>ML661885.1:22770543-22946097 GCA_007570785.1 Antilocapra americana
ACACACACACACACACACACACACACACACACGCACCTTGATATTTACACATTCACTATATTTCTCTATCTCTTCTTCAGTACTCTTCCTTTGCTTAAAGAAAAAATATTTCAGGCGTCAGATCACTATGCTAATTTTCTTCAAGCTTATTACTAGATAATGATGCACTAATTAGCAGTTTAGGAAACTAGCAACTTCATATATAAGAAGTATCTCTCCGGGGTTAAAAAAGATTATACAAGTCACAGGAAATACAATGAAGCTAAAGAAATCTTTGTTGCTTCTTTAGAGTGGTTATCTAGTATAATTCTCTGTAAGCTATAAGCCCCGTGAAGGTGGGTGTTGTGTCTAGTTTTTCCATAATGGTATTGTCAACACTTAAAAACAATGCCCACTGTATGGCAAGGATGGAGCAAATATTTGCCAAGTGTGTAATCTCGTGGTGAACCCGCAATATATCAAGCCCTGAGTTAGGTCCTGTTTAAGATGCAGTCTGAGCACCAAAGGCGTTCACCGTCTATAAACAGCTATGGGGACACTGACGAGGAGCCGTGGCTTTTGCTCATGAGCTGATGGGGGAGCACATAGGGAATATAATGATGAGAATTTGAAATTTAAACTGGACCTGTACCTGTTGAGAGTTTCTCAGATAAAATGGAGTAGGGAGAATAATTCTAGACAAAGAGAATAAGATTACAAAACTCCTAGTAGTGCATTTGGGAACTGTATTTGGGAAACTGTAGCCAGGGTGTAGGCTATGCAGGAAGGCGTGGGGCCAACAAGGTTTGAAAGGTAGCCAATGAGTTTGGACTTCATCTAGTAGAGGGAGCCATTTAGGATGATTGCCCTAGAGTGGTGACTTGACTCAAAGTAAGAGAATGGATGAAAGATCCTGGATAAAGTACTCTGTTTGGCAGACATCGCCAGTGTGCTCAAGGGAGCAGAGGAAGGGCTGGATGAGAAGACAGCTGATGGGTGAGGATGGAGTAGATGATTGTAGGCAACAGTGTGTAGGCAGAGCTAACAGGATTTAACTACTAACTGAAGGATATAAGGGAGTTAACTCACTTACTCAAAGTTTCTCTAGGAAATTATATGCGTACCTGGGTGACATTTACTGAGACAGTAAATGGGAGAGTAGGAACAGCTTCTGGGAAAATAAGGAGTTTGTTTAGAAGAGGTTTACTGATGTTTCCAAGTTTGATAGTTTCACAACAATAAATAGTGAACCACTGGAATGGAGTTCAGATCTAAGAAGATGTGTCAACACAAGAGACAAAGAGTAATTTGCTTTACAGGTGATGGTTGAAATAGTTGATGAGCTAGCCAAGGTAAGGCATGACAGAAAAAGGACAGGAAGACTGAAGACTGAATCTTGGGAAATGTTTCTATTTGAGGGGGAACCAGAAAGGAGAATGAATGAAAGAATAGAGAAAAAAATTGTGTTGGAAAAAATACAATAGAGAAATGGAAACGTGTAGGGGGAAATTTCACAAGGAAGAAGGAATGTGGAAGGAACCTGATGACTTAGAATGCTTTTGGTATTTAAAACTTCATTGGTTTCTTTGGAAACTAAAGGGTGATTGTGGAATTCAAACTACAGGAAGTTAAGGAGCAAATATGAAGTGAGGGAGAAAGGTACTGAGCATTTTGACTACTCTATGAAGATTTTAGCAATTAAAGGAAAGGAAGAGCCATTGAGAGCTTGATGAGTTAGCAATATCAGAGAAGGTTTTTATTAAGATCATAGAGTTACCTGTGTAGGAAAAAAAAGTTATCAGAGAGGAAAGGTGGAAGACTTACAAAGAGAAAACATTATTTATGGAACAAACCAGAGGAATGAAAGAAGGAAGTAGGGTCTATTGTTTGGGCTTTAAAATTATTAAATTCATTCTCTCACTGTTTTCAGATGATAGATATCGGGGGTTCTCTGAGGTCTAGAAACATTAAAGTTTTTCTAGAGGATACGTGTTAGGTTACAATTATAAAAATAAGATTTGATGCTTTTGAACTGTGGTGTTGGAGAAGACTCTTGAGAGTCCCTTGGACTGCAGGAAGATCAAACCAGTCAATCCTAGAAGAGATCAATCCTGAATATTCATTGGAAGGATTGATGCTGAAGCTGAAGCTCCAATACTTTGGCTACCTGATGCAAAGACCCTGATGCTGGGTAAGATTGACGGCAGGAGGAAAAGAGGGTGACAGAGGATGAGACGGTTAGGTAGCATCACCAACTGAATGGATATGAATCTGAGCAAACTCTGGGAGATGGTGGAGGACAGAGGAGCCTGGAATCCTGCAGTTCAGGGGTTGCAAAGAGCTGGACGTAACTTAGTGCCTGAACAATAACAATAGCAAATAAAAATAATTATGCTGCTTAGGATTTGGTGGGAGGGGCTGTTTGTTGAAACCTTAAGATACATAGGGAACAAATTCAGTCTAGCCTAAACTGAGAAGTTGGCAGCCAGCACTCTGCCCCAAGAGGTGGCACCTCTGCTTTGGTTACCTTTTCTTACCTTCACTGTGGCCACTCCATTTTTTAGACTAAGGAAAGTAAGTATTCGTAATATAGTCCATTCACCTTGGATCTGCAATAGAAGAAAGCTAATTCTTGGTTCTATAGTGGTTGTGAAAAATATTGCTCATGTGTAATGGGCAGACTGTGGGCTGAGAGATTAAAAAATCCTGGACACATTTCTTCTGGGTCTGGGAACAGAGCTTGAAAGGTGATACTGGAGCATGAATGAAAACCATGAATGAGGAATTAACCATTGGACCGATAGTGCACATATTGCTTGCAGGCGATGTTGGAACAAAGGGTATTTTCCCCTTTCAATTATCCTTCCTAGGAAAAGAGATCAAAGAAGTTGATGACATTTGAATTCAATTACTGTGTGTGGTTGTAGAGGATGTGTGAACTCAAGACACTTGGAGCGTTAGTAATAACCAGATAAAGAATAGGTTTGGACACTTATCTGATGGGCTGTTACATGACCTTCATATTGGATTAGGCTTTGTGTTTCAGAGCAAACATTGGTTTCTCATGAAGCAGAGTATATCTCATGAGGCTTCACTAAGTGAAGCTCTTTATAGAAAGGAAAGATTTTCAGTAATTAAAATGCTTGATGAATATCAAAACTATCAGGCAGTAACTTGTACAAACAAAACAGGGGAGGCTAAAAAGTACAAGTTTTTCCACTTCTAAGCCATAGGGAGAACTTCAGATTTATAAGAGTTGAACTCTTGGCTCTTTGAACAAGCTTGGCATTGCCCTAGTTGCTAAATGAAGAATGTCCTGAAGGAGAAGAGCAAGGAAAAAGTGGTTTGCTAAGTAAAATATTTGTAATTCTTTTTTTTTCCAAGTAGTTAGTATTTATGAAAATACCAAAGGAAAAGGTCAGTAAGTAGACAGTCAACAAAATCACATACTCAGGTGTTCTTACATTTTTTGTGGCTAACCTTGAATTTCAAATTCTAGGAAGCATGGTTTGTTAGTTAAGAGTGGGATACATGTGTGCGTGCGTGCTAAGTCATGTCTAACTCTGTGCAGCCCTATGGACTGTAGGCTGCCAGGCTCCTCTCCACGGGATTCTCCAGGCAAGAATACTGGAGTGGGTTGCCATACCCTCCTTGAAGCAATCTTCCTGATCCAGAGATCAAACAAGAGTCTCTCAAGTCTCCTACGTTGGCAGGTGGATTCTTTACCACTAGCGCCACCTGGGAAGTCCAACCATGGGACAGGACATACCCAAAGACTTTAGACCTGAAACTAGACTCTCACCTTTAAAGATGAACAGAGTTGTTCGGGAAGAACTAAAAGTCTAAGATGAAGGACAGAAGAAGGTATTAAGGCAATAAGAACACCCAGATATCTGTCCTCCTCATCTTTTTGTTCCTGGGATGTGCATAATTCTTGGCCAATATATAAGACAATGAAAAAATGATTTTTTGACTAAATGAAATGATCAGTGATCATTGATCCCATGGGCAAGTACAAAACAAAGCTGGGACCTTCAGAAATAGAAACACTCAGTTATTCAGGATATTAAAATAAGAGAAAATTCTGTTAGGAGACAATGGAAGACAGACCTGGGTAGGATTTCAAGGTCAGGACCCAAATCTGAAAAGAACAGGACTAGTCCTAAGGGTTTTGATATTGAAGGAAATTTGTCAAGGCAAGATCTGCTGCTGCTGCTGAGTCGCTTCAGTCGTGTCCGACTCTGTGTGGCCCCATAAACAGCAGCCCACCAGGCTCCCCTGTCCCTGAGATTCTCCAGGCAAGAACACTGATCTAAGCCCAAGCAATAAGGCAGAAATCAGTTCATTAGGCCTGCATCATTCAGTTCATTCGGCAGTTGATTGATTATTGAGTGCTTTTTCTGTAACAGACACACTACTAGATGCCAAGAATAAAGCAAAAACAGATAAAGATTCCTGTCCTCAGGTAGCAGATAGTAGAAAGGGGCAAGAAAAATAGAAAGTAAAATACTTATAATGCTACGTGAGCAAATGTTTTAAAGAAAAATAAAGCAACTAAGAGGGATAATAAACATTGGAAGGTGATATTTTAAAAATGTTTTTTATTTATATTTTTGACTGTACTGGGTCTTCATTGTTGTGAGCTGGCTTTCTCTAGTTGTGGTGATCGGGGCTACTCTCTAGTTGGGGTGCATGGGCCTCTTTGCAATGGTTTCTCTTGTTGCAGAGCACAGGCTTTATGCACATGGGCATCAGTAGTTGTGGCACGTGGGCTTGGCAAGACTTCCTTGTGGCGCAGCCGGTAAGGAGTCTACCTGCAATGCAGGAGGCCCAGGTTTGATTCCTGGGTTGGGAAGATCCTCTGGAGAAGGAAACGGCAACCCACTCCAGTATTCTTGCCTGGAAAATCCTCATGGACAGAGGAGCCTGGTGGGCTACAGTCCATAGGGTCGTACAGGGTCAGACACAATTGAAGCAGCTTAGCATGCATGCACAAGTGGTTTATTATACACATATTTGTAGTTAGTTGTGCTTGTTGAAGTTAAATTCCTAGTGTGATTTAACTTTTGAAGACAGATATTAAAAACAAAATGAAGCCTAAATTTAAATAAAACATAAGTGATACCCTACATTCTAATTCTAGGTTGTCTACCACATTCCACTACCCATTTTCTAAACCAGTTTCCAGGTACTGTTGTAAGTGCCAGAAGAAGGGAACCTCCAGGACTAGATATCCAGTGGAGATATTTACAGACCAATTTCTATTTGCCCGGAGTGACTGGGTTGTTCATTTTAATTGTTGCAAAACCCTGAGCACCTTCCCTTTTAGCTGGGATGCTTCTTTACATACATGTTTAGTTAGTTACTCATTTATGTCTAACTCTTTGTGATCCTATGGACTGTAGCTCCCCAGGCTCCTCTGTCCATGGAATTTCTTAGGCAAGAATACGGAGGTGGGTTACCATTTCCTTCTCCAGGCTTTACATGATAGGCAGCAAAAGAGTGGGAGAGATGACAAAAGTTTCTTTGATTTTTCCCCAGAAACATTACCTCTTGAGTTGGGCTGAGGGGTGGGGGACCAGAACTCTCTAGGAATTAAGTGATATCCTATTTCATATTCATTATAAGCCAAAGCCAGGCTTCCACAAGTCTAAATTCAATTGTTCAGCTACTGCTTAGCACAGCTAGTTTATCAAACAGGGTATTGTGCAGTCTAAATAGAAACAAAAAGCTTTTTGATCTGGGCAGTTCTCATGAGAGCTCATTGAACTTATTGTGATATTTCTCTTTATACAGAAAGGAACCAGATTAGTATCTGATCATAGATCAGCACATTTATAAATGCTGAATGCTGAGCTGTGGGCAACATGGGGTTGGACACAGAATTTGTAATTATTTTTGCTTTATTGTGTTTGCTGCAAGGACAGGGCGAATTTAGGAGGCTCTGAGTTCATTGGCAGGGGCCTGGGATAGCAGCCAGCCACTGGGGGTGCACACCAGCCCCACACGGAGCTGGATCCAAGCAGCTCCTGAGAGGCTGGACCCGCAGGTGTTAGCGCTAAATGTGTAGATTCAGAGCAGAAGGCGGGGGATGGGGGTGCACCTATCTTGCTGCCTTAATCTGTATGTGAGCTGACAAGTGTCTCTGTTATCTGGTGGCAAGATATCCATCCAGTGAGGGAAATGGTGGTGAAGATGGCCCCGCAGTTGGTTAGGAAAGAGGAGTTGTGGAAATCATTCAAGAGGCAAGTGTCAAGGCAACAGACCCTGAATATTTGCCTGAATGATCAAGTGGGAAATCAGGGGGGCTTTTTTTTTTTAAAGATTTAAAAGCATTTAATGACATAGCATGCATTTAACTGACTTCCAGCTTGTCTTAGTGGTAAAGAACCTTCCTGCAAATGCAGGAGATATAAAAGATGCATGTTCGATCCCTGGGTTGGAAAGATCTCCTGGAGGAGGGCATGGCAACCCATTCCAGTATTCTTACCTGAAGAATTCTATGGACAGAGGAGCCTGGCAAGCTACAGTCCATAGGGTTGCAAAGAGTCGGACACAACTGAAGCGACTTAGCATGCATGCACATGTTTTTAACAGAGAATCAAAATTGAGAGGTATAGGTCATAAAGACTGAGCTATAAGCCTGAGTGATCACCTCCCAGCTCAGGCCCAGCCTCTGGAATTCATTCTTATCAATGCCATTTTGATCATGCAGTAAGGTGAAAATTTGTCTTTATAGTCATTCCAGTGACAGAGAAATGAACACTATGTATCAAATACCAAGGGAATGAGGCATATTATTAATAGCGTGTTAACGCACAAGTAAGTAACCACTGGGGCACCACTACTTTGTCCAGTCTGAGACTAGCAAGATCTGTTCCACTTGTACATTTACTAATGATTTAAAGGGTTTATTGTACTTCCAGTTTTATTATACTTTGTACTAGAATTTTCTCAAATGTATTTCAGAAAAAAATTAAAATTATAGATTATTTAAAACAGTGTCCGTTTTCTATTCCTTCTTTTTTTTAATTAATTTTTTTATTAGTTTTGCCATACAATGACATGATATCGCCATGGGTTTACATATGCTCCCCCTCCAGAACCCCCCTCCCTCCTCCCTCCCTCCTCCCTCCCCCGGGGAAATCTCGATGCACCAGCCCCGAGCATCAATCCTGGGCTGGCGATTGATTACACATATGATAATTAACATGTTTCAATGCCATTCTCCCATATCATCCCACCCTTGCCCTCATCCACAGAGTCCACGAGTCTGTTCTATACATCTGCGTTCCTTTTGCTGTCTGTCTCGCATGCTGGGTTCTCGTTACCGTCTTTCTAAATTCCATATATATGCGTTAGTATACTGTATTGTTGTTTTTCCTTCTGGCTTACTTCACTCTGGATAATGGGCTCCAGTTCCGTCCACCTGAGTAGAACTGATTCAAATGAATTTTTTTAATGCTGAGTAATATTCCATTGTGTATATGTACCACAGCTTTCTTATCCTTATTCCTTCTTAAATACTGATATTCTCAACTGTTGTCAGAGCTGATGCTGAAAACTCATGTCAAGAGACAAAGTGTTAGCTGCTCAGAGGCAAGAAGAGGTTCATTTTCCTGTAAATGAATTAGACCAGCCAGCTGTGGAAAGCAATACTTGTGGTTTATACGCTGTAAAAACAATACAATACATGCACATAATTTTTACTGAAGTATATCAGAAACATGCACATTTAATAAGGATACAGTGAGAAGAAAATGTCCAAATTGAGCCACTCATGTAACCAGTATCCCCACAAAGAGACAACATTATCAGATACCCTTTGTGTCCCATGTCAGTCATTACAATTCTCAATTAAACCACTATCCCAGCTTTCAATAATATCCATCAGGTTTAGTTGCTTTGACACTTAATGTAAATGATATACAGGTTGTCATATTTTGTGCTTGAATTCATTCACTTAACCTTATTTTTGTCAGATACATTTATTAGCCTCCCTTAACCTTTGCTAGCACCCCCTACCCCCCAACCCCAACCTCCACCTGCTCCTCCAGAACCAGATACTTCCATCATGAAGTTTCTGATCTGTATTTTTAATAGAGCTTTCACCAACATTCTGGTACATTCTTTTGGTAACTACATGTATGCATTTCTATTTGGTATATACCTAGAAGTGGAATTACTAAGTCATAATAAAGTTTATGTTTAGCTTTGATAGATACTGCCAGTTTTCTCAAGTGTGTTATGCCAACAAAAATTTCTACTTAGCACTTGCCTGAAGTACTTCCTTTCTTCTTTCTTGTCTTAAAGTGTGTTTGTTTTGGGGTAACAGCAAGGCTTTCTACCAAGTCCCAAGAAGTAGGAACTGTAGAATACAAGAAAAGAAGAAATTAGGGAATAGGCCTGAGAATTAAAAATTACCTGAGATTATATGACTTGGACCCCTTATCTCTTTAGCTCTTATTCTTTAATCCAAGTAAGAACTCTTAACTTATGCCTCACTCAGGACTTTGACCCTAATTCTCACTTTCCCCAAATTTCCAAACTTCTTCAGACTCATGTACCAAGTCATAGAAAATGGATCTTAGGGCTCCTTGTGCATTGGGAATTGGTTCTGTAGTATCTAAAGTTTGGCCCTCTTGTCATATTTTCTCAAGAAAATCGTGTTAAGTGACTGAGTTTGAATTCTACCGTTGGGATACTAACATATTACTTAATAAGCCTTTTAGGGCTGTCTATAATCCAGCCTGCATGTATCACATTACACCCGTAGGAAAAGCAGTTTTAACACCTAATATTTTTTAAGTGCTGGGAATCCAGATGGATAATAAATTGGGAACCCCTCAATCTTATATATCAAACCTGAGTGTTCTTGATGTATAATAATTATTAATGATAATAGAAGCCACAAAATAAATTAATGGCTGGCTGGAGGCAGTCTTTGTAATGAGGCCCAGATGTGAGAACATATTCTGTGAGCAACCAGAAAAGAAGGCAGTATCTCTGTGCTTGACTCCAGAACAGATGGCTATGCTCAGCACCTGGGCTGGTCTCTGATTACACAAACCCATCTATTAGCCTTCTGTCTTAATCTCACTTCTCACACAGAAGGGAGTTAACAGCTGTATGGTTTTCAACTATTTTTCTGAGTTAAACAGTCCTTTATGACATGAAGCAATGCATGTCTTTCCTCAGGTTAGAGCCCCTTCCTGAATATGGGGATAAGGACACAAGCTCATTTCGCTTGATAAACCCCACAGTTCTAAAGAGGCCACAACTACATTAAATGCTTATTTTATTAAAATCTTGATTACATAGCTCCTACTGTATTATTATAACATTGAAAAATAAAGTTATATAACTCAGTTAACTGCTGATCTCCAACTGTGGAAAAAAAAGGAATCTAAACAAAGCTAGTCAATTGTGTCTAAGTTGCACAGACCCACAGCCACTTCTGACTCATTGAAGAAAACTGCTGACTGGGAGTTTGTGCATGCTTGGGAATTAATGCTTAAAGTAATATCATCTTATGTTTACATTTTATGCATGATGTCCACTATTAGCTCTGATTATACACATCTATTCTCTTGAATTAAAAGATACCCTCTGGGAGGAGGATTCTGGGAAGATAATTAAGTAGGAAACATCAGGAATCCATGTCCCCACCCAGACAAAATAATGCAGGCAGAATATATCTGATGTAACTATTGTGGAACTCTGGTGTCTACTGAAGGCTTAGCTTGGAAGCAGTCACTCATACCCCTACTCCCAGCTGGGGCAGACAGCTGTACATGTGTTCCTGGAGCAGCTTGCATGGTTTTGGGGAGCCCGAATTTGAAATAAGACCCTGTCCTCCAAATATGGAAGATCTGTAACCTGGTTACTGATTGCCGCCTCCTGTCTTAGAGGTGCAGTCACAGAGGCAGGCGGCCATTGTTGTTGCCTATCTCCCTGATGTGGCCAAGATCCTCACCCTCAGCCTGAGGTGACTTCTAGGGGATTTAAAGGGCCAACACCTTCCCTCTCTGCTTTCACTTTTCTCTTTTCCCCCTGTTGTGGTCCAGATGTTTAAGACATGCAAAAACAACTGCATATGTAGAGGAAAGTAGAAAGTCATTGCTCATGCCCAGGGAAAGGCATAGGCACAGAAAAGAGCTTAAGTTTATACCTCAGGCTAATCCTTGGCACAGAGGCAACCTACAGAAACCAAAATAAAACAACAAACAATAGATCTTGAGGGAAGGATGAGAATTTGATTTCCAGAATTACCACATTACTAGATTCAAATGTTTTCATTTGCAACAAAAAAATCCCAAAGCATACAAAGACACAAGAAAATATGTCTCATTCAAAGCAAAGAATAAACCAACAGAAACTGTGCTTGAGAAAGACCCAATGGCAGATTTACAAGATAAAATCTATATAAACAACTGTCTAAAAGGTGCTCAAAGAACTAAAGAAAGACATGGAGAAAGTAAAGAACAATGATGTATAACAAAGGGGGAATAACAATAAAGAGATGAAAAACCTAAGAAGAATCCAAAAAGACATTCTGGAGCTGAAAAGTACAATCACTGAAATGAAAAAAATTCACTAGAGAAATTTATAGGCAGATTTGAGCTGGCTAAGAAAAAATCAGAGATCCTGAAGATTGGGCAATAGAAATTATAAGTCTGAAGAATTGCAAGAACATGATAAAAAAAATAAAAACAAAAACATGAGCAGAGTCTATGGGGCATCATCAAATGGAGTAACATATGCATCTTGGGAATCCCAGGAAGAAAAGAGAGAGAAAGAGGCAGAGAGAATATTTGAAAAAAATAATTGCTAAAAGTTTATTAAATTTGATGTAAGACATTAATATGCACATCTGAGAAACTCAAAGCAAGGTGAACTCAAAGAGACCCACAATAGAATACAGTATAACCAAACTGTCAAAGCCAAAGACAGAGAATCTTAAAAGCAGCAACAGAGACGTGACTCTTCACATGTAAGAGATCCTCAGTAAGATAATCAGCAGATTTATCATCACAAACTTTGGAGGGCAAAAGGCAATAGACTGATATATTTATAGAGAAAAAGGAAAAAAAAAAGCTGTCCAACAAGAACCATAAATCTGGCAAAACTGTGCTTCAGAAGTTAAGAGAGAAATCAAGATCTTCCTAGATAAGCAAAAGCCAAAGGAGTTTGTTACCTCTAGTCCTAACCTTCAAGAAATGTTCAAGGTAATGCTACAGGGTGAAATGAAAGAGTACTATACTAAAATCTGAACTTGTATAAAGAAATAAAGATTGTGGTTAAACACATGGGTAGTTATAAAAGTTGGTATTATTGTAATTTTTATTTGTAACCCCACATTTTGTTTTTCACATAATTTAACAGATGAATGGATTAAAGAACAATTAGTTTATATTTTTGGACACAGTAAATAAAGATGTAATTTTGTGACAGCAACAACTGAAGGGCTGGGAATGGAGCTAAATGGAACAGTTTTGTACGTCACTGAAGTTATAGTGTATAAATTCAAATTAGTGTTAAAACTTTAGGATGTTAACTGCAATACCCATGGTAACCACAAAGGAAATAACTGTAGAATATACCCAAGAGGAAATAAGGGAATTAAACTGTTTCACTATAAAAAATATCAGCTCAATACAAAAGAAGACAGTGATGCAGTATATGGAGGGGGGGAAACTATAAATTACAGAGAAAACAGGAAAATGACAGAAGTAAGTCACTTCATATCCATAATAACTTTAAATGTAAGTGAATTAAATTCTCCCATTAAAAGGCAGAATGGATTTAAAAAAAAATGATGATTCTATTCTATGATGTTTATAAGAAGAGAGAAGAGAGAGAAGTCGCTTAGTCATCTCTGACTCTTTGCGACCCCGTGGACTGTACCTACCAGGCTTCTACGTCCATGGGATTTTCCAGGCAAGAATACTGGAGTTGTTTGCCATTTCCTTCTCCAGGGGATCTTCCCAACCCAGGGATCAAACCCAGGTCTCCCAAAATTGCAAACAGACACTTTACCATCTGAGCCACCAGACTCACTTTAAATTTAAGGGCACAAATTGGTTAAAAGTGAAAGTGTATTAATAAAAATATATTTCAGTGAAATAGTGACCAAAAGAGAGAGAATTACAATAGAATATTATTCAAACTTAAAAAGGAAGGAAAATTTGATATATATACAAACATGAATGAATCTTGAGGATCTCACACTAAGTAAAATAGGCTAATCAAAAAAATACAAAC
Organism: Antilocapra americana; assembly: GCA_007570785.1. Taxonomy (NCBI): domain Eukaryota; kingdom Metazoa; phylum Chordata; class Mammalia; order Artiodactyla; family Antilocapridae; genus Antilocapra; species Antilocapra americana. The sequence goes on from ML661885.1 coordinate 22,782,787, forward strand.
ACTGTACAATTTAATTTATATGAAGTACTTATGGTAGTCAAAATCAGGGACAAAAGTAGAATTATAGTTTCCAGGGCCTGGAGGAGGGAGGAATGGGGAGTTCGTGTTTAATGGGTACAGAGTTTCTGTTTTGGGAGATGTAAGGGTTCTGGTGGTGATGGTTGGACAACAGTTTGGGTGTACTTAATGCTACTGAAGTAAGTGTACACTCAAAAATGCTTAAGATGGCAAATTTTCTGTTGAGTGTATTTTACCACAATAAAAAAATTGAAAAATGATATTCTCTAATTTTTTTCTTAACTTTTAAACACTGAATTTGATTATACCTTCTGCATATAAATTACTCTTTTATTGAAATAAATGTGGTTTTATTTGCAGATGTAGTAGTGGATTGAAAAGATTTCATACTAATCCTAAGACAAATCTGTACAGATGCTTTTATGAACAAATTCTTGTTATCAGTTTTTTGAGTAAATATTTTGCTCTTTCCCATAAATTTCTAGGTCCGAGGAGGAAAATTGTTTATATTTCTGGTAAAGCATAGCTCAGCTCTGCTTATATGATATCTTCTTGTTTTTTAAAAAAAGTTTCTGGAATTAATGGATAAAATGTGCTCTTAAAAATCAACCATGGATGCTTTATTGTGTACTTAATAGGTAAATAATTGAATTAAGGAAAGAACCAGAGAGAGAATCTTTGACCTTGGGGAACTTACATCTAGCTAGTGTATGGTTTTAATTAGAGCTCTTCAGTTTTTGTGGCAGAAACTCAATTCAAGCAGACTTAAGGAATGCAAGAAATTGTTCAGCTCAGGCAGACATCCTCTCTGTACTTAAAACTTCGTTCTCACTTGCCTGACTACTGGTTTCCAGCATCTATGACTTTAACTGCAGGCTCTTTCGACCTTGAGTGACTGAGTGCTGTAGAATTAATAGCTATGAGTATTCATCAGTCAGCAGGAGTTGGAGAATAAACACCCCAGCTCCCTTGCCTCTCAGGCAGGATAACTGAAACCTGTGTCCTCTTGCTCTAAATGGTTCCTCTTGCTCTAAGTTGGTTCCTCTTGCTCTAAATGGCCGGAGAAGGCGATGGCACCCCACTCCAGTGCTCTTGCCTGGGAAATCCCATGGACGGAGGAGCCTGGTAGCCTGCAGTCCATGGGGTCGCTAGGAGTCAGACACGACTGAGCGACTTCACTTTCACTCTTCACTTTCACGCACTGGAGAAGGAAATGGCGACCCACTCTTGCCTGGAGAATCCGAGGGGCAGCGGAGCCTGGTGGGCTGCCGTCTATGGGGTCGCACAGGGTCGGACACGACTGAAGTGACTCAGCAGCAGCAGCAGCAGCAGCGGCTGTAAATGGCAGCTTGCTTGATGATGTACCCTTAATTTTGTTGTTTTTTCTCTTCACTATCTCACTGAACCACTCTCTTCCCAGTATTTTCTGGGGTCAATCCCTAAACAAACTACTTGTACTATCATCCCTATCTCAGTGACTGCTGCTAGGCGAACAGACACTAAAATAACTGGCTTTTCTAAGTGAGAAGTCCAGTGGTAAACTTTGAAACACCGCTGTATCCAGGGATATAAATGCATCACTGAGACTGGATTTCTCCTGTTCAATTCTTCAGTCCTTTGTTCCATTCTCACTCACCGGCTTCCATCAAGGGTACAAGATCATTACCAACAGTCCATCTATAGACCACATTCTCTTAGCAACAGCAGCCCCAAAGAGCTATTCTTCCCTGTGTTTTCTGATAAAAATTGGCATGATTTAATTCTCTTGAATTTAGCTCCTACTTAACTCTAATCAGTATGAGGCAAAGAATGAAATATGCTGACTGTTTTATACCTGGGCTGAGTATTTAATTCTGGATCCAAAGTAAGAGCAGGCCAATCCACATTACATTCTCAGAAAATGGATAAATGGGTTTTCAAGGGAAAATCAGGCTGCTATTTACCAAAAAAAAAAGGATAATGGATAATAGAAAGATAAAAGCTGTAAGGAAGCAAGACATTTATGTTTAACAGCAAAGTACAAAGCAAATATTGTTGTCAATATGGATGGATTCAAGGGGAGGATTATTACCTAGAATTCAGAAATCATACCAGGCAAAGAAAGAGAAAGAATAATAATTTTTGTTAATAAATTGCTGTGGACTTAATAGTGCCCCCACCCATTCATATATTGAAATTCTAACCCCCAATGTGATGATATTTGGAGACTGGGACATTTGGGAAGTAATTAAGCTTAGATAAGGTTAGGAGGGTGGGACCCTCATGATATGATTGACAGCCTAATGAGACACCAAAGCCCACACTGCCCCTCCCTCTGCCATGTGAGGACATAATGAGAAGGTAGCCATCTGCAAGCTAAGAGCTCACACCAGAACCCAACCATACTAGCACCCCAATCTCAGACTTTTAACCTCCCCAATTCTGAGAAAATAAATTTCTATTGTTGTAAGCCATCCAGTCTATGGTAATTTGTTATGCTGGCCCACAATGATTATACGATATTGGTAATCATATATATCAATCATTGGTCTCCCACTATGAACCATGACCAATATTACATGTTCTGAAATATCATTCAGTAAATATCATTTGAAATGAGATGCATAAAAACTCCATCAAAGGTAGCCAATGACATGCAGAGTTTTTCTATAATGCAATTCAATCCAGAATGTCAGACACCAAAGGGAGTCATGGGAAAAATTATATCCAAGTGTCTTGTGGATTTCACAATCTCCATCACATAAATACTACATGTTTTTTTAGACAGTAAAAACATCAAATAGTCTATGGCACACTTTAATTATTTGGTAACATGTAAATTAATTTATTTTGTAAGATCTGATGGGTCAGAATTAATGCAATGTGAAAAATATTAACGGTAGTACTTATATGATAGATACTGTGAAATCCACAAGATACCTTGGCATAATCTTTACCTCTTTCTGTCCTATATATGGAAGCAAGAAAACTGAGAGTGGCTTTCTCTGACAACCTGTTGACCCCCTTCTTGACTATCATTCTTGACTGAACTGAGCAAGATCTTTGCTGAAAGGCAAGTCTGAATATTTGTGCATCCCCCTGAAATCCATATGTTGAAACTCTAACCCTCATAGTGATGATATTAGGAGATGATTAATCACATTACGGGGCTTCCCTGATAGTTTGGATGGTAAAGAATCTGCCTGAAATACAGGAGTCTCCTGTTCCATTCCTAGGTCAGGAAAATCCCCTGGAGAAGGGCTAGGTTACCCACTCAAGTATTCTTCGATTTCCCTGGTGGCTCAGATGGTAAAAGAATCCTCCTGCAATGTGGGAGACCTGGGTTTGATCCCTGGGTTGGGAAGACCCCCTACAGGAGGGCATGGCAACCTACTCCAGTATCCTTGCCTGGAGAATCCCCTGGCCAGAGGAGCCTGGTAGGCTACAGTCCATGTAGTCACAGAGTCGGACATGACTGAGTGACTAAGCACAGCAGCAGAAACCACATTTTGAAGGAAATTAAGTCATAAGGACAAGGTTCTCATGGGTAGGATTAGTGTCCTCATAAAAGAACTCCCAGAAAGCCCTCTTGCCCTTTCTTCTATGTGAAGACACAGTGAGAAGATATCTCTCTATGTGGAAGGGTGCTCTCCCTGGACATCAAATCTGCAAGTGTCATGATCTTGGACTTCCCACCCTCCAGGACTATAGGAAATAAATATTTGTTGTTTTTAAGCCACGTTGTTTGATAATATTTTGGCACAGCAGCCTGGATGGACTGAGACAGAGAGTCTATCAAGTTTCCTAGCATTGGAAATTTTGACCTTTTATCAGTTACAGGAGGAAACTAATATCACCTGATAAATTTGTTGTAGTAGAAATATGGAAGTAGATAACTGGTGAGAACATTCTGTATACCACAGAGAACTCTATTTAATGTACTGTGGTGACCTGATGAGAAGGAAGTCCAAAAGGGAGGGGGTATCTGTACATATATGGTTGATTCATTTTGCTATACAGTAAAAACTAACACAACATCACAAAGCTTTTCTGTTAGGGGAAAAGGTAATTTCTGCCAAGTATTACAGATAGATAACCAGCAGTCCCTTTAGATTCAAAAAGAAATGAGAGCAGTCAGAATAACGGATGCTTGTGGTCTTTCTAAGTACAACTTGTTGGTGGTTTAGTTGCTAAGTCACGTCCGACTCTTCTGATCCCATGGATTGTAAGCTACTATGCTCCTATGTCTATGGGATTCTCCAGGCAAGAATGCTGGAGTAGGTTGCCATTTCCTTCTCCAGAGGATCTTCCTGACACAGGAATTGAGCCCGAGTCTCCTGCATTGCAGACAGATTCTTTATACACTGGGCTACGTTACTGTTAAGTATCACTTAGTACCATTAAATTCATATCGGTCTTTTCTATTTTTAAGCAATGAAAAGCTAAAATATCATCACACAAGATTATAGAACTCAAGTTACAGTCTGAAGTGTTGATGTTTTCTACCAATATTTCTGTATAATTTCTCTCTGTGTGTACAGGGAGGACACCAGGTGTATTAAACAAGGAAAGACACACCTATGTTCAAATCGTGGATCTGTATGTTGTGAACTGCATGAACCTATGGTCTGTAACAATCTTCAGATCCCTGAACCTTAGTAACCTCACTTGTAAAGCTGGTTTGGCAATACCTATGACACATTTTTGAGGCTTGAATGAGATCATGGATTTACATACAGCATCTGATACCTCACAGCTCAATATATATTTTTACGTGAATAAGGGACCCTTACAGAATGTGATGATGATGATGCAATGATGATTTTTTTAGAACAAAAATACCCAACTGAAGGGTAAAAATAGGTACAGAACATAATTAAGTAACACAGTTTTGGTTTGTCATCTTCAAAAATATTTTTAAGCAAGAAGAGACCATAGGAAGCATAACTTAACTCAGAGTGCTGGAATATACCTACTAGTCAAAACTGATCTGACAGTTCACTTTATACTTTGCAGTAACAGAAAAGAAATAAAATGATAAATTTTTCTCAAAAAGAAGCAAATGCACAATCATGAAGCGAGTTTCCTCCATGTTTCTTTGTGGGAAAATCATATAACCTTTTGCTCCACTGTCCCTGTTGGGCACAGGAAATATGCTTTTTTGACACTCGGCCATTTTACTTAATTCCTTACAAGAAAGTTGACCTAGAAACTTTTCTCAAGAATTCAGGCTGTACTTTTAATAGCTAAACACACTTGTGGTTTTTTTCTTTTCAGATATTCATTACATATATTCAGTTCAGTTCAGTCTCTCAGTTGTGTCCAACTCTTTGTGACACCATGGACTGCAACACGCCAGGCCTCCCTGTCCATCACCAACTCCCGGAGTTTACTCAAACTCATGTCCATTGAGTTGGTGAAGACATCCAGCCATCTCATCCTCTGTCCTCCCCTTCTCCTCCTGCCTTCAATCTTTTCCAGCATCAGGGTCTTCTCAAATGAGTCAGTTCTTGCTGGGAGCTGTCAGGATGCCCCCTTGCTCGGATGAAAAGGTCACGAGACTAAGAAAGAAATTGGAAAGCTGACTTTCTTTATGGGGCATCCTGGGCTAGACACCCCCTGGTATTTTTCTTGGGAGTTCTGTCCATGCTCGGAACATTGGCTCATCTCAGTAGGTCAATCCCAGTTGGAAAGAATTCATCCTGAGATAATCCCCCCAGACCTTATTGACCAGAGGATCTGGAAAGGTGGATCACCTTCCCTGGGGGCTAAGGAGGAAAGAAAGGGACATTTAAATAGATTACTACTCCTCCTACTAATTACTGGGGAGTTTACCAAGAGTTCTCTGGGGGTCATGGCAAGGCCACAACCAGAAAGGCTCGTACTTGGGTCACCTTTCCACCTCCCACTCCCCTGACCACTCCATGGAGGAGGCTCTCTTCCTTGAAGAAATCAGGCTGGATTGGGACTTAGGAATGTTCATAATTGTGGCCAGCATAGTTGGAGATATTGATTGCTTTAGGATAATGTAGACATAGGAATTCATTATAGCAGTTATAAGGTTAATAGGGTTTTATTGCTAAAGCAGTGCTGCTAGACTGTCTCTTAGTCCTCTTTCCTCTTCCTAAACTGTCTTAGTTCTCTTTCCTCTTTTTAAACTGTCTCTTTGTCCTCTTTCCTCTTTCCTCATTAGAACTGGAGTAGGTTACTAGAATAAAACAGTTTCAAGCTTAAGCCCTTCCCTCTAGCTTCTACATAGGTGTACCTGATAAGAGAAATGTAACCTTTCTACTTAGATTGATGTGCTTATCATGATTGAATGAAGTATACTGGAGACATTCAAATGGTAAACATACTATTGTTAAATCTAATTACATAAAAATCTGACTTCTGTAAGGGGAATGTTTCATGATAGATTGGGGAATGAGCTCAATGATAAGGTTGCTATGGAAGGTAGAAAACAAAAAATTGTATGGAATAATAGGTGATGTAATGATGTAATGGGGATGTCTTTTGGCTATAAAGCTGTAAACCAACAACAATAAACGAGAGACTGCTCCATCACCACACATTGACTCAGCTCAGTTGTTCTGCCAATGCCACTCATCCCTCAAGACCCCCGGACCCCACTGGGGCTGGGCCCCTGCAAGTTCTTCATATCACGTGGCTGAAGTATTGGAGTTTCAGCTTCGGCATCAGTTCTTCCAATGAATATTTAGGACTGATTTCCTTTAGGATGGACTGGTTGGATGTCCTTGCAGTCCAAGGGACTCTCAAGAGCCTTCTCTCACACCACAGTTCAAAAGCATCAATTCTTTGGCGCTCAGCCTTCTTCACAGTCCAACTCGCACATCCATACATGACTATTGGAAAAACCATAGCTTTGACTAGATGGACCTTTGCTGACAAAGTAATATCTCTGCTTTTTAATATGCTGTCTAGATTAGGCATACCTTTTCTTTCAAGGAGCAAGCATCTTTTAATTTCATGGCTGCAGTCACCATCTGCAGTGATTTTGGAGACCCCCCCCCAAAATAAAATCTGTCACAGTTTACACTGCTTCCTCATCTATTTTCTATGAATTGATGGGACCAGATGTCATGATCTTAGTTTTCTGAATGTTGAATTTTAAGCCAACTCTTCTTTCACTTTCATCAAGAAGCTCTTTCGTTCTTCTTCATCTTCTGCCATAAAGGTGGTGCTGTGTGCATATCTGAGGTTATTGATATTTCTCCCGGCAATCTTGATTCCAGCTTGTGCTTTATCCAGCCTAGCCTTTCTCATGATGTCCTCCACATATAAGTTAAATAAGCAGGGTGACAATATACAGTCTTGATGTACTCCTTTTCTTATTTGGAACCAGTCTGTTGTTCCATATTCATTTCTAACTGTTGCTTCCTGACCTGCATACGGCTTTCTCAGGAGGCAGGTTAGGTGGTCTGGTATTCTCATCTCTTTCAGAATTTTCCACAGTTTATTGTGATCCACACAGTCAAAGGCTTTGGCATAGTCAGTAAAGCAGAAATAGATGTTTTTCTGGAACTCTCTTGCTTTTTCAATGATCCAGCAGATGTTTGCAATTTGACCTCTGATTCCTCTGCTTTTTCTAAATCCAGCTTGAACATCTGGAATTTCATGGTTCACGTACTGCTGAAGCCTGGGTTGGAGAATTTTGAGCATTATTTTGCTAGCATGTGAGATGAGTGCATTTGTGCGGTAGTTTGGACATTCTTTGGTATTGCCTTTCTTTGGGATTGGAATGAAAACTTTCATTTTCCAGTGCTGTGGCTACTGCTGAGTTTTCCAAATTTGCTGCCTTATTGAGTGCAGCACTTTCACAGCATCATCTTTCAGGATTTGAAATAGCTTAACTGGAATTCTGTCATCTCCACTAGCTTTGTTCATAGTGATGCTTTCTAAGGCCCACTTGTCTTCACATTCCAAGATGTCTGGCTCTAGGTGAGTGATCACACTATCATGATTATCTGGGTCATGAAGATCTTTTTTGCTTAGTTCTTCTGTGTATTCTTACCACCTCTTCTTAATATCTTCTGCTTCTGCTAGGTCCACACTATTTCTGTCTTTTATCAAGCTCATCTTTGCATGGAGTGTTCCCTTGGTATCTCTAATTTTCTTGAAGAGACCTCTCATCTTTCCCCTTCTATTGTTTTCATCTATTTATTTGCACTGATCACTGAGAAAGCCTTCCTTATCTCTCCTTGCTAGTCTTTGGAACTCTGCATTCAAATGGGTATATCTTTCCTTTTCTCCTTTGTCTTTCACTTCTCTTCTTTTCACAGCTATTTGTAAGCCCTCCTCAGACAACCATTTTGCTTTTTTACATTTCTTTTTCTTGGGGATGGTTTTGATCCCTGTCTCCTGTACAATGTCACAAACCTTCGTCCATAGCTCTTCAGGCACTTTATCAGATCTAATCCCTTGAATCTATTTCTCACTTCCACTGTATAATCTTAAAGGGTTTGATTTAGGTAATAACTCAATGATCTAGTGATTTCCCCTAATTTCTTCAATTTAAGTCTGAGTTTGGCAAAAAGAATTCATGATCTGAGCCACAGTCAGCTCCTGGTCTTGTTTTTGCTGACTGTATAGAGCTTCTCCATTGTTGGCTGCCAAGAACATAATCTGATTTCGGTATTGACCATCTGGTGATGTCCATGTGTAACTCTTCTCTTGTGTTGTTGAAAGAGAATGTTTGCTATGGCCAGGGCGTTCTCTTGGCAAACTCTGTTAGGCTTTGCCCTGCTTCATTCTGTACTCCAATGCCAAATTTGCCTGTTACCCCAGGTATTTCCTGACTTCCTACTTTTGTATTCCAGTCCCCTATGCTGAAAAGGACATCATTTTGGGATGTTGATTCTAGATAGTCTTGTTGGTCTTCATAGAACCATTCAACTTCAGCTTCTTCAGCCTTACTGGTAGGGGCATAGACTTGGATTACTGTGATATTGAATGGTTTGTCTTGGAAACAAACAGAGATCATTCCGTCATTTTCGTGACTGCATCCAAGTATTGCATTTCAGATTTTTTGTTGACTATGATGGCTACTTCATTTCTTTGAAGGGATTGTTGTCCAAAGTAGTAGACATAATGGTCATCTGAGTTAAATTCACCCATTCCAGTCCATTTTAGTTCACTGATTCTTAAAATGTCAATGCTTTCTCTTGCCCTCTCTCGTTTTACCACTTCCAATTTGCCTTGATTCAGAAACCTAACATTCCAGCTTCCTATGCAATGTGGCTCTTTACAGCATTGGACTTTACTTCTTTCACCAGTCACATCCACAACTGGGTGTTTTTTTTTTTTTTTTGCTTTGGTTCTGTCTCTTCATTCTTTCTGGAATTAGTTCTCCATGATCTCTAGTAGCATATTGGGCACCTACCAACCTAGGGAGTTCATCTTTCAGTGTCCTATCTTTTTGTCTTTTCATACTGTTCATGGGGTTCTCAAGGCAAGAATACTGAAGTGTTTTGCCATTCCCTTTTCCAGTGGATCACGTTTTGTCAGAACTCTCCACCGTGACCCGTTCATCTTGGTGGCCCTACACAGCACGGCTAATAGTTTCACCGAGTTAGACAAGGCTGTGATCCATATTACATATATTAGGCAAATACATTGCTTTAAGAAGAGAGTGACAAAGTCATTCAGAAAAGCTAACAATACAAGGAAAAACAAAGGCAACCCAGGCAAATGTAAGCAAAAAGGAAGCAAGGAGTGCCGTATTTATATCAGTCAAGTTTGAATTCAGAGCCAAATGAATGAAATGAGGCAACAGAGGGAATTTTATGGTGATAAACATTATGATCCATGATGAAGAATAAGTATGCATCAGTTAACATAGCAGCACATAAGCACAAGCTACCAGAACTACAAGGAGAAATGATAGAAATACAGTAATAATGGTCTTTTATAGCACATGATTAATCAACTCACCAAAAAAAGATGAAAAATCTAACTATGAAACAATTTTAGAAATTGACCATTAACTGTTCTGCAAAGAAAACTGTAATCAATTCCTCAAAGATGAAAGAGCAAAGTTAATCACAAAGCAACAACAAAAAAATGCCATAACAATGTGATCTGAAAGTTTATATAAATTCAGAGAAAAAGGGAAATCAAAACCCACAGTAAAGAATTTCTATTGACCATTATTAATAAAACTATAAACATCTGAAGCTAAACTCTAAAGTGTTTAAGAAAAAAGTTCATGGTCCTAAAAATTATATTGTTAAACAAGAATAAATGAAAATGAATAAATGAGTGATGCAGCCAATTCAAGAAATCAAAAGCAATAAAAGAATTAAATAAACTTTTAAAACAGAAATTGCTACTAATAAATGAGAAACCAAGAAAATAATTGAAAAATAACAAAACTCATAAGTCACAGCTCTGGTTATTTAGAAAAATAAGATATACATGCTTGACAGTCAACATGTTAAAAAATTAAGTTAAAGTGTGTAAAATAAGAAGTAAAAGTTAAAAATACATAAAATAAGAATATAACTATAAACAAAAGAAATAAATATCATTAGAGTTACTATGCCTAAAGTTCTAAAAACACATTTTTAAAAAACTGAATTAAGTGGATAAATAAGGAAAATAGAAACTACTAAGGATAGACTCCATAAAAAATGAAAAGCTAAAAGACTACACAAAATATAAAAAATGGTCAAAAAATTTTACTCTACTCACACCTTTTTCATGCACAAAATGTTTACCCAGTTTAGGAAAAATACATGCCCAAAGATATGGAAACTGTTTTGGAATGTGAAAAGTGATGGAAAACCTCCAAAAACTTTTTAAAAGTCAGAATAATACTTATAACTTAGCAAACAAAAAGCTAAATAATCTGATAATTACTAAATGGAAATAGTATTTATATGTTTTCCATACATTTTTTCATAAAAAATTTCAATCTCAAATAATTCCACCGCCAAGTTCTACAAACTACTCAAGAAGCATAATAGACATTGAACAAAAACATTTGTAGAGAATAAGAAATAAGGAACTCTTCCCAGTTTGTGAGATTATCATATCCTTTACATAATAGCTCCAAACAGTACAGGAAATATGTTGTTGGAAGACAGAGGGAACAGAAAGTACCCACCAAGCTGAGAAGGCATCTAGAGACTGATGAACTAGGCAAGCAGCTCGATATCATCAATGAATGAGTTTTGCATAGAATAATTTATTCACAGGGTAAGATTGGGCCAACTTTTCAGAAGCATTCACAGCTGAACTCCATACTACCAACAGGTCATAGGCAGGGTATTTGGGTAAGTGCTTGGAAACATGAAGTTCATTCTTAAGTCAAGATTTATGAATGGGGAACTAGTCTTGTGGATGCTGAGAATATGTCGTCGAAGGTCATCATTGTTTGGGAACTAACAGAGCATAAAGGCCACTTGGTCCCAATGATTATTAAACAATAGCTATTAGTCACTAAGCCCTTGATGACAGAGAAGTGATATACAACACACTCAGTGGCAGGGCAAGAGCAATCGTAGGGACCCAATAGTGGTAAAGAATCCCCCTGCCAATGAAGGAGACACAAGAGACAATGAGTTCAATTCACTGGGTCAGGAAGAACTCCTAGAAAAGAGTATGGCAACCGATTCCAATATTCTTGCCTGGAGAATCCCATGGACAGAGAAGCCTGGTGGGCTACAGTCCCTAGGGTTGCAAAAAATCGTACACGACTGAAGTGACTTAACACACATGCAAGATGGAGTCAGTTGTGCTAACAGCCATACATGCATTACAGATCAATCTCATTCATGCTATCAAATGCATAATCCTAAACCATTTATGTCTAGCTCTGTGTGTGTGCTTAAGCAACACTGACAAGTTGGATTCACTCAAGGAATGCAACATTGGTTTAATATTAGAAAATTGATTAATTTAATATATGTTTTTGTAGATGATCATATCATCACATGAAAAAAAGCATGTTTGATAAAATTCATTTCCCAGTCATGATTTTTAAAAATTCCTAGTTAACCAGAAACGGGAAGAAAATGTTCTTAGCCAGATAAAATGTCTCTGGAAACATCTATAGCCAACACCATAATTAATGGTGACATATTGAAACCATTCCCTTTTAGATCAAGAATGAAACAAGGATGTCCTTTATCATTATTCCTCTTCAACATTCTACTAGTTATCCTAGACAATGCAGAATGATAAGAAAAAGATATTAACAAATATCCAAACTAGAAAGGATGAACTGGCAGTGTGATAGTCTATGAGGCCCTGAGCTGTCTGGTTCTGGGTCATTCCTCTTACCTCATTCTTTATGTTTGGCCCAGCCATACTGCCCTCTTGCAGTTCTTTTAAGAAATCAGTCACACATATACTTAAGAGCTTTTGCACTTGCTGTTCCCTCTGCCTAATGTTCTCTGAGTGACTTAAGATCCTTACAAAAATGTCTCTTTCTCAGGGTAACCTTCTCTGACTACCCTATTTGAAAGATGCAGACCTACAGAATGGACATGTGGACACAGTCAGGGAAAGGAAGGGTGGGATGAACTAGGAGATTAGGATCAACATATATGCACAACCATGTGTAAAATAGCTAGTGGGAATCTGCTATAAAGCACAGGAAGTTGCTATAAAGCACAGGAAGCTCAGCTCTGTGCTCTGTGATGACCTAGATGGGTGGGATGAGGGTGGGGTGGGAGGGAAGTCCAAGAGAGAAGGGATATGGACATACATATAGCTGATTCACTTCATTGTACCCCAGAAACTAACACAACATTGTAAAGCAATTATACTCCAGTTAAAAAAGAAATGAAATGAAAATATGAAAAAAATGAAACCATCTTCTCCCTTCTTCTTCCTTCTAGCTTTTCCCTTCTCTCTTCTTTATTTTTTCCAAAGTGTTTCTTGTCACCTAACAGCTGCATATTTATTTATTGTTTGTTTCTCCCTAAGAGAATATAAACTTAATTCAAGTTGTTTTTGTTTTCCTTTTTTATTCATTACTTACTACCCTGTCTTGAATGACGCCTGGAATAGAGAAGACATTTAATATTTATTATATAAATGAGTAAAATCTATTTAGAAAATGTAAAAGATTCTATTTTAGAGTCTTTTAATGACTCTAATGAGTTTAGAAAAATTTCTTTAAATAAAATAAATATAGAAAGTAACTTGAATTTCTCTACAACATCCCACTTATCTAGAAAGCACAAGTTGAAAAATGTTGCTTTTTATAAAAGTAGTAGCAAATTTAAGAGACCCAGAACTTTTAAGGTTAAAAATTGTAAACTTAAAGGCATAAAATAAGTGTGAAATAAATGTATAAATAGATCATGTGTTTGTATATAAACTCAACATGATAAAGATATTGTCTTTCTCCAAGCTGATCTTCAGATGCAAAGTAATTTTAATAAAAGTTCCTACAGAGTTATTTTTGTGGGAATATAACAAGTTGATTTTAACCTTCAATGGAAGATAAAAGAGCCATGAGTAACCACTCCTAAAAAAGATAGGCTTTCCTTATTAGACACCATGATAAAGCTACTGTAATTGAGACAGTATAATATTGGTGCATGGAGAGCTCAGTAGACAAGTAGAACTGAAGGGAGAGGCCAGAAACAAACTCAAACACATATGGGAAGTGTATTTATGATGTAGTGGCTAATGCAGATTTGTGAATTATGAAGATAATTGATTTACATGTAGTTGAGTTTACCAATATTTTTCTATAATACATGTGTTTCTGGTATCTTGTTAGAGAAATCCTTTAACTGTAATCATAAAGATATTCTCCTAAATTATCTTCTAAATTTTTTATAATTTTCTCTACATCTTTAGTCCACTTGAAACTGAGATTTTGTGCATGATATAAGGTTGGAATCCACTTTTATTTGTTAGTTTCTATACCTCACAAGGAGAATAAATTGTTGCAGTCTTTCTTTGCCTCACTGGTTTGCAATGTCTTTTTTGTCATAAATTGAGTTTATGCAAGTCTGTAGATGAGTTTCCTGGGCTCTTTATTCTGACCTGTATAATATGAGTATGCCTTAATCAAAGAAATGCAAATTAGAATCATTTCTTATCTACCAAGTTGGGAAAATTAAAAAGCTAGATAATATCAGGTGTTTGCCCAGATATGAAACAATAGAGATGTTTGCCCATTGCTGGTGAGAGAATAATTTGATAGGATTATCTTGGAAAAATTTGGGGTTGTCTGGTAAACTTGAACTTTCTGACCCAGCAATTCAATTCCTAGATATATTCCTTAGAAGAAATCTCATACCTGTACACTGGAGGATGTGGGAAGAATATCCACAATAACATTGTATGTTAACCAAAAACCTGGAAACAAACCAAATGCCTGTCCCTGATAACATGAATGACTAACTTAAATTTGCATCATGGAAGAAACACAAAAATGGAACTGAACAAACTTCAGTTACATGAGTCAACATGGAGACATCTCATAAATGCACCATGAGGGAAAGAAGCAACCACTGCAGGATACATGAAGTATTAAATACGAAGAACAAATGACTAGGGATATATGCAGAAGTGTATGTGTGTGTGCTCAGTTGTGTCCGACTCTTTGAGACCCCATGGACTCTAGCTCCCCAGGCTCCTCTGTCCATAGAATCTTCCAGGCAAGAATACTAGAGCAGGTTGCCATTTCCTACTCCAGGAGATCTTCCTGATGCAGGGCTCAAACTTGCATCTCTTGAGCCTCCTGCATCGGCAGGAGGATCCTTTACCACTGTACCACCTGGGAAGTCTGATATACAGAACTGATAAAACTATAATGAAAGGTAAGAGAATGACTAATTTAAAATGGAGGATGATGGACATTTCTGGGGTTGGTTGGATCACAGGGGAATGTGCTCAAGGGGCATCTAACATGTATGGTGGGTACATGCTTTTAAAAATTATTATTTAAACTATACTTATAAATAATCTGCTTAATTTTAATATATGTGGCATTCGACACTAACAATACTTTTAAAAGGAGGTGGCTATAATATAAGAATATTTTTTTAAAATATATCCTGGAGGACTTCCCTGGTGGTACAGTGGTTAAAAATCTGCCTGCCAATGCAGGGGACATGGGTTCAATCCCTGATCTGGGTAGATTCCACATGCCACAGGGCATCTAAGCCCCTGTACGACAACTGCTGAGTCCGAGCTCTAGAGCTGGCCAGCCACAACTACTGAAGCCTGCATACCCTAGAGCCCATTCACTGCAACAACAGAAGTCACCACAATGAGAAGCCTGCACACTGCAACTAGAGAGTAGCCTCCACTCACCGCAACTAAAGAAAGGCCGTGTGCAGCAATGAAGACCGAACATAGACAAAAATAAAGAAACAATAAAAGAATTTTTTAAAATATTTAAAAGGTATCATAGGAGGAGATTAGAATAGTTAAACAATTGTTAAGAAAGAAAATCAAGGTTTCTAGTGGGCAAGTGTAAGCCAGGAACCAGGGCAAAGGGAGTTGGATGGTTTTGTGGTCAGAGTCAGGACACTGAAAGAGTCAAATCACCGTGCCTACTCTCAGACAACAAACTGGGCATCAGGAGACAGATGTCCCCTACATCAGTGTTAATGTTACCCTGGCAACTTTATTACCTAATTCTTGTGTGTCTGGTTTTCATGAGGAGGACCACTTATCCTGAGTCTACTGATGATTAAAATAGCATTCTTTCTTTATTCCAGCATAATTTAAGTCCCATGTTTGCACAATTATTTTCATTGATTGCATTTTTCAGTTTACTGCTTTAGAGAATGCCACTTTTTTTCCCCCCACAAATAATCTGTTTCTGTACTATAAATGAAGAAATTTACGTAGACTAGCTGCTGTTCCTAGTCTTTGGGTGAGTGCTCAGTCACTTCAGTCGTGTCCAGCTCTTTGTGACGCTATGGACTGTAGCCTGCCAGTCTCCTTTGTCCATGGGTTTCTCCAGGCAAGAATATTATAGTGGGTTGCCATGCCACTACAGGGGATCTTCCTGACATGAGGAGTAAACCCAGGTCTCCTGCATTGCAGGCAGATTCTTAACCACTGAGCCACTACACCATTTTCTCCAGGGCTTTTGATCCAGTGCCCTGTAGAGAAGATAATCTTGTGGTTCTCTCTGTCTTCCCTACTATCTCTCACTCTCATCCAAATCATCTGTCACAAAGTCGTAAATCTCCTGTCACTTCTCTTTCACTCACTTTCAGTGGGAGCGGCCCCCAAATCAGACTAAATTTACGGACTCTAAGAGTTTCAGTGATACTGAAGCCCCCCAGGCAGTTTTTGATACTTTCTCAAAATCACTCAGAAGCTGGGTACAGATGTCATGTATACTCCTTGCCAGCTCCTTAGGACTCTTTTTTTTTCTTCTTCTGAATTTCTTTATTCTTAGCCTCTTAGTTTTCTGGGAAATCTTTTCAGATACAATGGGCAGAATAAACAACAAAGAATGGAACCAAGTGCACAGTCTGATTCTGAGAAAGCCCTTCCTCTGTGGCAAGAATTCAAGCACGAGGATGCAGGTAAGAGGGCAGGTGGAAGAAAATTGTTCCACCAGCTCTCTGAAATCAGATACTGGCAAAAATAGAGATTCCTGGCTCAGATGGTAGAGAGTCTGCCTGCAATGTGGGAGACCTGAGTTTCCTGGGTTGGAAAGATCCTCTGGAGAAGGGAATGGCTATATACTCCAGTATTCTTGCCTTGAAAATTTCACAGACCAGAGAAGCCTGGGAGGCTCCAGTCCATGGTCTCTCAAAGAGTTGGACATAACTGAATGACTAACACTTCCATTTTACACTACACTTTAGCACATTAGGTCCACATAGGCATTATTTTTTCAGTTGAGAATTTAGACTATTTCTTCAAGGTAGTTAACTGACTTATTTACTGAACCTTTAACATCTACACTTAACACACTTATAATAATCCTTGTAAAATGGACATCATTGTTCTCCAAAGGAAATCTGGAAGGAAAATTTGACTCAGTCAGGTGATAAAATCTACTCTGGAAAATGACAGCTTTTCATGAAGTCCTTCATTTGATGCTGAAGACATGAATTGGTGCTTTTCTTCTCTGGCATGTTTCGCAAATAGCTTATGTCTAAAGCATAAATGAGGGAGGGGAACTAAGATGGAGGAGGAATAGGATGGGGAGACCACTCTCTCCCCAATAAATACACCAAAAAGAACATTTAAAAAACAAGCAAACTCCATAAAACAACATCTGAATGCTGGCAGAGGACATCAGGCATCTGGAAAGCCAGCCCATTGCCGACAAAAGAAGGTAGGACAAAAAAAAAAAGTAAAAAGAGAGGCAAAGAGTTAGGGACGGAGATCCATCCCGGGAAGGGAGTCTCAAAAAAGAGAGAGATTTCTGAACACCAGGAAGCATTCTCCCCAGCGGATCTGTGGCGAATCTCAGAGGGCAACATAACTGGGAGTAAAAACAGATAAATGATTAAGCCCCCCAGATTGCGTCTCTAACTGCAACTCCCAGCGGAGTGGCGGCCGGGGCGCCCCATCCCCCACTAGCCAGCGCGGACTGCTCGGGGAGGGGTGGGCCGCGAGCTTAGGGAGAGGACTGGGACTGAACGCCCGGGGCAGCCTGAGGGAGCTAATCTAGACTGAGGGGCAGCTTTCCCGCGAAGAGACCCCCGCCAGGCCCGCACACAGAACAAAGGACGGCGTGAAGTTGGTCCGCTGCGAGAGGCGGCCGGGCGGAGCTGGGTGGCTGCGGGCTGCGGACATGCCCAGCCTCCGTTGGAGAACAGCGGGCACAACGCAGCCCTGGCGAGGCTTCCGCTGCCAAACTGTGGGCAGAACTAGGTGCTAACCAAGACTTCTGGGGATTCTGGACGGACGCCACCAGTGATCGACGCTCCACACATATGAGAAGGAGCGCCCAGCTGCACGCCGAGAAAACCGAGTGGCTGGGCCGGGGGAGGGGAGAAGTCGCAGCCCCCAACCCTGCCGGGCGGGCGACCAAGAGCCTGAGCAGAGGGGGCGGGGAAAGCGCACTCGCCAGGAGCGGGGGGGGGGGGGGGGAAAACCCCAGAGCGCTGAATAGACACTGAAGAGACCAGCAAACAGAAGATGCTGAAACAAGCAGAGGGAACCGCTTTGGAACTGACAGGAGCAACAGATTAAATCCCTGCAGTTAGCACAGACTGCATAGAAAGGAGTCTATAGGCCGTGAGAAGTACAAGCTGGACCAAGGAACTATCTGAAAATGAACTGACCCCTCACTGTACGCAACAGCACCAGAGAAAGCCTTAGATATAATTTTACAAGGACCATCTTTTAAATTTTTAAAACTTTTTTACACTATTTTTTTATTTTTTATTTTTATTTTTAGAATTTTTAAGTCCCCTATAACCCTGTTATTTTTTTCTTTACTTTTATTTTCCTTTCTTTAAATCTCCTCTTTCTCCCTTATTTTATTTTCCATTTTATTTCTTTTCCTTCCTTTTATATCTCCTCTTTTTCCCTTTTTTATTTTTAATTGAATTTTTTTGTTGTTGTTGTTTTATTTCTTATTTTATTTTATTCTTTATTTTTCTTTCTTTTTTTTTGTAAAAGTATTTTTGAGAATCCGATCTTTACTCTAGATTTTTAATCTTTGCTTATTAGTATTTGGTATCAACTTTGTATCTTTAAGAATCCAAGCTTCAGTACCCATTGTTACTTGGGAGTGAGATCACTGGCTTGACTGCTCTCTCCCCATTCTTGACTCTCCTTCCCCCCTCCACAAAGTCACCTCTACCATCCCCCTCCCCCTTATCTTCTCTACCCAACTCTGGGAATCTGTTTGAGTGTTAAGAGTTGTGAAGAACACTGAGATAACTGATCACTGGCTGGATCTGTCTCTGTCCATCTGACTCCCTCTTTTCTCTCTCTGGTCACTTCTGTCTCCTTCCTTCCTCTTCTCCTTTCGGTATAACTCTGTGAACATCTCCAAGGGATCCAGGCTGTGGAGAGCATACAGGGAAGTGATCACTGGCCACTTCACTCTCTCACCATCTGATTCCTCTCTTCTCCTTCTGTTCACCTCTATCTATCCCCTCCCTCTGCTCCATGCCATGTAACTCTGTGTAACTGTCTGGGTGTCCCTCACTGTGAAGAAACTTCTCATCATTAAACTAGACGTTCTACCATCATTACTGCATAGATGAAGGAGTCCTGAGGCTACTGGAAGACAGGAGACTAAGCCCAGATCCTGAGAATTCCAGAGAACTCCTGGATCCAGGAGTTAATTAATCGATAGGAGCTCATCAAACTCCTCCATACCTAAACTGAAACCAAGCACCCCCTAAGGGCCAACAAGCTCCAGAGTAAGATATACCAAGCAAATTCTCCAGCAACACAGGAACATAGCCTGGAGCTTCAATACACAGGTTGCCCAAGGTCACACCAAGCCCACCAACATCTCAAAACTCCTTACTGGACACTTCATTGCTCATTAGAGTGAGGAAACCCAGATCCACCCACCAGAACACCACACAAGCCTTCCCAACCAGGAAACTTTGACAAACCACACATCCAACCCCACCCATAGTGAGGAACCCCCACAATAAAGGGACAACACAGCAAGATAAACAAGATGAAAAGGCAGAGAAATACCCAGCAGGTAAAGGAACAGGATAAATGTCCTCCAGACCAAACAAAAGAGGAGGAGATAGGAACTCTACCTGATAAAGAATTCCAAATAATGATAGTGAAAATGATCCAAAATCTGGAAAATAAATTGGAGTTACAGTTCAATAACCTGCAGGCAAGGATTGAGAAGATGCAGGTAAGCTTTAACAAGGACTTAGAAGAAATGAAAAAGAGTCAAAATACAATGAATAATGCAATAAATGAGATCAAAAATACCCTGGAGGGAACTAACAGTAGAATAACAGAGATAGAAGACAGGATAAGTGAGGTAGAAGACAGAATGGTAGAAATAAATGAAACAGAAAGGAAAAATGAAAAAAGAATTAAAAGAAATGAGGACAATCTCAGAGACCTCTGGGACAATGTTAAATGCACCAATATTTGAATCATAGGAGTCCCAGAAGAAGAAGACAAAAAGGAAGACCCTCAGAAAATTCTTGAGGAGATAATAGTTGAAAACTTCCCTAAATTGGGAAAGAAAATAATCACCCAAGTCCAAGAAACCCAGAGAGTTCCAAATAGGATGAACCCCAAGCAGAACACCCCAAGACACATATTAATCAAATTAACAAATATCAAACTCAAAGAGCAAATATTAAAAGCAACAAGGGAAAAACAACAAATAACTCACAAGGGGAATCCCATAAGGATAACAGCTGATCTCTCAACAGAAATGCTTCAGGCCAGAAGGTAATGGCAGAACATACTTAAAGTCATGAAAGAAAATAATCTACAACCCCGATTACTGTACCCAGCAAGGATCTCATTCAAATTTGAAGGATAAATCAAAAGCTTTCCAGACAAGCAAAAGCTGAGAGAATTCAGCAACACCAAACCAGCCCTCCAACGAATGCTAAAGGATCTTTCCTAGATAGGAAACACGGATAGGGTATATAATCTCAAACCCAAAACAATAAAGTAAATGGCAAAGGGGTCATACTTATCAATAATTACCTTAAATGTAAACGGGCTGAATGCCCCAACCAAAAGACAAAGATTGGCCGATTGGATACAGAAACAAGACCCCTATATATGTTGTCTACAAGAGACCCACCTCAAACCTAGGGACACATATAGACTGAAAGTTAAAGGCTGGAAAAAGTTATTCCATGCAAATAAAGACCAAAAGAAAGCAGGAGTGGCAATACTCATATCAGATAAAGTAGACTTTAAAATAAAGGCTGTGAAAAGAGATAAAGATGGACATTACATAATGATCAAAGGATCAATCCAAGAAGAAGAAATAACAATTATAAATATTTATGCACCCAACATAGGAGCTCCACAATATGTAAGGCAAATGCTAACAAGTATGAAAGGGGAAATTAACAACAACACAATAATAGTGGGAGACTTTAATACACCACTCACACCAATGGATAGATCAACTAGACAGAAAAGTAACAAGGAAATTCAAACTTTAAATGATACAATAGACCAACTAGACCTAATTGATATCTATAGGTCATTCCACCCCAAAACAAGGAATTTCACCTTTTCTCAAGCGCACACAGGACCTTCTCCAGGATAGATCACATCCTGGGCCATAAATTTAGCCTTGGTAAATTCAAAAATATTGAAATCATTCCAAGCATCTTTTCTGACCACAATGCAGTGAAATTAGATATCAATTACAGGAGAAAACCATTCAAAAATTCCAACATATGGAGGCCCAACAACACACTGCTGAATAACCAACAAATCACAGAAGAAATCAAAAAAGAAATCAAAATATGCACCGAAATGAAAGAAAATGAAAATACAACAACCCAAAACCTATGGGACACAGTAAAAGCAGTGCTAAGGGGAAAGTTCATAGCAATACAAGCTCACCTCAGGAAACAAGAAAAAAGTCAAATAAATAACCTAACTTTACACCTAAAGCAACTAGAAAAGGAAGAAATGCAGAAGCCCAGGGCTAGTAGAAGGAAAGAAATCTTAAAGATCAGGGCAGAAATAAACGCAAAGGAAACAAAAGAGACCATAGCAAAAATCAACCAATCCAAAAGCTGGTTCTTGGAGAAGATAAATAAAATTGACAAACCATTAGCCAGACTCATCAAGAAACAAAGGCAGAAGAACCAAATCAACAGAATTAGAAATGAAAACAGAGAGATCACAACAGAAAACACAGAAATACAATGGATCATAAGAGACTATTATCAGCAACTATATGCAAATAAACTGGACAACCTGGATGAAATGGACAAATTCCTAGAAAAGCACAACTTTCCAAGACTAACCAGCAAGAGATAGATAATATTAATAGACCCATCACAAGCATGGAAATTAAAACCGTAATCAGAAATCTTCCAAAAAACAAAAGCCTAGGACCAGATGGCGTCACAGCTGAATTCTACCAAAAATTTAGAGAAGAGCTAACACCTATTCTACTCAAACTCTTCCAGAAAATTGCAGAGGAAGGTAAACTTCCAAAGTCATTCTACGAGGCCACCACCACCCTAATTCCAAAACCCGACAAAGATGCCACAATAAAAGAAAACTACAGGCCAATATCACTGATGAACTTAGATGCAAAAATCCTTAACAAAATTCTAGCAAATAGAATCCAACAACACATTAAAAAGATCATACATCATGATCAAGTAGGCTTTATCCCAGGGATGCAAGGATTCTTCAATATTTGCAAATCAATCACTGTAATACACCCCATTAACAAATTGAAAAATAAAAACCACATGATTATCTCAATAGATGCAGAGAAAGCCTTTGACAAAGTTCATCATCCATTTATGATAAAAACAACCCTCCAAAAAGCAGGAATAGAAGGAACATACCTCAACATAATAAAAGCTATATATGACAAACCCACAGCAAACATTATCCTCAATGGTGAAAAACTGAAAGCATTTCCCCTGAAGTCAGGAACAAGACAAGGGTGTGCACTCTCACCACTTCTATTCAACATAGTTTTGGAAGTCTTAGCCACAGCAATCAGAGCAGATAAAGAAATAAAAGGGATCCAGATTGGAAAAGAAGAAGTAAAACTCTCTCTGTTTTCAGATGACATGATCCTCTACATAGAAAACCCTAAAGACTCTACCAGAATATTACTAGAGCTAATCAGTGAATATAGTAAAGTTTCAGGATACAAAATCAACACACAGAAATCCCTGGCATTCCTATACACTAACAATGAGAAAACAGAAAGAGAAATTAAGGAAACAATTCCATTCACCATTGAAACAAAAAGAATAAAATACTTAGGAGTATTTCTACCTAAAGAAACATAAGACTTGTATATAGAAAACGATAAAACACTAATGAAAGAAATCAAAGAGGACACAAATAGATGGAGAAATATACCGTGTTCGTGGATTGGAAGAATCAATATAGTGAAAATGAGTATACTACCCAAAGCAATCTATAGAGTCAATGCAATTCCTATCAAACTACCAGAGGTCTTTTTCAGAGAATTAGAACAAATAATTTCACAATTTGTATGGAAATACAAAAAACCTCATATAGCCAAAGCAATCTTGAGAAAGAAGAATGGAACTGGAGGAATCCACCTACCTGACTTTAGGCTATACTGCAAATCCACAGTCATCAAGACAGTATGGTACTGGCACAAAGACAGAAATATAGATCAATGGAACAGAATAGAAAGCCCAGAGATAAATCCATGCATCTATGGACACCTTATCTTTGGCAAAGGAGGCAAGAATATACAATGGAGAAAAGACAATCTCTTTAACAAGTGGTGCTGGGAAAACTGGACAGCCACTTGTAAAAGAATGAAACTAGAACACTTTCTAACACCATACACAAAGATAAACTCAAAATGGATCAAAGATCTAAGCATAAGACCAGAAACTATAAAACTCCTAGAGGATAACATTGGCAAAACACTCTCTGACATAAACAAAAGCAGGATCCTCCATGACCCACCTCCCAGAATATTGGAAATAAAAGCACAAATAAACAAATGGGACCTAATTAAAATTAAAAGCTTCTGCACAACAAAGGAAACTATAAGCAAGGTGAAAAGACAGCCTTCAGAATGGGAGAAAATAATAGCCAATGAAGCAACAGACAAACAGTTAATCTCAAAAATATACAAGCAACTCCTGCAGCTTCATTCTAGAAAAATAAACGACCCAATCATAAAGTGGGCCAAAGAACTTAACAGACATTTCTCCAAAGAAGACATAAAAATGGCTAACAAACACATGAAAAGATGCTCAACATCACTCATTATCAGAGAAATGCAAATCAAAACCACAATGAGGTTCCACTTTACATCAGTCAGAATGGCTGCAATCCAAAAATCTACAAGCAATAAATGCTGGAGAGGATGTGGAGAAAAGGGAACCCTCTTACACTGTTGGTGGGAATGCAAACTAGTACAGCCACTATGGAAAACAGTGTGGAGATTCCTTAAAAAACTGCAAGAAGAATTGCCATATGACCCAGCAATCCCACTGCTGGGCATACACACCGAGGAAACCAGAATTGAAAGAGACACATGTACCCCAATGTTCATCGCCGCATTGTTTACAATAGCCAGGACATGGAAGCAACCTAGATGCCCATCAACTGACGAATGGATAAGAATGCTGTGGTACATATACACAATGGAATATTACTCAGCATTAAAAAAAAAAATCATTTGAAACAGTTCTGCTCAGGTGGATGGAACTGGAGCCTATTATCCAGAGTGAAGTAAGCCAGAAGGAAAAACAACAATACAGTATACTAACGCATATATATGCAATTTAGAAAGATGGTAACGAGAACCCTGCATGTGAGACAGCAAAAGGAACGCAGATGTATAGAACAGACTCGTGGACTCTGTGGAAGAGGGCAAGGGTGGGATGATATGGGAGAATGGCATTGAAACATGTTAATTATCATATGTGAAATCAATCGCCAGCCCAGGGTTGATGCTTGGGGCTGGTGCACGGAGATGTCCCAGGGGGAGGGAATCGGGAGGGAGGAGGGAGGGGGGTTCTGGAAGGGGAGCATATGTAAACCCATGGCGGTTTCATGTCATTGTATGGCAACACCAACACAATAAAGTAAAGAAAATTAAAAAAAAAAGTAAAGCATAAATGAACTATCAATGATTTTTAGCATAAGTCACACAGTAGTGCTGGTAGAAATTCACTCAAAAGAAAAAAGAAAACCTGTATGTCTATGATAGTTGTTGCTAGGGATTCTATCACAGATTGTTATGAACTGATGGGAAATAAATAAACTAAACATGAAAAAAAATTCATTCCACTAATAGTTGCTATTATAAGTCCAGAGAATCCTAAATAAAATCAGGCAATGAAGAATGAAGAAATGATGAAGTGATGAAGAATTATGAAATTTATCTAATTCATAAAAACCAGGCTGTCAAACTTCCAGGAACTTCCAAATCTTGGAGTGTGAAAATCAAGTTTCTTAAAATTAATTTTTGAAACTATTGAACTAATAAAATAAAAGCTAACTTATGAAATAAAAACAAAATTATTTATCAGTTTTTCTTAAGGGGTTTACTTACACTTTTACTTTGCCTTAAATTAACAAAACCAATGTCACACTTGCTATCACATGCTAGCATATGGAAAACCTTAAATAAAGGTTCCTATTTTAAAATGTTTGAAATTTCCTTCTCATTTACTTTTCTTGCGAATTTGTTTTTTATGGGGGAGAGAATGAGAGACAGGAAGCACTTAGAAATCATATACTGATTGGCACTTATGCTCTCCCAGTCAAGTGAAATAATTCAAAGAACACCTAGGTTTCATTGCTCTGTTAGTCACTGAGCTTGAAGACTAGGGAGCAGTGAAGCGGAGGAGAAAGGAATGGGTGTGGTCAGAAAGGTGAGGGGACAGTGGTAGGTGTGAACCTAAAGACAAAGTTTATGAATTATCTTTTACAAACTTTATTGAAACAGACGAAAAGAACTGTAAGAGAGGCTCCCTGCACAACCAGAGTACTAGGTCCTTCTCAAACTTCCCTTCTCCCTTGATAAATTATATTGTGCACAATCTTTTTTTTTTTTTCCATTTTACTATTTTTAAGCAATAACCAAAAAACACTTGGGGCGTGTCTTGATTCTGCAGCTGCAGTGGTATTGTTCTTGTCCACTTGACGTGATGATAGATACCAAGAATTCAACAGCAATGATGCTGATGACTTCTGGCAGGCAGCTTTAGAGAGATCTCTGGGGTTTTGTGTGACTTGGGTCATGTTTTTCCTGGACCCTGAAAGGGGAGAGGAAAGATTTCATTTCCTCACCTTTTGGGAAATGTCCTGTAGTCATCACAGATACAGAGAGTGACTTGAGCTAAAAGAATGATTATATATTGAAAGAACGAAGTGCTGTTTAACGAGAAGGCAAGAGAGGAGATGGGGTAGTCAGCAAAGGGAAGCAGAGAAACTGACTTGAGTGGTACTATTAAAACAACAAATGAAATGGAAATACCTTCTGATGTATGTAAAATGAGACACATAGTGTGGGGAGGAGAGGGTGGTACAAACTATGTACTACCATGTGTAAAATAGGTAGCTAGTAGAAAGCTGCTGTATAGCACAAGGAGCTCAGCTTCGTGTTCTGTGATGACCTAGAGGGCTGGGATGAAGGGTTGGGGGTCGGAGGGAGGCTCAAGAGGGAGGGGTCGTGTGTATTCTTATATGTATTCATATTCAGCTATATGTATTCTTATAGCTGATTCACGTTGTTATATGGCAGAAACAAACACAACAATTGTAAAGCCATTATCCTCCAGTTAAAAATAAATTTAGAAAAAGATTTAAAAAATAAAGTTAAAAAAAGAGAGCCACATGAAGGAAATCTTAAAAACAGTAAGATTTAGGAGCTCGACACTTCTTTTACATTTGGGAAGGCAACATTTATCTATTTTCTCAAAAGAAAGAGCACCCCAAACTTCTTCCATGTTTTATAGATTTATTCTTGGCACTGGCATAGAAATCACCAACCAACAGTTGTAACACCTTCTGTCGGTGAACAAAGATACTCCAGGCACAGCTGGCAGGAGCAAGCGCGCACTTGGTAGATTTTAAAATGCCAGAAATCTCATCTTACCCAAAATACCCTGCCCTGCCAAATGTAAATCCCCAGTATTAGTGTAAATAATGTATTAGATAGATACATAGTCCGTATATGGCTATCTGACCCTCTCTTATCAGTTTATCACAAAAGGATACACTTTGGGAGAAGCAGGACGTCATCAAGCCCTGTTGTAGGCGATAGGTCCAAGGTCAAAGAATGAATACATGCCTGGAGAGGGAACAGATGTTCCGGAGGGAAGTGGGTGGGATATTCGAATGCTACAAGAATTGTTTTTGTATAATTCTTCTGCTTCTTTTACACATTAGTTAATTGCTCAGTCATTTCCGACTCTTTGCCATTCCATGAACTGTAGCCCACCAGGCTCCTCTGTCCATAGAATTCTCCAGCAAGAATACTGTGGTGGGTAATCATCCCCTTCTCCAGGGGATTCTCCCAATCCAGGGATCAAACCCAGGTCTCCTACACTGCAGGTGGATTCTTTATTGTTTGGGATTCTGTGTTACTCCTGTCTTAAAGGGAGAAATACCTCATTAACTTTTGCTCCTAGGAAATCAAATCTGAAAATTATTCAGGTGGGATAGTACAGAAATTATGCAGCATTATTTTATCTCCTGAAAAAGAATGCCTGAGCTTGAGGTTCAGGTTCGGATACAAATTGCTCCTGCTCTGGTAAGTTGCTTCAGCCATGTCCGACTCTGTGCGACCCCATAGATGGCAGCCCACCAGGCTCCCCCGTCCCTGGGATTCTCCAGGCAAGAACACTGGAATGGGTTGCCATTTCCTTCTCCAATGCATGAAAGTGAAAAGTGAAAGTGAAGTCCCTCAGTCGTGTCCGACTCTTAGTGACCCCATGGACTGCAGCCCACCAGGCTCCTCCATCCATGGGATTTTCCAGGCAAGAGTACTGGAGTGGGGTGCCATTGCCTTCTCCATGGACACAAATTGGCCAAAAGCCAATTCATTGGTTCTACACTAGTTCCCCCAGGTCATGGAAAAATTTCAGAATGACAGCTTTCTTCATTTCCTTTCCTGTTATCAGGTACGGACTCCACCCTGCTGTTCTGATCAAATGGTTCAGTTACTGAAAAAGGAAACAAAGCAGAATCTGAGCAGAAGCATTTGCTTGCCTTCTCTTTAGAACTTAATAATGAAGCCAAGGAATGGAATTCTTTCAGGTGTATGTAATCTAGCGGAGCCAGTAGCATTGGTGAGATCCATAAATGTACTGAAAAGTATTGTGCATTTTATGAGTGTAAATATACATATAGTCGAAGTCACCAGTTGCGTCTGACTCTTTGCAACCCCATAAACCACATCCCACCAAGCTCCTCTGTCCATGGGATTCTCCAGGCAAGAATATTGGAGTGGGAAGCCATTCCCTTCTCCAAGGGATCTTCCCTATCCCAGGATTGAACCCAGGTGTCTTGCATTGCAGGCAGATTCTTTACTGCCTGAGCTACCAGGGAAGCCCTATGTCTTTTCTGTGGGAAAGAGTTTATATTTTTCATCAGCTTCTCAAATAAAAGCATGATCCAAGAAAGTTTAGGAGCTATCATAGAAGATTTAAAGCTCTGAGTGAGCAACTGGGGAAAGGACATAAAGGAGAATTTATAATGAATACACTTGAATGATGTTATCTGGTGCAACATGGCATAAAACACACTATGAGGTACAATCATAATTTGTTTGAATCCTGTTGCAATATGCACAGTTACTTGTTCCTGTTTGTATGCAGAACTTCCTGTTGTAATTTGCATTTCAGACATTTAGGGGAATGGAAGCTGAACTGTTGCCTTGCTAAGGTTACTTCTCTACCAGAAGTTAAGGGTATTCTTAAAAATGGTGGAATCTGAATACTGTGATTTAAGTCTTGATTGAATAAAAATGTCCTTTCCTTTTATGTTAGCTTAAAGGATTGCTTTCCTAAAACTTAGTACTAAAATATGAATGAATTCTTAAATTCCTAGCCATTTAACTCCTCCTAGATTTGTTTGTGTTTGTGTGATGAATTATTAAAGAGTCAGTGGTATGGTACTTCCCATGTGGCGCTAGTGGTAAAAAACCTGCCTGTCAATGCAAAAGATGGAAGAGACCCAGTTTCAATCCTTTGGATAGGGAAGATACCCTGGAGGAGGGCACGGGCAACCCACTCTAGTATTCTTGCCTGGAGAATCCCACGGACAGACGAGTTGGCAGGCTATAGTCCATGGGGTGGCAAAGAGACAGACATGACCGAAGCAACTGAGCATGCATGCATACATGTATGCATTGTATAGTTTTAATAAAGAGTGAAATGAGATGTTAGTCAAGTCTTGAATAGGAATTAATTATTAATATATAATCTCCCATTTCCCCCCTAATGGTACAGCACTTAATATTCTAACATGACAGCATTTCACGATTCTTTTACCCTTTAACTGAGATTAAGTGGGAAAATAATATGAAGAGAGAAATGAAATTACTTTTTATCTAAGTTTGTAAAAATCACTGAAAACATCAGTGGCTTGTTCCTTTTCATTTAAAAGGGAAAAATAAAAATTTTAGGAGTGAACAATTATTTAGTCATGTAAATTTTATTATAAGTAATAATTTCCAATTGCTGTATACTTGCAAAATAATATATTTTTGAACTGTGGTGTTGGAGAAGAGTCTTGAGAGTCCCTTGGACTGCAAAGAGATCCAACCAGACCATCCTAAAGGAGATCAGTCCTGGGTGTTCATTGGAAGGACTAATGTTGAAGCTGAAACTCCAATACTTTGGCCACCTCATGGGAAGAGTTGACTCATTGGAAAAGACCCTGATGCTGGGAAGGACTGGGGGCAGGAGGAGAAGGGGATGACAGAGGATGAGATGGCTGGATGGCATCACCGACTTGATGGACATGGGTTTGGGTGGACTCTGGGAGTTTGTGATGGATAGGGAGGCCTGGCGTGCTGTGGTTCATGGGGTCACAAAGAGTCAGACATGACTGAGCGACTAAACTGAACTGATACTGCAAAATAAAACAAAGATAAGCTATGGGTAACATAAATGTTACAAACTCTCTTCAAAATATGGAAATATTTGAAAAGAATAATAATTTCATTCAGAAAGTCAACTTGATATATTTTTATGTTGACTAATTTGATAAAGAAGACAAAATAATTAATAATAGTAATATTTGAAGTACATTTGACCATTATGCTATTTCTTGTTGAATAATTAAAAGAATCATTAATGTAAAATAGATATATTTTGGCAATAGTACTTAATAAATATTTCTGTGTCAGAAAATATAGGCTTAGTTTCTTCCAATTACTCTTATCAAAAACTTTAGTATAAAATCTAAATACTTCTCATTTAAAAATGTTTACTCAGCAGTTATTGCAAGATGATGAAATGTACCATCTATAAAAGTCCACATGCATTAGCTGTTTATTTTCCCAAGATAAATGTGCTTTCTTGACAATTTTTCTTTCAAATAAAATCCACTCTTTAGTCTATCAAAAGATAAACAAGGAGCCAATTATGACCAGCACTGTTACTGGGTTAGGCTCTTAAATTGCATCCTATGTGCACTGTGAATAGGATAATATGGTTGAATCAAATGCTGGATAAGTAGCATGTTATTTAAAAATGGGAAATTCACAGCTGAGATGACATTAAGATAAGAGCAGAATCAAGAGCTCTCAGTAAAAATCAGCAGAAGGATTCTAAGTCTTCTAAGTTTGCAAGCTCTGGTTAAGATCTAAGACAAAAATCCTCTATACCAGTAGCTTCAAAATATATGAATAATTACATATACTACTTTAAATTTCACAGAGTGCCTTAAGGCTCTTTGTTGTATTTAACCCTCACAACAAACCTTAGATTTTATGAGGACCAGGTATGTTCCCCCCCACCCCCCACTATAATATTCTCTGGGCTTCCCTGGTGACTCAGACTAAAGAATCTGCCTGCCTTACAAGAGGTCTGGGTTCGATTTCTGGATCAGGAAAATCCCTTGAAGAAGGGCAAGGGATATACTGAATACCCACTTCAGTATTCTTGCTTGGAGAATTCCATGGACAAAGGAGCCTGGTGGGCTATGGTTCATGGGGTTGCAAAGAGTCAGACGTGACTGAGCAACTAACACTTTCACTTTTTCATTCTCCATGTCTTCACTGTGCCAGGCATAGAGTAGGCACTCAGAAAGTTTTAATTGGATGAGTGAAAGAAAAATAAAATGACTTGGGCAAAGCTATCAGTGTGTAAAGAAATTGGTTCACTCTTGATTTTTTTATTCTGAATCCTTGATCCTTTTTATAATTTTAGCTTTCATCTTTTCTATAGAAATAAAGTTTGTTGCATATGTTTTCCTTTTTTCCCCTGATTTCTAAACAAAAATCTTTTGAGTTCTACATAACTCATAACCTCTCTTATCATTTTTAAGTAGTGAAGTTATGTAGTTTACATCAGGTGTTGGTAAGCTTTCTCTGTAAAGAGCTAGTTATTAAATATTCTCAGCCTTTTGGCCTTTATCGTCTCTGTTTTAACTCTTAATCTGCTGTGAAAAAAATCATAGCTGACAGCAGATGAACGGGCACAGCTGTGTTCCAATAAAGCTTTATTTAGGAACACTAATATTTACATTTCATATAGTTTTCCTGTGTCACAAATATCCTTTTTTATTGAACTACAGTGGATTTCAAAATTATATGTTTCAGGTCTATAGCATAGTGATTTAATATTTTTATAGCTTATACTTTATTCAAAGTTATAAAATATTGGCTATATTCCTATGCTGGACAATATATCTCTGTAGCTTATTAATTTTATACATAATAGTTTCTATCTCTTAATCGTCTACCCCTGTTTTGCTCTTCTGCCCTTCTTTCTCCCAACTGGTAATCACTAGTTTGATCTCTAGATCTTTGAGTCTGTTTCAGTGTTGCAATTTTCACTTATTTGTTTTATTTTTTAGATTCTACCTATAAGTAAAAACATAGTGTCAGTCTTTCTCTGTCTGACTTTTTCACTAAGCATAAGTCCATGTTATTCACTAAGTTCAGTAAGTCCAAATTCACTAACTCCATCCTTGTTGTTGCAAATGGCTCAATGATATCTCATTGTAGTTCTGATTCACATTTCTCTGGTGATTAGCAATGTTGAGCAATTTATCATGTGCCTGTCATCTGTATATCTTCTTTGGAAAAATATCTATTCAGGTCTTCTGCTCACTTTTTAACTGGGTTATTTGTGTTTTTTTGATAGTGAGCTGTATGAGCTATTTTTATCTATTGGATATTAACTCCTTATTGGTCATACCATATGTGAATATTTTCTCCCATTCAGTAGAATGTGTTTACATTTTGTCAATGGTTTCCTTTGCTTTTCAAAGCTTTTAATTAAGCCCCATTTGGTTATATTTGCTTTTGTTTCCTTCTCCTTAAGAGACAGATCCAAAAAAATATTGTCATGATTTGTGTCAAAAATTGTTTTGCCTCTGTTCTCTTCTAGTTTTAAGGTTTCCATTTCTACATTTGGGTCTTTTAATACATTTTGAGTTTATTTTTGTATGTGGTGAAAAGAAATGTCTTAATTTCATTATTTCACATGTACCCATCCCATTTTTCCAGCACCACTTATTAAAGAGACTTTCACTTCTCCATTATGTATTATCTCCTGTGTTATTGATTAACTAACCATAGGTACATGAGTTTATTTCTGGGTTCTCTATTCTATGTCAATGATCTATCTATTTGTTTTTGTGATAGAACCACACTATGTTGATTACTATAGCTTTGTAGTAAAGTTGTTATTCTTCTTTTGATTTTTAAAAACTATTTAAAAGTGTAGAAGCTATTCTTAGTTTGTGGAATGAACAGAAACAGGAAGGTTTGGTTTCTATATTTGGTTCATAGGTCTTAGTTACTCAACTCTTGGTTTAAGTAATAAAAGTAACAATAATAAGAGCTCAGTTTCTCTGTGTAGTAATTAAATAAAGTAAAATCAATCCAATCATTCTTTTTTAAAATTGAAATATAGGTTACATAGGGAACTTCCCTATAGCTCAGATGGTTAAGAATCTGCTTGCAGTGCAGGAGACCCTGGTACTATCCCTGGGTCAGGAAGATCCCCTGAAGAAGGAAATGGCAACCCGCTCCAGTATTCTTGCCTGGAGAATTTCATGGGCAGAGAAGCCTGGAAGGCTACAGTCCAGGGGATCGCAAAGAGTTGGACACGACTGAAGCAACTTAGCACATAGTTTACATACCATCTTATGCGAGTTTTGGGTGTACTACATAATGATTTGACCTTTCTATACATTTTATGTCTGTTAACCATCTGTTAACCATCTCATACAAAGTTATTACGGTATTATTGACCATATTCCTTATGCTGTATTTAATATCCCAGTGGCTTATTTTTATGTAAGCAGAGGTTTTTACCTCTTAATAATGCCCCTCACCTGTTTTGCCCATCCCCTCACACCCCCTTCTGGCAATCACCCATCATTCTCCGTATCTATGAGTCTATTTCCAGTTTGTGTTGTTTTCTAGATTCTACATATAAGTTGCATTTGTCTTTGCCTGGCTTATTTCACCTAGCTTAGTACTTTCTAAATCTATCCATGTTGTTGCACGTGGCGAGATTTCACATTATAACTGAGTAACAGTCCACTGCATGTATATATACACATACACATACCTCATCTTCTTTATCCATTCATCTGTTGATGGACAGCTTTGTTGCTTTCCATATCTTGACCTCTTTCAATCTATGTGTGTGTTTAGATTGAAGTGAGTCTCTTATAGGTAGCATGTATATGGGGTATTTTTGTGTGTGTCCATTCAGCTACTCTATATCTTTTGAGTTAGTTTAGTTCCTTTACACTTAATTATAATAGGTATGTATTATGTACTCATTGCCTTTTTGTTGTTTACTGAGTTTTTTATACTTCATTTTTATTCCTTTCTTCTTTTATTCTCTTCCCTTATGATTTGATGATATCCTTTGTGTTATGTTTGGATTCCTTTCTCTTCTTCTGTGTGTATCTGTTATAGGTTTTTGGTTTGTAGTTACCATGAGATTTATATAAAACAGCCCATATATACATGATTATTTTAAGCTGATTATCTCAAGTTCAAATGCATTCTAATGATCATGTATTTTTACTCTCCCAGACCCTATTTCATGTTTTTGACATCATATTTTATATCTTTTTGTTTTGTGTATCCCTTAATGACTTATCATGTATATAGACGATTTTACTACTTTTATCTGTTAACCTTCCTACTAGCTTTATATTTGGTTTATCTACCTTTACTGTATGCTTGCCTTTACTAATTAGATTTTTCTTTTCTTAATGTTTATATTTCTTGTTGTTGTCCTTTCTACTTAGAGAAGTTCCTTTAACATTTCTTGTAAAGCCAGTTTAGAGGTGCTGAATTCTTTTAGTTTGGTTTGTCTGGAAGACTCTTTATCTAGTCTTAAAATCTAAATAATAACCTTGCTTGGTAGAGTGTTCCTGGTTGTAGGGTTTTTTTTTTTTTTTTTACTTTTCATCACTTTGAAAACCTTGTGCCACTCCCTTTTTGGCCTGAAAAGTTAGCTCACTGTCATATGAGACAGTTAGCTCACTGTCATATGAGACAGTTCAGTTCGCTTGAACCCAACTGCTTGCTTTTTTTTTTTTGCTGCTTTTAAGATTTTTTTTTTCTTCATTTCTAGTTTTTGTCACTTTAATTATAATGTATATTTGTGTGGACCTTTCTGTGTTCAGATTGTTTGGGACTCTCAGCATCTAGATGTCTGTTCTGGTTAGAAAAGATTTTTTAGCTATTATCTCTCAGTTTGGGATTATGTCAGTATTGAACCTACCTAGGACTTTAGGAAAAGAAATGCTAGACTAACAAAAGAAAGGTTTCTCTTTCTGAAAACGAACACAAAAGAACATAGTATTTTTAGAGAACAAAATATTTTTTGTTTGAAAATTGATGCATCTGTCCTGTTATATTTATAAACAGTGACAAGAACAAATCTCAAATACTAGTAGATACTTGAGGGGAAGCATAGACATCATGTCCAGTTTCTATAAAGAAATTAGGAATGAATTCAATGAAATTATACAGACATGCTGCTTAGGGAAGGATGAGCAATGGTAGAAAAAGGTAGACATTTCCAAAATTAAAAGAGAAAGAAGAATGAGGCATAACTGATGCAGGAGAGGCATTGGCTTTCTTTTTCACTGTGTATTGTATTTTCAAAACTATTTATTAAGATGCTGAAGTACTATCAGGGTATGATTATAAACGAATATGTCATGTTTCATAAGAAATTTCATGGAAAATATAACCTCATGATAAGAATCTCTGCGTTCATCCATTTACCATTTTTGTGATTAGAAGAGAGCTACGGATAAAATAAAAAGTAAAAAATCATAATATTCATTAGGGGACACCTAATTTTTTAAATAAGTTTCAAATGTGTTTTCAGTCCCATTCATTCACTGTAACTCCCAAGGAGCATATGCTTTTCTTATTTTGGAGGGAAAAATTAGCATATGAAAATTTTCTTCTGAGAACTCAGTTTATAATGATTTTCCTGGTTCCAATGAGGACACATCTGTCTGGATTAAAAGCTTGCTGCTAACATGACAATCACTTGTCATCCTGCTGAAATCAGGAATTTTTCTACAAACAATATGATAGGGTCATGTTCTAGAGAAGATCTTATTAAACATCTCTACAGGAAATACACATTTTGTGTGAAAAGCTAGCAGACCTCTCCTCAAAATCATCTTTTGGTCTCATCATTCCAACCCACAAAACAAGGCAGGTGATCACCATCAAACATTCCTATTCATTTAACTTCAAACATTTGTTGTGGTTTTACTCAGTAGAAGGTAAACCATGAAAACATGGAGAGACACAAGTTCTTTTGAAACACACAGCAAACTCTGAGATGCTGATTGCCAAGTACAAGGTTTATATTTAATCTTGACTGTTTGTTTCTTATATGTGAAGCCCTTCAATGTTGATTTGCCATTTTCAGATGTTCATTTCTGAAGTACTAGTGAGGGTGCATTTCCTATGTGTGACATAGGAGTTTTTGTTTCATCTTCCTTCTTGAACTGAAATATTAGACTATGACCTCCTGTTCTTATCTTCTTGACCAAGCCCTGCATCTCTTCTGGTGAGAATCTTTGGGACCAAAGGGCTTTTATTCCATTTGTGTACAAGCTGTGATGGGAGTTAAAAGAGGAAGATTTCTTTATTTGAAAGATGTCCTGCTTAATGTCAAAGAAGACACACATTGGTTCACTGTGACAAAACACACTGGTTTGTGTCAGCTTTGCTTTTAATTGGAACATTGGAATGTTGAGATATTCACCAAATCTCTTTCAGCTTTTTCATTTGTAAAATGAGGTTAATTGAACTACACTTTAGTCAGAATAATGATGGTTTTGTTGTGCTACCAGACATGTCCTAAATTTCAGTTGCATAAAACAGCAAAGGTTTTCACATTGTCTATCATGAATTTGTAGCAGATCTTAGGCCTGGGTACTCTTTTAGGGACTCAGACTTGGTACCTTATCAAATATTGCCCAAAGCAAGCAACATATGGTACTAGTATTCAGTTTTCCTACCTCTTCCCAAGGCCTTGAGTTTCTTAAGTGCATCATAAGTTTATGCTTCCAATTTATTTCAGGTGAGGATTTACTAAATGATTTGCCTCAGAATAAAATGAAATGTAATTCTTTATACCTCCACTAACAGTTTCCTTGCCAGTCACTACTTGATCCCTAAACCGACACTATTTATTTTGGTGCACTACCCTAAAGGATATCAGTCCTGGGTGTTCATTGGAAGGACTGATGTTGAAGCTGAAACTCCAGTACTTTGGCCACCTCATGCAAAGAGTTGACTCATTGGAAAAGACCCTGATGCTGGGAAGGATTGGGGGCAGGAGGAGAAGGGGATGACAGAGGATGAGATGGCTGGATGGCATCACCAACCCGATGGACATGGGTTTGTGTGGACTCTGGGAGTTGGTGATGGACAGGGAGTCCTGGTGTGCTGCAGTTCATGGGGTCACAAAGAGTTGGACACGACTGAGCGACTGAACTGAACTGAACTGAACTGAAGGGTCTTTTAATTTCATGGCCGCAGTCACCATCTACAACAATTTTGGAGCCCCCAAAATAAATTCAGCCACTGTTTCCACTGTTCCCCCATCTATTTGCCATGAAGTGATGGGACCAGATGCCATGATCTTAGTTTTCTGAATATTGAGCTTAAAGCCAACTTTTTCACTCTCCTCTTTCACTTTCATCAAGAGGCTCTTTAGTTCTTCTTCGCTTTCTGCCATATGCGTGGTGTCATCTGTATATCTGAGGTTATTGATATTTCCCCCAGCAATCTTGATTCCAGCTTGTGTTTCCTCTAGTCCAGCGTGACTTATATGATGTACTCTGCATATAAGTTAAATAAGCAGGGTGACAATATACAG
This sequence comes from Antilocapra americana, assembly GCA_007570785.1. NCBI lineage: Eukaryota > Metazoa > Chordata > Mammalia > Artiodactyla > Antilocapridae > Antilocapra > Antilocapra americana. The sequence continues at coordinate 22,819,971 of ML661885.1, forward strand.
CCTTGATGTACTCCCTTACCTATTTGGAACCACTCTATTGTTCCATGTCCATTTCTAACTGTTGCTTCCTGACCTGCATGTAGATTTCTCAAGAGGCAGGTCAAGTGGTCTGATATTCCTATCTCTTTCAGAAATTTCCACAGTTTGTATGATTCACACAGTCAAAGGCTTCAGCTTAGTCAATAAAGCAGACATAGATGTTTTTCTGGAACTCGCTTGCTTTTTCAATGATCCAGTGGATGTTGACAATTTGATCTCTGGTTCCTCTGCCTTTTCTAAATCCAGCTTGAACATCTGGAAGTTCATGGTTCACAAATTGCTGAAACTTGGCTTGGAGAATTTTGAGCATTACTTTACTAGCATATGAGATGAGTGTAGTTTTGTGGTATTTTGAGCACTCTTTGGCATTGCCATTCTTTGGGATTGAAATGAAAACTGACATTTTCTAGTCCTGTGACCACTGCTAAGTTTTCCAGATTTGCTGGCATATTGAGTGTAGCACTTTCACAGCATCATCTTTTAGGATTTGAAATAGCTCAACTGGAATTCCATCACCTCCACTAGCTTTCTTCATAGTGATGCTTCCTAAGGCCCACTTGACTTCACATTCCAGGATGTCTGGCTCTAGGTGAGTGATCACACCATTGTGATTATCTGGGTTGTGAGCATCTTTTTTATACAGTTTTTCTGTGTAGTCTTGCCACCTCTTAATATCTTCTGCTTTGTTAGATCCATACCATTTTTGTCCTTTATTGAGTCCATCTTTACATGAAATATTCCCTTGGTATCTTTAATTTTCTCAAAGAGATCTCTAGTCTTTCCCCTTCTATTATTTTCCTCTATTTCTTTGCATTGATCACTGAAGCAGGCTTTCTTATCTCTCCTTGCTATTCTTTGGAACTCTGCATTCAAATGGGTATATCTTCCCTTTTCTCCTTTGCTTTTCACTTCTCTTCTTTTCACAGCTATTTATAAGGCCTCCTCAGACAACCTTTTTGCCTTTCTTTTTCTTGGGGATGCTCTTGATGTCTCTTGTACAATGTCACGAACCTCCATCCATAATTCATCAGGTACTCTATCAGATCTCGTCCCTTAACTCTACTTTTCACTTACACTGTATAATTGTTAGGGATTTGATTTAGGTCATACCTGAATGGCCTAGTGGTTTCCCCTACTTTCTTCAATTTAAGTCTGAATTTGGCAATAAGGAGTTCATGATCTGAGCCACAGTCAGCTCCTGGTCTTGTTTTTCTGACAGTATAGAGCTTCTCCATCTTTGGCTGCAAAGAATATAATCAATCTGATTTCAGTGTTGACCATCTGCTGATGTCCCTGTGTAGAGTCTTCTCTTGTGTTGTTGAAAGAGGGTGTTTACTACGACCAGTGCGTTCTCCTGGCAAAAGTCTATTACCTTTTACCCTGCTTAATTCTGTACTCCAAGACCAAATTTGCCTATTACTCCAGGTGTTTCTTGACTTCCTTAGTATGGTTCAAAGAAATCTTTGAGGGCTAACCCTTAGCCACAGAGAGATAGTCATTATTCATGTATAAAAAATAATACTTAAAGAAATATTCCTGAATGTGTAAAAACTGTGAGATTCAGCACTTATGAATGAAGATATCTTATCAAGACTTTAGAAGATAGTGGACTCACTGTATTTAGCTCTCACCTCCCTAGCTACTCCCTTCATGCCTTGATTTCTCCAGGACAAATGCAGTCAATTCCAGTGAAGGCTGAAGTCAAGCCTGGAAAAAGGCACAGTGTACACTCCTCTGGTTTTTATCCAGTGTGTTGGCTAGCATTGACAGCAGGGAATTTGTTGGCAGCCAATTTTCCACCTACATCCATTTCCAGCAGCTCTGAGGGGATTGCTGAGCCAGCAGTCAAGAACAGAGGCATCTTTGTTTGGCAGTGGTGTAAGATATTTTAAGCACACTGATTGATGTTCAACCTGCAGAACACTGTAGCTTCATTGTGCAAACATTTCCAAGCCCATATACTGGAGCAAAAGATAGTACTGGAGACATACAAGGTAGCCAAGAATGTGTTCCAGTTCTGTCATCTCTTGGTGCTTTCATAGCGAGAGCATGGACATGAGTGGAAATGAGAGAATAGAAAGGTCATTTAACATTGGTTAAATGTGCAAATGGTTATAGTTATGAGACTTCAGCTTAAGAAAAGAGGTTTGTTCTTCAGAATGTGGTTCACAAACATGAAAGCTGGGTAATGCAGACAATAATTTCAACAGGGCTAAGTGTTCCTTAAAGTTTTGAGAAAGAAGTAACAGGGCTGTGATAGAAGAGGGCTTGATTGCCACTAGCTTTTGGGGTCTTCAAGTTCCCAAATCTAACAAGTTCCTGACTTATGATTACTTATGATTACATCTTGCAGAAGTTTAGTCTTCTAGACTAGAAGATCTAGAGTCATCTTTGACAGCCTGACTCTGCAAACTTAGCTGTATAAAACGGGGCAACTATTTAATCTCTCTGTGCCTTTAGTTTCCTGGTAAATAAATGTGTTACCACATGCAAAGTTAGTCCATACTAAGTACCTAAACTGCTTTAGCTTATGGGTTCAGAAGTCATCAGTTTCTGAGGAATATCCATGGCAATATCACATCTCTTTTTAAGAAAAAGTTTATTTTTTGTTGATGTATAGTTGATTTACAATGTTGGACTAGTTTCTGCTATACAGCAAAGTGATTTAGTTGTACATATATATACATATTCTTTTTCAGATTCTTTTCCATCATGTTGTATTACAGAACATTAAATCTAGCTCCCTGTGCTATACAATAGGACTTTGTTGTTCATTTATTTTATATATAGTAATTTGTATGGGCTAATCCCAAATTCCTAATTTAATCCTCCCTGCCCCTCTCCCCCATGGTAAACATAATTTTGTTTTCTGTGGTTGTGAGTTTATTTCTGTTTTGTAAATAAGTTCATTGGGTCATATTTTAGATTCCACATATAAGTGAAATCATATGATATTTGTCTTTCTCTGCCTGACTTGCTTCATTCAGTATCGTAATCTCTAGGTCCATCCATGTTGCTGCAATGGCATTATTTCATTCTCCTTTATAGCTGAGTAGTAGTCCATTGTGTGTGTGTGTGTGTGTGTGTGTGTGTGTGTGTGTGTTGTATACCACATTTTCTTTATCCATTCTAACAAGCAACCTTTTAGATTGCTTCCAGATCTTGGCTGTTATAAACAGTGCTTTAGTGAACATTGGGGTACATGTATCTTTGAAAAACTTTATTTGTATGCAAAAATATAAATATAGCACTCTTCTAGTGCTCGTAAAGAGAATATTTATCAACTGGAACATATAAAAAGTATGCATGTATAAACTTTTAGTGACATTTTGAGATACTATAGATAACAGAAATTGAGAAGTCATTTGTTTTAATTAAAAAGCTTTTTGTTTAAGTATAGTTGATTTACAATATTGTGTAAGTTTCAGATTTATAGCACAGTGATTCAATGTTGTATATGTATGTGTGAAAGTGAAAGTTCAGTCCCTCAGTCCTGTCCAAATCTTTGTGACCTCATGGACTGTAGACTACCAGGCTCCTCTGTCCATGGGGCTTTCCAGGCAAGAGTACTGGAGCATGTTGCCATTTCCTTCTCCTATATATGTGTGTGTGTGTGTGTGTGTGTGTGTGTGTGTGTGTGTGTGTGTTCTCCAAGACATACATACATACATATATATATATTCTTTTTAGATTCTTTGCCCTTATAGAGTATTGGATAATACTGAGTATAGTTCCCTGTACCATACAGTAGGCCTATATTGGTTATTTATTTTATACACGGGTGGTGTGTATATGTTAAACCAGATAAAGACAAATATCATATGATATCCTTCATATGTGAAATTAAAAAAAAAAAAGGATGCAAATAAACTTATTTCCCAAACAGAAAGAGACTCACAGACACAAAAAACAAACTTATGGTTACCAAAAGGAAAGGCTCACAGGAAGAGATAAAATAGGAGGCTGAGATTAATATATACACACAACTATGTACAAACATTTACTTCTAAATTGTGAGTTTAAAAAAAGATTCTCAAAGTGTTTAATTAATTTAAAGATGTTCTTGGAACAGATGGGTCTTTCCAGGTAGTGCAGTAGTAAAGAATGTGCCTGCCAATGCAAGAGGTGCAAGAGACGGAGGTTTGATCCCCGGGTCGTGAAGATCCCCTGGAGTAGAAAATGGCAACCCACTCCAGTGTTCTTGCCTGGAAAAGTCCATGGACAGAGGAGCCTGGCAGACTACAGTCCATGGAGTTGCAAAGAGTTGTACATGATTCAGTACACACACACACACACACATACACATTGGAGCAGATAACATATTTCCCCTGCTCCTCCAGAGCTTTCTGAAGTTTGACTCCAAAATTGCAAAGTGCTTCTGTGTTCTGAACTTGTTCATAGAGACTCAGGTTCAAAATTCTCTGTATGCCAATGTATTCTGGAATATAGAAAATTATATTTCAAATACTCAACTCAATTTATTCTTCTTAAACCCCCTTAGGAGAATAGAATTTTCTCTTACAAAAGAGTTGCCCTCCAATATTAAAATAATTCCTCATAATAAGTATTAATCAAAAGAAGTTAGATCAGAGTTTTAAAATCAGTGAAATATTTTTTAAAATAAACTCTACCTCTACCATGGTGTTAACAGTTTAAAAACAGCTGAGCTTTTGTCATTGATTGTCAGGGAACGTTCCACTTTAAGGGATCCAATATGTTATTCTCAAGAACTCTCTAGTCCTTATCAGTTCCTGGACAACAGGAATGAAGAGAGCTGCATGCAGTTCTCAAGACTGAGATCATGAAAAAGGGCACCTCCTTAGATTCCTTTTAGTGACTCACTTCAGTGACCTTTTACTTAAAGGTAATCTATTCAGTTATGGCCCTCTTACTCAAGATATGAAATGCTTTCTGACCCTTTAAAGATTGTTATTTGCTTGACTTTGTTTTTGCTAATTTTTTTTTTACTGCCTAAAGCTGCCTTGCATGAAGATATATAAACATGAGTTTCTACAAATAAAGCACCCTTGTTTCACTTGAGATTTGGGTCCCCTGCATCCCTCTTCTCATTGACTCTAGTCCCCAGGTCCCAGTCTACAAAGATGGTGACGATCATAGCAGTGGTTAAAAAGTAAACATTTTCTTTTTCATCAACACTCTTATCCTATGGAGAAAGGTAGCTGTTTCCATTTCTCAGTAAGTTTTCAGAATCAAGAAGACTGCTTATTTCTCAAATTCAGGAGATTTCTCTCAGGCCAACATGGCTATGTTATATGTGCAGCTAATAAACATTTTGATGAAAAATTTAGTTTAGTTAGGTCACTCAGTCATGTCCAACTCTTTGTGACTCCATGGACCATAGCACACCAGGCCTCTCTGTCCATCACCAACTCCCAGAATTTACTCAAACTCATGTCCATTGAGTCAATGATGCCACCCAACCATCTCATCCTCTGTGGTCCCCTTCTCCTCATGCCTTCAATCTTTCCCAGTGTCAAGATCTTTTCAAAAAAGTCAGTTGTTCACATCAGGTGGCCAAAGTATTGGAGCTTCAGCTTCAGCAACAGTCATATTCAGGACTGATCTCCTTTAGGATGGACTAGTTGGATCTCCTTGCAGTCCAAGGGCCTCTCAAGAGTTTTCTCCAACACCAATTGTTCAAAAGCATCAATTCTCTGGCACTCAGCTTTCTTTATAGTCCAACTCTCACATCCATACATGACTACTGGAGAAACCACAGCCTTGACTAGATGGATCTTTGTTGGCAAAGTAATGTCTGCTTTTTAATATGCTGTCTAGGTTGGTCATAACTTTTCTTCCAAGGAGCAAACATCTTTTAATTTCATGGCCGCAGTCACCATCTACAACAATTTTGGAGCCCCCAAAATAAATTCAGCCACTGTTTCCACTGTTCCCCCATCTATTTGCCATGAAGTGATGGGACCAGATGCCATGATCTTAGTTTTCTGAATGTTGAGTTTTAAGCCAACTTTTTCACTCTCCTCTTTCACTTTCATCAAGAGGCTCTTTGGTTCTTCTTCGCTCTCTGCCATAAGGGTGGTTTCATCTGCATATCTGAGGTTATTGATATTTCTCCCAGCAATCTTGATTCCAGCTTGTGCTTCTTCCAGCCCAGCATTTCTCATGATGTCCTCCTCATATAAGTTAAATAAGCAGGGTGACAATATACAGCCTTGATGTACTCCTTTTCCTATTTGGAACCGGTCTGTTGTTCTATGCCCAGTTCTAAGTGTTGCCTTCTGACCTGCATACAGGTTTCTCAGGAGGCAGGTCAGGTGGTCTGGTATTCCCACCTCTTTCAGAATTTTCCACAGTTTATTGTGATCCACACAGTCAAAGGCTTTGGCAGAGTCAATAAAGCAGACATAGATGTTTTTCTGGAACTCTCTTGCTTTTTCAACGATCCAGCAGATGTTGGCAATTTGATCTCTGGTTCCTCTGCCTTTTATAAATCCAGCTTGAACATCTGGAGGTTCACAGTTCGTGTACTATTGAAGCCTGGGTTGGAGAATTTTGAGCATTATTTTGCTAGCGTGTGAAATGAGTGAAATTGTGTGGTAGTTTGAGCATTCTTTGACATTGTCTTTCTTTTGATAAAGAAAATGGAGCCAGAAAAATTTTAAAGCCTTGATAGTATGTCTAAACAGATTAAAAAACCCAAAACATCCAGTCATTCATTCAACATATATTTCTTGAGCACCAACTCTGTTCTGGACTGGAAACTATATGTTCAAGGATGGTAAAGGTAGACAAGATTCCTGCTCTCAAGATTCTGCACTCTGCTGAGAAAAGTGGGCAATGAACCGGTAAACAAAATATATAATAACAGATAAAGAGAAATGCCATAAGATAAATATATGGTATATTGTGATGAAGAATGACAAAGGGGCACTGACTTTATATAAGGCAGTCCAGAAAGCTCTCTCAGTGGGATAACATTAAGGCAGAGCCCTGGAAAAGACACAGGACTTGGAAAGAGGGGGGAAAAGAGAATGCCAAGTATAAGAAACAAAGGTTTGAGGCAGAGAATATGTGCAGCATGTATAGTAAGTTTACCAATAAAAATCAGTATATTATGTTTGCTGCATGATTCTTTGAAAAGCCTCCATGCTTTAGAATTGTTACCTAAGCTGCCTCTTGTTCACTGTAGCTTCCATTTTTTAAAAAAATTTATTTTAATTGGAGGATAATTGCTTTACAATGTTTTTTTGGTTTCTGCCATACAATGTGTTAAACTGTGATGGCTGAGAGAGAAAAATAAATACATAGAAGCCCAAATAACAACGTATTTCAGAAATGTACAGATCAAATTACTGAAATGTAAGGAGCAAAAATGCTAGAAGATGATTCATTTTAGCGATATTTTTAGGTAATCATGGTTGTAGCCAGTTTTTAATTGTGTTCCTAAAATAGATCTCACTTTAATTTAATGGACTGTGCTCAATTTCTATTTATCTGGGTATGTGTTTACGTTATAATCGGAAGAATTATCTATTCCTAGTTCTGCTGGACTGGAAGCAGGATTGTTTTCTGCATCTCAAGTACAGGGCGCTCTTCCAGCTTGAACCCCCAGGGAGTTCTGCACGGTTATGTCTGGAAATCTCATTGGCCAAGCACTTAGCTGTGCGTTAGCCCTTCCGTGCTTTCGAATGCATCACCTCCTTACAAAACGGTTGCTTAAGATACGATTGGCGTCTTGACTGCCCCCTTTGTGTACTGACCCTTTCTTCAAATATTGAGGAAAGCATTTAGAAAATTGTATCAAGATGGTCTGATTCTCAAACTTATTAGAGAACTACTGAAGTCTGCGAAGTTCACCTTTCACTCTGAAACTCTGGGGGGAGAATCTGAAGAATCAATTTGATGATGAAGTTTGTTATTTCAAAGATGTTCTAATCTTTTTGTCCTTTCATGGGTCATCTGCCCAGGAGGTACATGCAGTTTGAAACAGAACACTTAGGCAAAGAGGTTACCGCTTCCAAGAAAGCATTTGACCTTTCCTTGGGAACACTGTGAAGGCTAGTGGCCAGGCCTGACAGTGGCTTAGACAGAGAAACTCTTCCTGGACAAACTGACTTGTCATTTCCTAATGGAGAAATTCCAAAAAGTGAAGCTGCAAGTTTCCTGTTTTGTAAACGTAATATATGTTTGGAAAAATTTGGATAAAGGCAAAACTATCCATAAATCAAAGATGATGTTAGCCTGGAAAGAAATATCTTCAGAAAACATGATATTTGACTGACCGATATGAAATTGTATTTAACTGACTGATGCGAAACTGACGTGGACTGGGTGCTGAAAATTCCTAGAGGAATTGACAGCCTGCCTCCCACCCAGTTCCTGCTGATGTGCTTGGTGAGAACTGCTCACAGGGATAGCTCTTGACACAAGCACAGCTTGTTTTCCTGTCTTCCCTTGTTTGTGATTATGTTTAGCTTCTAGTTAGGAAGAGGTTGAATATCTTTAAGAAAGTCTAAAAGATTTATCTGTCCCCATCATCGGGGGATGAAATCTTTGACTGGGTGACTACAAATTATGTGATCAATTTTCCCCAACCTTTACTCCAGTGACTTCAATATATACTTTATGTTCCAGATTTAGTCTACTCCTGTGCCCTTCTGCTTTAGTTCTTCTGTGCGGTCATCATGGTGTACTAGCAAAAGAAGCACTAATTTGAAGTCAGAAAACCAGTTATTTGTGACTTGAGTGTTGCTGAACATCAAACCATCATAGTTTCCTAAAATCTGTAAAAAGAGAATTGTAATCCTTGCCTCTCTCTCAAGGATGCAGCAAGCATAAAGTGAGTATGACTATGAAAGTATTTTATAGATTGTAAAGGCTTAAACAAATGTTAGTTGTTATGTATTTGTCTTATTTTTGGCTTGAGGGAAGAGGATTGATTTTAGATTGCTAATTTCTTGGATGATAGAGGAAAAGTAGAAATGGAAGTATCAGAAGAGATTAATGTCCTGAGTTCCCCTGTCAGTAGGCCAAAGTGTCTCTTTTGGAGGATGTCCTATATACTTTCATGTGCACAGAACTCACCTGGGAAGATCTAATTAAATGTAAGTTCTGATTCAGTAGATCTGGTTGGGGCCTGAGATCCTGCATTTCTCAAAGTTCCCAGGGCATGTTCATTCTTCTGATCTCTAGACTGCATATTGAATAGCAAAGGATAAAGAGAATGAGGAAATGGGAGGGGGTTAACACGGGTGAGGGGAGTGATGAAGAAAGACCTCTCTGTCTCATCCTTGCATCTTGGTACCATATTGGTGAAATGGCTTAAAGCAATAGTAACATAAGAAATCTTTCTGCTAATACTGTTAAGTATCCAAACATGGTTTCTTGTTCTTAATTGAGTCTATTTCCTGGGGAGTAAATCTAGCACAAGAGGTACACAGAAGAAATTGTGGTCTAACTTGGAACATATCTGCCTCGCTCATGATTTTTTACCTACACAAACTAGCAAAATGTAAAAAACCACTTCGTATTCTGTCAACTGGGAACTGATCCAGTAGTGATAAGATCGTTAGTTCTTGTGACCTTAGCCATATTCAAGGAGTATTCTCTTGGGACCCTAGTATAACATGTCTTGATTGGACATTGTGAACTAAACATCCTTGTCGTTCACATTTAGAACCAAATAACTTCCTTCTGGCATTTGCACAGTGATTTGGTCATCTGCCATGATATTATGTATTGTTCAGAATAATTTTCCGTTACTGAGGTCAATTCCCCTGATTTATAGCTATTTGTAAAAGCTGGCTCACAAAAGGAGTAGAAAAGTCAAGAAGAAAATAACTTTACAATAAATGATTCCAAACAAGGAGCAGATGGTGAAATTCTTGAGATACTGTAATAATTCTATGAAGATATAGGCTGATGGTATGTAGCTGTTGCTGAACCAATTGAAATGTGATACTGTTGCACATTTTTATTTTGAGACAAAGTGCTGTCTCAGCTCTTGGTTAGCTACCAAAATAATCGCTCCTGAAAACGTGCTATTGTGATGTGTAATAAAGTTAAACAGGCATAAACTTTGTTCAGGCATCATTCTCTAATATTTGCTGCTTACCTAGTCACTCCAATTGGATAACCAGGACTTTGGTTGGAATTACCTATATGGAAACATATAGTGAAATATCTACTTACTTAAATAACACGGGATCCTTTAACTTGCTGTTTTGTATTTTAAAAAGAAAATCAGACACACTCACTTTGTGAGTGAATCTCAACTGTATAGTGAGAATCCTACTCTGGGTTTCGTCCACTGTAAAGTTTTAAAAATCATTAATGTGGAAAATATAAGAAACCAAAATTACTCAATAGTTTGGTTCTATCATTTATTTTCTGTTTTCTTGAAGAGGACTCCTTGAGGCTCTCGGCTGAGTGTGTGGTCTGTGTGATGGCAAAGTCTATATCCAAGCTGGTAGCTGTTGCTGGCCCCCAAATCCCTTTCAAGCTCAGTATTAGGCTTTATTGCCCTAGAATGATTACTTCTGTGTAAAGGGATTTTTACACATGGCAAGTTCTCAATCTGTAATCACTCAGAGTTCTAGTACTGAGTCTTCACCAAGTAGCTTTACTATCTCTGTTCGTAACTGTACAGAACTGAAAGAGACTCCCCAAGCCTCCAAAAACATGTTATGGGATATGAGCCAACAGTTGTTTCCTTGCTGGGATGGTCTCTTCATTTCAATACTTCATCTCACTGCAGGGGCCAGTGACTTTGCTATGCCTCTGCGTGGGGTGGAAAGAGCAACTTCCAAACTGATCACAAGTTAAGGAACTGCTGTAAAATACAAAGTCTCAGGTAAACTCATTAAACATCTCCCTTGACCTACCCTTAAAGTGTTTTTATTATTTTTTTAAAATAAACTTTTTACTTTGTATTGGGGTATAGTTAATTAACAATACGATAATAGTTTCAGGTAGAAAGCAAAGGGACTCAGCCATACATATACATGTATCCATTCTCCCCCAAACCTGCTCCTGTCCAGGCTGCCTGAAGTGTAGTTTTCATGTCATGGCCATGATTCAGGGAGGCCATAGTGCGAGACCCAGTAGAGGAAATGGGTTATAGTGACTAGCTCTCTGTTTACCAGAGATCATCTGGTATTAATACCTTTCCTATGATATCTGTAAGAATAATCAAATTGGAAGAATATCAAATTAGACAACAATTTTTTTCCCTCAAAATAGAAATCTTTTAAAATCAATAATTAATAATTACTTGGGGAAAATAAAAACACAGAAAATTGTGCTTACACTCCCCTCCCATAATTTCATCATCCAGAAATAAAATAGCTAACATTTTCTGTGAGCACTCTTGCCTTCTTTATATTCTTGGCAAGTTATTTAATATTTCACCTTTCTCTCATCTATAAAATGGAAACAAAAATAGTACCCATTCTCTAGGATTGTTTTGAGATTTACATATATTATTACCTATAAAACATATAATTTAGTTCATGACAATAAACAGTTAATAAACATTTACTAATATAATCACTATATGTACATATTCACAGCTAGTACATATGCATATTATTTCCAAAAATGGGATAGAACTTTTCTATGTTGTAACCTTTCTTCATTCAGAAATATGTTGAGGTCAACATTCCATATCAGTAACTGTAGACCTATATCTATTATTTTAAATTGCTGTATAATATTCTATTACACAAATTCAGTCAAATGTTTTAAAAATCTAGGCTTGATCTTCCTCACTGGCACATCTTTGCAAATTTTCTCAAACTAAGTTCCTAGAAGTGAAAAGTGTCAAATAATACACACTTTTAAACAGGAAATGTTTTTGATAGTTCAGCTTAAGTAATTTTAAACTCTTATAGCTCAGTTTAGCTTAAATTGGCTTAAAAATTGCAATTTAGTAATCTTACCTGATAGGAAAATGAGAGAAACCTAATATGTGGCTGTACGCATTGTGGTTTGAAGCCCTGACTTTGGGGAAGCCAACTGTTCACTATTCACTAGCTGCACGACCTTGAACAAGGTCTCAGCCACTCCATGCCTCAGTGGCCCTACTGTAAAGGAAGAATTTTTGAGGGTTAGAGTTGGGATTAAAGTTAGGATTGGGGTTAGGGTTAGGTTATGTAAGAATAAAAGAGGGCTCTGTAACCAATGCTCCAAGAATGGTGCCAAGCTCACAGTAGAAGCTCAAAAAATATTATTGAACTCATTTTTTTGCATAGAGTAAAATAGAAAAGGGAGTAATTGTCTACTGAAATTACTCTTTATGTAATTTAGAAGAAGTAATACACATTTTCAGAACTTTTCCTCAAAGAACTATTAAAAAGCACCTTAATTCATTAAAAAAAATTTTTTTCTCTCCTGGTGGTTGAGACAGTGAAGAGCCGGCTTGCAATGCAGGAGGCTTTGCAAGCAGGCTCGACCCCTGGGTTGGGAAGATCCCCTGGAGAAAGGAATGGCAATCCGCTCCAGTATTCTTCCTGGAGAATCCCATGGACAGAGGAGCCTGGGAAGCTACAGTCCATGGGGTCCCAAAGAGTCGGACTCAACTGAACGACTAACACTTCCACTTTTTCATTCGATGTAGGTTGTTAAATTAACTGACTGCAGTGGTTCTAATGCCTTGGCAACCCACGTAAGCAAACCAAAAGCTAAGCCTGTGAACACCTCAAGATTAAGACACTGGAACCAAAGGACAACCCATAACAAAGAGACAGCTGGGCTTCTCTCAGGAAGGCGAACACTTAAACTACAGCCAGTTGAGTACTTTCTTGCTTTGCTTCCAGGTCTCTTTAAGCTCCTGTTGGTGGAAGGCTCCTAACCACTTTCAGGTTGTTGCTACCCAATTTGAATCTATTTTTGCTCAAATAAACTCATAAAAATTTTAATATGCCTCAGTTTATCTTTTAACAATGTTGATATAGCATCACTGGAGGAAGTGCTTTGATTTGTTATGCAATAAGAGACGGAATCATCTGAGCTAAACCACTCAGGACCTGCTCCTCACAGAGTGCTAGGTTCTGTCAAGCTATTTGCATGCTGCTTTAAACTCTTAAGACATGAATAGAACGAAATTTTTCCTTTGCTCCAGTTGATGCTTGGCAACAGACATAAAAGAAAATAATATTTTAAGAACACTGAAAGTACCAGCTAAAAAAACTTACTCTGCATTGTTCTTTAAATAGGATATGTTTTCATTTCCAGGACCTACCCTATTAATGTACTTAAGGTAAGGTTGCAGGCCTAAGTTTTAATTAAATTTTTTTTTAAAGTAAAAATATATATTGATGTTGGTTCAGCTTTTCAGTTCAGGCTCTTTCAGTTAGTATCTTATACTAATGATGTAGACTACTTAAAGAAGAAAAAGTAGAATTTGGCTTTCATATTTAAGGGGCTTCCCTGACCAATATAACTTGGTAAAAACAGAAACCCCTGCTACCAAGAGTCGTAAATGTTTCTACTTTACCCCTCAAATGGGAACTGCTTGATGTCTTCTTTTAGCACAGGAAGATTTCCCTGGTATTTATACAGCCCTGTTCTTCGCAGATCTGCTTGGTTGTGATTGGTGATGAGACTGTGATGAAAAAGCAGGTTAAAACCCTGGGGCATCCTGGTCTGTGATCACAAGGCAGGCAGTCGCCCTGCATATTGAGCCCTGCTGAGCTACACAGCAGTCACCACCTAGCAGTCCTAGAGGAAATGTTGGTTTGTGTTGTGAACGCCCAGGCTAAAGAAATGGAATGATACTGCTAAGGCATCTTCTTTGCCCTTCAGGTATAATTCTTAAGGAAGGAGAATGGAAGAGCAGAGGACCTCTCAGCCTTCACACATAGGAAGATCATGTCAACTACTTTCTTTATACCTACCCCCAAACAACATCAAACTCATGAACATTTTATTTTTTGTTGTTAATTGACCTCCCTCAGCAGGTATCCCTTCTCCCCTTCTCACCAGGCTCTTGCTCACTGAGCTGTTACGTGAAGGCTGGACTTCCATCATTCATCTTTCCTCAGAAGTAATGCTTGTTGAATGAATGACTCTGCCCCTTAAATTTAGATTGTGATTTGCTTGTAGGATGTGGTGTCTAACATATTGTTGTTGTTAGTGATTGCTGTATAGGAAGAGTTTTTCTAGAATTATTTTACTATATTCATTGGGAGCAAGAAAACTGAGTGGGGGAAATAATTTAATATTTCTATCATTTATGTATGAATCATACTTTTATTTTCTGAGTAAATACTGCACATAGTGACAGGCTCAATTGACTATTTGGTAATATTGCTTTTTTCTACTTTCTACTCTCCAAAAATAGGTGTGTGTTCCTTTTTGTTCTCTTGTGAGTTATTTCAGTGTTTGCCTGCGAGTTATTTCAAATACCTTCACTCCATTTCTCACTGATGACCTATAGATAACCGGAGAGGTTTGACCCGAAGGAGGCAAAAATGCTTCCGTTTAGACATTTGCTGGCTGTAGAATGGGCCGGCTAAAAGTGACCTCACACAGCTTCCAGATGACTCAGCAAAACAGATACAAATTGGCGGGAAGACTGAGTGGATCTCTTGAAACCTGCAGGAATTCTAGATTCGATGAGCTATAAGTACAGTTCCCAAATACATGGAAAACTGAAAGGAATTTATTCTTCTGTGCTTTTCTGACTAGTTCCTGTGTCCTTTCCTCTCAAATGTTTTTATAGTCACATCAACAATCCAAAAATCTAAAATCCACATGAATTTTCTACATGATAAGTACTGAGGATGCAGCTAGAAATGGGAGTGCTAATCTCTACTCCATGTTACAAGTGGAAATAGATCTTCATCATATTACTAATTCATGGATTCCCTGGCTTTTGTGACTTCTGAACAAGAAAATCCCTTGGCTTTCCTGTGGAATCAGGAATGTAACAGGAAATCTGTTAAGTCAGGTTTTTAACTCTGTGTTATGCATGTGACTTCCCAGAGAAACAGAAGCAGACAGATTTCCTGTTTATAGTGTAACACTCCAGACCAGTCATTTCAAGAAGAAAGAAGGGAAAGTTAGATGTGATAGCACATTATAGCGGCATCTGGTTGCTTTTTGTTGTCTGTAAAGCTCCTGGGAAAGGATTTACCTCGACTAATCTGTGTAAACATCTAACCATCTGTTTATTTTCAAACTCAGCATGGAGAGAGCTTCTGTGTTCAGGAGACTGTGGTCCGAAAGGGTGAAGTTGTACTCAACCATGAACTTATCTATTCAGCAAATCTTTGCAAAAACCTCTTCTGGGAGTTAAACACTGTGGCCTGGAAATTTTTTAAAATCAGAATATTTTAAACGAACAATTTCTTCAGTTGAGCTCTTAATCTGGAATTGTAGATGTGAATACATTGCTATATTGCAGTGTAACACAGTGGAGGGAGTAATTAAATTCTCCTCCTTTGAGACAGAATAGAGAAATCAGCATGGGATTGATAGTTCTTAAAAAATGATGAGGAATCTATTGGATGGGAAATAGGGTGAGATGGGAAAGTGAAAAAATATAAAATGCTTATTTCTCTTTCCATAGAACTTTCAGAAGTTTGGGAAGTAGGCAACTATTAAAATAGCTGAAACATTTGCAAACATAATAAGGTTATTTGAATATTAAATAGCCAATTATATTAATACAATGATATAAAATTTAGAAATAGAGTCTTAAAGATCATCCAGATAAGACTCTCTTTTATTTTTTAATATTTATTTATTTATTTGGCTGCACTGAGACTTAGTTGCAGTGTATTGAATCGAGTTCCCTGACCAGGAATCAATGTCTGGCCCTCTGCCTTGGGAGCACGGAGTCTTAGCCACTGGACCACCAGGAAAGTCCTTGATGCCCTTTTAAATATGGAAAAACTGGACCATGCAATAGTAAATGATTTACATAAGGTCACCCAGCCGTGAAGCTGTAGAACCAGGATCCTAGCCCATGATTTCAGACGCTGAAGCATCTTATCCATTCAGTTTCCCTTTATTAGTGGAATGTATGAAGAGTGTAACATATTTGGCTTTATTCACTTTTCTTTAACAACTAATCATTTAGGAACATGATAAATAGAAAAGGTCTTATATACAGTCATTATCTGGAGTATTCTTATACAGAAGCAAGCAAAAATCCCAAAGAACCTGTATGATGAGTATAGGAATTCACATTTATATGTTAGGTAAGAAGAGACATAATAATATTTCATGTATGAATAATGCTTTACACTTTATAAGGAATTTTCACATGCACGCTATTTTGTCCTCCCATATCAAATGTGTGGGGTGCCATTATTGCCCCCATGGTACACACTGGGAAATTGCAAATCAGACTTTTTGATACAGGCTCAAAGTAGCAAAGTCAGGATTCAAATCCATATTTTTCCACTAAAGTTGCAGGACTCCTGCTATTATACTCTCATTATTTCTCTGACACTTGAAATATTCAGTAAATACCTGCACCTTCCCATATCAGTCAGGCATTTAGTTAACAGTCGCTGTGACCTAGCAATTTTCTGGAAGCTTTCATGGACACTAAGCAGCTTAGAATGTGATCTTATTTTCAACAGTGTATGATATGGTTGAGGAAGATGGTACTTGAATAAAATGAGGCATAATATGAGATAGGTTTTAATTTAAAAAAAAAAAATTTGTACCAGCTTCAAGTTTAACTTTAAGCTACAAGGGCTTCCTTATAGCTCAAGTGGTAAAGAATCCACCTACAATGTGGGAGACCTGGGTTCGATCTCTGGGCTGGGAAGACCCCCTGGAGAAGGGAAAGGCTACCCACTCCAATATTCTGGCCTGGAGAATTCCATGGATTGTATAATCCATGGGTTGGGCAAAGAGTCGGACACGACTGAGAGACTTTCACTTGAAGTTTAGTAAGTATTCTTCAGATGCCAAATTACATTAGGGGAATACAAGCCCACTGGTGATTTATTTTGTAAATCTTTAAGTTGAACTCTTATCATCAACTTACTTTGCATTAGTTACTTGGTTAATGTAATTTATATGCATTAATAATTAGAGAAAAATGTAATTATAGAAAAATAATGGTACTCTAATGCTAGATTGTGAAAAAATTCATGTTCATCTTGAATTTTAGCAATAAAGTGATATTATTTGGTCTTCTTCATGGATATGAAACTTTAGACTTGTCACAGATCCAGTTTTCAAAACCCTTTACCTGCAGACGTCCATTCTTTGGTGGTGCTGGGATATTCACCTTGCACTACTAGACCTATTAGAACTGTTGCACAGGTCAGTTACTATGGGCAGGATTTTATACTTCAATAATAGTGCCAGAATTTCATTCCAATAACTGGGACCTGAGCACTCTGCATTCCACTAATCTGTTTTTTTTAAAAAATAGCAAAATGTGAGGAATGCTATTTCAAAATGTAGTCCTGTACTACTTTATTTATTTATTTATTTTGAGTAATTTTAACTTACTTTCTAAATTCTGCTGAAAGGGGGTTTATATTCTGTGAAGGTTTAGCATTATTTTAGTTTGTTTTCCCTGTTGATCTACATTTAGCTATTTTTAAACCTTCACTTTTCCATATGTCATGGATAACAGCCAATTATGTTGCTCCGGGTGAAAATAACAAAGAGGTAAACACTGGCTTCCTGCTTAGGAAGGACCTGATTACATCTGAGTCAGTTTTATGGTAGTATTTTTCACTATGTGCTGCTATTTAGTGTCACATTGCGGACATTTGGTACTCCTGATTTTTTTTATGACACTTTACTCCATTTTAATTGATAACTACGTGAGAGACTACATTAAATGTCTAACTTTGGAAGACTTTTTGGCACAGTCGTTCTGAAGTTGGCCACACACTGGAATTTCCTGGGGTGTTTTCAGAAAAACACTGATGCCTGGTTCTCACCCATCACCCATATATTATGACTTAATGGGTCTGTGATGCTGTCTTGTTTTAAAACTTCTAGATGTTTAAAACTTCTAGATGATTCTAAGGTGCAGCCATACTTAGTGAGGTACCGCCTGGTTTAGAAGAAATCATCCTAAAAGCTGAGCAGCAATGTCTTTTTAAGAAATCACCAGGTAAATCTCTAGTCAAAAATTAGAAATATTGTGGTCAACGTGAACCTAAGACTCCCAACAGTAAAATCCAAGTACTATGTTACTTCTAGGTAGTGGTAGGCTAGTAAGTGTTTAAAGCTGTCTCAAGAAACAAAGCTCTCATTGGCTGTGTTTTGCCTCTTTTCATGATGTAAATAAATATTCTCTTCATGGCTGATTTCAAGCTGCCAGTGGTTTAACAACCAGCTTGCCAAATTATTGAAAATCTATTAGCTTTTGTGAAACAATTTGAGCCAGCTCCAGCACACCATTGCCGCTAAAAGAATGACTTCCAGGAAAATTGATATCAGATAAGTTATTTACCCTTTGAGGATTAAATGTATTTATTTAGGCTTTGTTTAGCTCAGAGTAGACATTCATCAATTAACATTTTAAAAAGTTGCTTAGGTTAGCAGTTATATAGCAATGTTTGTTGGGTTTTCTTTGAATTCACCTCAGTAGGATTTTTTATTGCTTTTACTTTTGTGTAAATAATATTCTTAATAAAGTTAGTCACTTGGTATAGTAAAAAGCGTCAACAGCTCTGAGATCCTGTGAAGTTCTCATCTATATGAACCTCATGTGCATTACTAGGTAAATAATAATAACAAAGACCCTTCTGTAATGCTTTTCTTGTGCTATGCACTGTTGTAAGCACTTGATGTATTAACTTATTTCTTATTTACAACTCCTTGAGGTGTATTAACCACATTTTTACAGGTTAAGATACTGCAGATCTGAGAGGTGAAGTAACTTGCCCAATGACACACAGCTAGAAAGTAACAAATTGGAATTTGAATTAGGCAGTCTGACTGCTCTTAATCAGCTTACATAAAGAAATTACTAAAGAATCAAAATTGTTTTCTGAAACTATTTTTGAATCTAATTTTTCCCCTCCTCTCTTCTGGTTGTTTGAAGATCTTTCTCAAATCTAACAATATGTAGTACCTGCTGAAATAATTACTTCATCTTCTTCATTATCAGCATAATTTTACTTTTCTTGTTATGAGAGCAAAAGTTCCCGTGATTTTTGTATATAATAATGCAATTATATTTATTGAGGAATACATTTTATGGTGAGTCATATTACCAGAGACCTCTAAAAATAACACCATAGTTTTTAAAGTCTCTTTTTTACGGGTTTATCTGGCTGGAGCCCAAATATAAAAATAAAAAATAAAAAAATCCCTCAGTTATGATGTCTCCCAGACATGTGTTGACTGAATGCCCAGAGGCAGAGAAGAATCAAGTGTAGCTTTAGAAAAATTATTTGGAAATAACTTCAAAGTTGTATAAAATTTCAAGAATCAGGTTACTTCAAAGAGAACGCATAAAGCTCTTACTGAGATTCATCTATTGTTCAATTTTACGCCATTTGCTTTACCTATTGCTTTCTCTATTATCTCTATGTAATGTGTATCACACATATAATCACACCCAAAATATTTTTTTCTAAAAGTTTTGAGAATAAGTCATATACATTATGGTTCACTGTTCCAAAATAGTTCACTGCATATAGGGAGATTCTCTTGCATAAACACAGTAAGCTTCTATTAGTATCTAATTTATCATTTATATTCCAATTTACCAACTAACCTAATACTGTTGTTTGGAATGTTAATTTTGTCTCTAGTACAGGATCCAGTCTGGGATAAATTACTGCATTTAGTTGTCAGGTATTTTTAGTTTACTGTAATCTGAAGCATTTCCACAGAGCTTTTCTTTGTCTTCTCGGACACTGACATTTTTGAAGAATTCCATCAACACCTCCTCCTCTTTTATAACAAAACATTCTTCATTTGGAATTTGTCTGCTGTTTCCTCATGGTTAGATCCAGATAAAGATTACAGGCCAGAATACTGCAAAAGCCACATTGCTTCCTTCTCAGGATATCACATTTGAAGGCGTACGGTTTTCATTTAACCTTATTGAGGAGGGTTATTTTGATTAAAGAAGAGGTGGTCCAGGTCTTCTACTGCATGGTTATAATTTTTTTCCCTTGTAACTAATAAGCAATCTGTGTGGAGATATTTTAAGACCAAACGAATATCCTACTTCTAATCAAATCTTTGCTCTAGATTTTGCCACCAGGGAAGTTCTCTAGATTTTACATCCATTGACAATTCTTATCTGAGCCAGCTTTGACTGAAATGATTAGAAAAATGTCAGTTTTTCCAATTCCAGCATTTTTTCCACATTTACCCATCAGTCTATGACATTCTACTGTAAGGAAGACATTTTCTTCTATCACTCTCTTTTTCTTTCTTTTTCAGTGTATTCATGGATTCTTCTCTTTCTCCCAATGTTTTATTAATTTATAAATTTTCAATTTGTCCTCATTTTGGTCAGTTGAGAGTACCCTCAAGCTGACTTTGATATTTTGGTGACATATCTCTATTATTTTTTGGAAAACTTCCTTAATTTCTGGCATAAAAAGATATTTTACACTTATGTTGTACCTACTCTGCTCTCACATCTTAATTAGCCATTTCTCTAAGGAACCATCATTCCTTTTAGTGGAGAATATATTAGTCACCAAGATCTGAGTGCTGGGTATACTCATTCATACAGAGTTGTCTTTGCTTCTGAGTTCTTTAGGTAGAAAAATCTAAGAAAAATATGCATGTGCATATATACCCACACATCTGAATTTACATTTATTCCAATCCATTTGTACCTGGTTCTCTCTTGTCTCCCCTCTATCATATTTGCATGTTCCTTCTTCCATAAGGAAAATTCTAGCCGCTAACATCAACACATCTTCTCATTTGTTCAATCATGTAATATATCTGAAATAGTTTTATTACTTGGGCAGAATGTTACCCTATTCTTGCCTGCCAAATATAAGTTGGACTCAGTAATTTCATGCCTAGTTAATATTCAAAAGAAAAGGAACTCATATTTCCACAAACAGCCTTATACAAGAATGTTTATAGCAGCTTTATTCATAGAAGCCAAAACCTGGAAATAGCTTATTGTCTTAAGAGACGAACGGATAACTAAGCTGTGATATATTTATACAATGGAATATTACTCCAGGATAAGAAGGAACAAATTATTGCTGCATGCAACAATAGGAATGAATTTTTAAATCATTATGATGATTTTAAAAAAGCAAATAGCAAAGAACACATAATGCATGATTCCATTTATATGACGTTTGATTACAGGCAAAACTAATCTATGGTGATAGAAACTAAATCACTATTGCTTCTGTTGGAGCTGGGACAGGACAGGACACTGACTGGGAAGAAGCATGAGAAAACATTCTGGGATCAGGGAAATGTGCTATATCTCAATCAGGATGTGAATTACATGAGTGCACGCATTCGTCACAATGGTTTGAACTCTATCTTTAATATCTGTTCATTTCACTGTCGATAAATTAGCCAAATTGCCTATGACCTCACCACCCTGAACATGCTTGATCTTGTCTGTAAATTAACGCTCAATTTTTAAATTGGTTGGAGTAGTGGCTGCTATTTTTAGCTGAAGCTAGAACTCCTCATTTTAAAACCGATCCTTCTTCTAGTTTGCCTCACTTCTGATCCTCTAACCCCCATCACTCTCCTGGTCTTTGAACACATTTGATCTTACTACTCTGATCAATTTACTTACTTCCTTTTACTATCTTATTACTTCCTTTTACTATCATTGCAAATATTTAAAATACAATGTAAGTTAGAACGTCACAGATAATTAAATGACATTATCCATTCTTTAGGTCTGGCCAATATACATACTTTAATCTTTAATATAGTAAAGACATGCATACAAATTGAAAATGTTTAAATAATACTGAAATTTAGATGAATCCTCAGTGTAAGACTTCGCTTATCTGATCTACTAAGACAGAGCAAAACAAACTGCAGTGTAGGCAGGTCTTGACGATGGAAAGAGCTGATTTCAAATATCAGATGATCAAATATCACTTCAGTAATGAAACTTTTCTCAGACCTTCTCATAAATTCTGGTGCAGACCACATCCTTCATCTTACATTCCTTAAAAAAAGGAAAGAGATTAATTGAATATCTAGACCTCAAACTAGGGTACAGCAAATTTGTATTAATAACAGACATTATAAGAAATCTCATAAGAGTAAACTCAGAAATCAAATATCAATATGTCAGTTGATATCTGGGAATTCAGAATCATGGCTGTTGAAACAGGGGAAACAGTTTTAACATTGATCTAAGTGACAACAGAGTTATATTTTTTAAGTGGCAAGTTTTTATGCATTAGTTGTACAGATTGAAAGCTATTAAAACATTGGTTTTCAGGACAATCTGCACATTTGCATCATCTGGGGAATATTTAAAAATACCAACAGCTCCTCCTCTCTTAAGAAATTTGCTTTCAGTTGATCTGTATTGGGGCTCCCATATTGGTATTTACTCGCTATGTAAATCTGCTGTGGAGCTAGGGATCAGACCCTCTGTACTAAAGGCAAAAATAGTCAAAGCACAACATGAATCTATTTATAGTCAATGTATGTGTTGATTAGTGAGAATAGCACCTCAGACCAAAAAAAAAATTATTAGAGATCATCTCATATAATCTTTGTCATCATTTTTATCTGCCAACTACAAAAGGTCTCCAATGAGCTCAGCTTATATTGATGACATGTTTTAGTTTAAGTTACTATGAATTCTTGAAAACAATGTGCTTAGATATTTGCAAATATACTGCAATTGACCATTTTGCAATGTGTTTTGCTTGTAAAATTTAGACTTGCTTTTGCTTTTCTTTTTGTGAGTCTGGCCTAACTTCTCCATACATTAAAAAAAATCATTTTTAGATGTTGTTTCTAAAATAGCAGATAGGTTTTGTCATTTATTTCTAAATTCTTGAATCTGAACCTGAAGTACCTGTAGATGACTTTATAGTTTGAATATCAAACATTAACTCTGCGTTTATTCTTAAACATTTTTTCCATTTGTCTTCCAAAGGAGAAAGACCATTTTGAAAATAACATAATCATTTTCTCTATTTAAATAGCATTATTTCTACAGTAAGGGTGAAATTACTCACCACCACCATTTTTCCATCCACCAACTTTCTCTTTATTGTTGTCTCTTTGCCATCCCATTTCTGCACTTGATTCAATGAGCCTCTTGCCAAGGTTACAATGCTCTGCAGAGACACATTCATATAACTGAATTTCTAGGACTTTGGTTGATTAAAGAAGCAGTTCATTCAGTATTGAATCATTTTTATAACAGATGTTTCATGAGGCACATTTATTTTTCAACAGAATGAAGTGGGCTAACCTTTTGAACACTAGCAGGATTAATCTGTCTCAAAGCAGTAGATGGAACTAACTTTGAAGAGAAATAATAAAGTTTACCTTTGTTTTTCTATTGTCAGCTGTGGTTTCTTCAAATTCCTGGCCTAGCTTGAAGGAGATCTCTGTATTTTTAAAGGGACTTTCAGTTCTTATAGTTATAATATCCCCTTTCTTGCTGATGATCACTCTGGGTTTGGCCAAATTTCCCAGTTTTCTGGTGGCTAATCCCACACCTGAAAATCAAGATAGTGTTAGAATTTTGTTGACCAAGAGAGCATCTACCTAAAGGGATTACATGGGTGGTTATGTTGTATACTCAGCTGTGCTTCATGTGTGTAGGTGGCAGATAATACCAGTTACTACTAAGGACCTGCTCCCATGTTTCATCACCTGATGGAAACACATGTCCACCAACTTGAATATTTAAAATTTTGTTATTACAAAAGTAATGTCTGAAGATTTTAAACACGAAGTATTTAGCCTAGATAGTGCAAGTCATCTACTTTTACCTCATCCAATCCCATGCTCCATTAAGAAGCACTAATTATAGCTTTGTATGGATCATTCCAGACATTTTAGTTTGTACAAAAAAATATTGTAGATATATTTTTTAATGAGACTTTGACTTATATATGCTCTTCTATCATTTTTTCCTTCAGTAATATATTATAGATATAGATAAGAATCCCTCCCACATCCTTGATGGAAACTCATTTCTGAAAGTTTGTTGTAGCCCCTAAATGTTTTTGTACCACTGCAAATGATAAAGATAAATAAAATAATTTAAAAATATTTTTCCATTTGATAGCAAAACAAAGTTAGACTCAAGTATCATTATTGTGTTACTCAAGATGATAGAAATACATAGAAAAATAGAAATGTGAAATGAGAGGGATACAAAAAGAAAAAACTAGTTATACATAAATTTACATGTATTTATGGCTACATATACATAAAGAACTATAAAGAAATAGAGCCAATAAAGGATTATGAACTGTATTCTTTTTTTCTAATTCTGATTAATTGGTTTTTATTTGATGTGATTTTGGACTATGTTTTTCGAACTAAAGTTCTGCAATAGAGCCTAAGAATCTACATTTTACCAAGCCTCAAGGTGTCTTTTTGCACTCTAAAATTTGATAATGATTCGGTTAGGGAGTCTTTTATTGAGATGTTCTTATATTTTGCTTCTACCTCAGCTTTACAGTGAAATCCATAGATCTCACCAAACTTAGAGTATGGGTCTATTCCCATAAGTTCCCATAGTTTTCCAGGCAACACAACATGATTTTGCTTATTTCATCTAAAAATAGAAGCCTTCTTATAAGCTTTCTGAATAGATAAAATTACTGATACTTTGATGAACACAGAAACCTGAGGTCATTGGCTTCTCTCTCTACTTATTTATACAGCTCTGGTAATTTCCAAAGACTATTCACAACTCTTGTGCTCATATCTATGGAACATTTCCTAGAAACAGTTGCAAGTAAAGCTGATGGTGGTCATGACTAAACTTTCTGTCTCTCTCCACTGCTCCAACTCCAGGAAAGTATGACATTAGTGTAACCAAACTTGAATTCACTGTCAAAAAACACTTCTTTTTTTCTCAATAACTTTCTTAGACTGAATATCCTGGTTTATGAAGGATTCACTTTTCACAGTTTATCCACATACTTATGTAATAACAGACAATCTAGAGGTAGAGGAAGAAAATTCCTGGCTTAGCTAAATAGCACTTTTAAATTGAGGTTTTCCATTAACTTTCCTATATTTAACTCTTTACTTCATGAGCACTTTAGTTGTTATAAAACTAACATTCAGAAAAGCCAAAGAATGGGTTGACTAAGTTTCTAAGAGTTCTTTCCTCTGGGTTTGAACCAAAACCCTATTGATATGAAACTGCCTTTGAAATCAGTAGGCATTCTAATGCATTTAAGCAGCTCTTATTTGAGTTAAAGTCTATTAAAATTGCCAGAAACAAAGTGAAAATTATCTGATTGACATAATGGAAGATTAGTCCCAGAAGAGGATTGTACTTCAACCTATGTAAGCTCCCAGACTCATGGGAAAGGAGTTAGAAGGAAATAGTCAATGTATCTTTTCTCAAAAAGGATCGTCTCAATTAGAACAACAAAGAATATTTCTTACCCAGAGCTTTCATGTACTCATCAAAGTTCTCACTGGAGACAAGTTTCCAGGTGCCTAGGAATTTGTTGCTCATTGTGATGGATGAGAATTCAACCCAGTGATAGGTGAGATTCAGGAGACTCAAATGAGATGCTGAAGCCTCAGAAGATTCTTTTCAAAGATGTCTGAAGCATGTGACTCTCACAGAGACCCAATGGGGAAAAGCAGTGTCAGGACTGGGCAATGAATGGCTCTTCAATCATCCACTGGGACAAAAGAAAACCTCACATAATGTCTCCTTCAGTCTCCAAAAATGTTTATAAAAATCAATGAGAGTACTATTTGAATCTTAAAACATTTTGGTTGATCTTACATTTTTAAGAAGTGCTTTGGTTCTTAACACTTTGAAAAAGAGTCCATAAATTGAGCCTTATGCTGTATTAAATTATAAGAGCATGAATGAAAGAATGTGTGTGTGTGTGTGTGTGTGTGTGTGTGTGTGTGTGTGTGTGTGTGTGTGTTTAGGCATCTCGCTCACCCTCAATCCTGAGTCTGCACAATTAAGACTTCTTATTGAAAGAGAAGAAAGAGAGGAAAAATGTCCATGAGTATTGTGATAACTGCCTCAAATATGTTGTGGGAGAGAAATGCAGAAGAACAGTGTGAGGAAGTATTCATAGGTAAGGGAGGCTTGGAATAGTTGGCATATCCAAGGCAAGCAGAGTAGGCAGACAATACGGTCAGTTTATTACAGCAGAGCACAGAAATTGCTTTCATGAGTGAATAAAAAGTTGCACTAAAACATGCTCTTTGACCATAGCAAAGATTTTAACCTTAAAAAAACCTTTTAGGTCCAAATTAAGAAGGTTCTTGGTTAATACAACAAGTTTAAGTCCTTTAAGTCTACAGTTTTAGAAAGGATATTCTATAACAATAATATATACTGAAAAAATAATGTATATTGAGAACTCAACAGTCACCGTGCTAAATGCTTTTTGTGGATTATTTTATCTGATCCTTTCAACAACCCCAAGAGTAAGGCATTATCATTACATCCATTTTACTAACAAGAAAACTGGAACTTGGGAAGGTTAGGTAACTTGCGTCCAAACTTGAATAAGGAGAGATATGATTTGAACCTAGTATAGTTTCTCAGTGCATAGATGTTAGACCATTATTTTACACTGCTTCTGCTATAATATATATGCTGGAGGTCCTGGCCAAAGATCAGGCAACACTGACATCACCATGACTGGATAGAGACACTCATTCTCATCTCAAAAAGCAAGAGAAGTGTGACTTCTCAAGTGATCCAGTGGTTGGGAATCCACTTGCCAATGCAGGGGACATGGATTCAATCCCTGGGGTGGGAAGATCCTAAGTGCCACAGAGCAACTGAGCCCAGGAGCCACAACTACTGAACCCATGTGCCGTAACTAGTGAAACCCACATGCCTAGAGACTGTGCTCTGCAACAAGAAAAGCCACCAATGAGAAGGCCATGCACCACATTGAACAGTCGCCCCTGCTTGCGGCAACTCAAGAAAGCCCACACAGCAATGTAGATCCATCACAGGCAAAAATAAATAAATCATTAAAAAAACAAAAGAGGTGAAAATCAAAAGATGAAGTATCCAGGTTATATGATACATTCCCTTAGTCTTGGACCAAGAGGTCCAAGGTCTCAGGTTACCAATACCATAGTTGCACCATAACCATTGCAGTTATGTGTTTAGAGTTCAAGTTGGGTTAAAAAATGCAAAATCATACACAGTGGGTCCAAGTATCATCTTAAATACTTGTACCTGGATAACTCAAGGTGGGAATGAAATAGTAACTAGAACAATTCCTCTGTTAGCTGGCTAACTCAATCCTAGGCCAGGAGAATTTAACTGGAGGAAGTATATTGTACTGGGATAGAAAGAAACAGCTAACCATTTGATTAGCAGAATGTGCTGTTTTCTAAAACACTTAATAAAAATGAATAACGCTAGGACTTGTGTCTTCAGAAATTTAGATATTCTACCTAAATCTATATGTAAGATCTAAAAAGATAATACAAATGAATGTATATAGAAAAACAGAAACAGACTCACAGATAGAGAAAACAAGTTAGTGGTTACAAGTAGAGAGGGGGAAAATGAGAGAAGCTTATTAGGAGTGCTGATTAAGAGATACAAAGTACTTTGTATAAAACAGATAAGCAGCAAGGATATATTATTTAGCATAGAGAAGTATAGCCATTATCTCTTAATAACTTTTTGGAGTATAATCTGTAAAGTGACTGAATCACTATGCTGCTCATCTGAAACTAACATAATGTTGTAAACCAACCATACTTCAATAAAAAAATAAATAACCATGCCCATAGGGTAAATCCTAAACTCACAGCTCAGTCATTCTTCTCTACATTTGGAGTGACAGTCTTTAAATTTCAATTCAATCATCATTCCTGACATTTTCTAGTATACCTTCATTTAGCACTCACTGCAATTAATCTTTTAACATTTTAACTTTTATTAATTTTAGACATTTCATTAATATGAATGTCATGCACTGAAATCTTGCTTCCATGTCTGCGGGGATAATATATGATTCAATTCACACAATATAAGGTAAAAGAGGAGAGTAAAAAAGCTGACTTAAAGCTCAGCTTCAAATACAAAAAACGTGGCATCCAGTCCCATCACTTCATGGCAAATAGATGGGGAAACAGTGGAAACAGTGACAGACTTTATTTTCTTGGGCTCCAAAACACTGCAGACCGTGACTACAGCCATGAAATTAAAAGATGCTTGCTCCTTGGAAGAAAAGCTATAACAAACCTAGGCAGTGTATTAAAAAGCAGAGGCATCACTTTGCCAACAAAGGTCCATACAGTAAAAGTTGTGTTCCAGCGGTCATGTATGAATGTGAGAGTTGGGCCATAAAGAAGGCTGAGTGCCAAAGTATTGATTCTTTCCAACTGTGGTGCTGGAGAAGACTCTTAAGAGTCTCTTGGACAGCAAGGAGATCAAAGCAGTCAATCCAAAAGGAAATCAACCTTGAATGTTCATTGGAAGGACTGATGCTGAAGCTGAAGCTCCGATACTCCATATTTTGGCCATCTGATGCAAAGAGCTGACTCATTGGAAAAGACCCTGATGCAGGAAAAGATTGAGGGCAGGAGGAGAAGGAGGAGACAGAGGAAGAGATGGTTGGATGCCATCACCAATTCAGTGAAAATGAGTTGAGCAAATTCTGTGAGATAGTGAAGGACAGGGAAGTCTGGCATGCTACCATTCATGGGGTCACAAACAATCAGACATAAGTGAATGACTAAACAGTAACTGTTCACTTAAAGGCCCAAATACTTAACCCCATGCATGTATACAGTAGGTAATCATTTGTTTACTGCCTGAATGAATAAATGAAATGTAAATTTTGTACTTATGAGGGGTTTTTTTGCATTAAATTATATAGCAAATGTGAAAGCATCTAAAATTCATGCTTATAATCAATAATATGATTCTTCTAAACTCCCTTTCCTCTTCTTCTCTTCCTTCCATTCTTCATACACTCTTGAGTCATGGAAAGAGCAAGGCTGTGAGTTACACTTAAGTGTAAAGCTTAGTTGTAGTACCCATTCCTTCATTTAGACACTCCATTGGTCAGTGGTAAAGCAGATGGTCCCTTCCCTATTCAGGATGACAGTATCTTATGACAACACTAGCAAAGTGCATGTAAATTAATCCCGAGGTTCACTGTACATATGCTCACTCCATGCACGCAGATAACTGCTCACATGAATTTTTTGAACTGAAGCAGCACTAGAGATAACATGGTGAATGAAACAGCAATTCTTCCTGCCCTCATGGGCCTTATACTCCAGGTAGGAAGACATGTGTTGAAGAGACACACAGAGACATTTTAGAATATGCATTTATTATTTTTTTATCATTTGCAGATGGAGACAATGAATGACACCAAAGAGTCAGTGAGCCACTTCTATATTGGAAGAAAATTTTCATAATTTCTTACACACCAGATGCTCTGAGGCCAATGGTCTTATTTATCTTCAGAACTCAGACACTAGGGCATCTGGTGCTCCTCCAGATATCTATTTGACAGAATGTGACAATCCATTTCAGGCTTGATAGCTTCCTTTTTCATGTTGCAACTAAGTGTTTTTGTCTCATCTTAAAAATGCTGAGATTAAAGTTGTTTTGTTGATGAAAACCATTTCTTGGAGCTTTCTCAGCTACCAGTGGGTATTTGATTTTTTTTAGTTACTATGGTGACAGTTGCATTATGCTGCCCAAAGGAAGTTAATAGCTTTTCTTTTGTTGAATGGCAATAAATAGAGGGAAGAAGTAGTTTGTCATTCCTCCAAACAATGCAGTTAGCTTTGTTTTTATTAGACTTGAACATACATGGCCTCTTTTCCAGAGACTGGTCTAAGATTTCACATCCTTATTGCTAATAGGACACCTGAGATCTGGTTACTCATTCACTGGGGAGGTAACCAAAGACAGAATTTCTGCATTTCAATGTTTTTCTAGTCATTACAGCATATACAGAGCTAGTCACAGTTTTTTCTACTCTGTTTGCATATCTTCTTAGAGAGAAGGTGATGTCAATATCATTAAAATAGGTAGTATTTTTCAGGCATTAGCATACAGAGCTGTAGGAAACACTTCTCAGGACTCAGCCATCTGCTCCCTTATAGTCTATGGGAGAAGGCAGTCTCTTCAAAATAATTCACTTGTGAAGCATAGTAAAAAGTGTGTGAGTATATGTGTGACTGTGTGTAGCTTTATTTCATAAGGAACAAATATAAACTCACAAAAATTCAGATGATTTTCTAATCATGTACTATGCAAGTTGCCTACTTTATTTCTTTGATTATGTTTTACAAAATTTTTCAATAATTGAAATGGTATAATGTGGTTTATGGGCTTCCCGGGTGGTGCTAGCAGTAAAGAATCCACCTGCCAATGCAGAAGACACAAGAGATGTGCGTTTGATCTCTGGAAAATCCCCTGGAGGAGGAAATGGCACCCCACTCCAGTATTCTTTCCTGGAAAATTCCATGGACAGCATGGCAGGCTATAGTCCATGGGGCAGTGAACAGCCAGATGTGACTGAGTGATTGAGAACACACAATGTGGTTTACATACACATATGTATGTGTACACACACATGTAAACACATATTTCAGATAAAGTAAAGTTAGATCAGAGAATCAATTCATGTATAAACTGTAGTTTCATTTATTCATGTCAAACCATGCCTTCCTTCAAACAATGGAAAAGTAGTTTTGTAGTTAAATTCTAGCCTATAGCATGTTCATGACTGGGGATACTTGGTGAAAATGCATTATCTTAAATGGGCACACTGACTCAGTAATGTGAGCTGCTGCCATGAACCCCAGAATTTCAGACGTTTAACCCAGAACTTTATTTCTTGCTCCCTGTCTTGTCCACTGCAGGTGCTCCTGATCTATGTGTAGCTTTTCTCCATAGAGAAAGGCTCAGAGGCTTTGAATCCATTCATTTCATGCCTATAGCACCCTTCAGATTTCAGAGTCCTCTCTTCCAAGCACCTAGGGGTTGGGGGAGATGAAAAAGTCACACTTGCCTCTTTATTCTCTTGACCTAGAAGTTGGCACATGTCACTTCCACTTAGCTTCTGATGTAAGAAGTAGTCACATGACCCCAAGGAGACAGGTGGGTACTGAGCCATGTCTGGCTTGCAGCTGCTTCTCAATGCCAATACTACTGGCAAGCCCAGATTTCTAGTGGGAAATTAACTATCTCTTCTGTATTCAAATCTGGCATACAGCATTATGTCCTGACATTATGTCCGAATAAACATCTTAAAGTCTATATTCTGATAGAATGTTATAAGGAACTTGGAATACTGGTCTAGCTTTACCACCTACCAAATGTATAGCATTTGGGTTGTAGTTTTATCACCTACACAATATTGATTTTTCTGAGAACAAAAAAAAGAAAACCTTCATGAAATTGTTTTGTAACTTATGTATTGACACATGAACTCTATTTTACAAAGTAAACCAGAATTGATTTCTCCAAAATCCCATTTCTAACTTATTAGTTGCTCCTAGACCTTGCCTATCTCTGCTGTAACACTCTTCCAATCCTACTTTGTCTACCCACTGTTTTAGTGCACATGCCTTCAGCTCTGTGGTTCCTATATTTTGCATTCTAATAGCCTTATTATCTGGGAAGGGGATGTGGGAAAAATGAGAAGACATGAGGGATTCCCTGTGCTGGCCCACTGAAGAATGTCTCATTTAGCCTCATCACAACCTTGTGAAGTAGGCAGTCTCCATTTTGCAAACGAGAAAACCAAAGTGGGTGAATTAGCTCATTCAGACTCACAAAACTGTCAATGGCAGAAGCAGGATTCAGGTCCTGCTCTATCTGTTTCTCAAATTTCATTTCCTGCAATGTGTTTCAGAGGGTAGCAGGCACTTCCTGTTCTATCATGAGGCTGGTTGTGAGAAGGTCCCTCCCAACCCTGACCCTCTCCAAAAATTACTCAAGGTCTAGATGCCAACCTTAAAAGTGACAGATTATAGTTTTCTGTAAATGTTTAAAATAGAAATAAATCAAGGCTTAGGTTATATCCTGATTTCTTCATCCTAAATTTTTATTTTCTGTTACTACCTTTGAAATAGGAAATTGTCTTTTAATCACTTTCAAAGCATGTTCCTTTATGATTATTACACTTTTGTGCAAATATATGAAAATTAAACACACTAAAATATTCAAAATAATTATCTTTGTCAGTGGTTTACTAAATAGTATTGGGTAGCAAAAAGAGAAATCTGGTGAGTTATTCATTGATAATAGTATTAATCATGTTTTTAGTATGCTTGATATTTGGATAATTAATTCTTTTCTGTAAACTTCAGATTGAATTTAAAATGTAATAGTTTATCACTAAGTTTTTCAGTCTAAAAATATTCAAAAATATATATTTTATTTTATAATTTATAAAATCTGTCACTTCCTCTACTTTAAATCCTTTTGGAAAGTGAATAATGGCTTTTTATTGCTCAACAATAATTGTCATTATTATTCTTTTTCTATAAATCCAGTGCAACTTGACAAGTTGTTATATGTTTATACATAAGGGTGACAGTTTTTGAAGGTAAGTCAGATATACCAAGAGATTGATCATTGAATGTCCTTAGTAAAGACTAATAATTATAAGTATAAACTTTAACTTTTCTTATATAAATATTAGCACAATTTGACTGAGAATAAAAATAAAATCAATAGGGTTTCAAGATGCCTCTGTTACTTGTAACAATAAAAGACAGTTGTGAAATCTATCTGTAACTCGTTTATATTTGCCATCACTTAATGGAATATTGATGGAGAAGAAAATGGCAACCCACTCCAGTGTTCTTGCCTGGGAAATCACACAGACAGAAGGAGCCTGGTGAACTACAGTCCATGGGGTCGCAAAGGAGTCGGACATGACTGAAATGCTTAACAATAGAGTATTGAACAGATGGTTGTCATTAAGAACTTGCAAAATGAGTGACTTTCTCAGGAGTAGAATGCTTGATTCTACCTACTAAAGTCTCCACAGCAGAATTTTTATCTCATTTAGGCTGTCTACAACTTGAGCTGTGACATTATGAGAAGAGGAATAAATCTTGAAAATTCAAAACTAAATTATTCTTTTTAAAATTTTCCCTCTGTAAAGCCAAAGATTTAAATGAGTAAGTGCCTAGTGCTTTTTAGAATACCCTAATCCTCGTGGAAAACAGTCCAACCAGTGATCTGAGTTGTTGCTGAAGTGCTGTCATCTGCATTCCCATCGCAGAGGCCATACTCTAATGAAGGCAGCATCAGCCTCTGCTCCCCTTTGTGCACAGGATGCTACCTCAGGGCTTGAAACCTCGGACTTCTGGAGAATAAGTACAGGTACATTTTGAACGTACTTGAGTCCTTTAGGAAGGACAGAGACAAGCATGGGCGAATGACTGTGATTGCCCAAATCTGGCAGTGGTGTGGCTACTTCAGGTGCACAGTTTTATGCCGAGATATTCAGGTTTAATATGACAGTCCTAGTTTCTTTCCTTGGACAAGATTTCGGTTACTCTCCCAACCCCATGCTAAGTCCTTTTCATTGCTCTTTAATTTCGTCCTTTAACCATACTTCTTAGTTTGCCTAGGACAGTCCCAGTTTATGCTTTTGGCCCAGGTGTAATTACTGATAGTGCTCATTCAGTTTAGATAATAAACTAACACAAATTAAACACTACCCTCAGGGGCTATTTTTTTACCAACTACTGTCTGGTTTAAGTTTAATTTGCAGCATGAGATATACAGAATAATTCCTTTTTCCTTTTCCTCTTTCCACTGCCACAAATACACCCCATTTTAAAATTTTACCTGTAATTACTCTGTTTAGCTCTAAGCCCCAAGAGTACTTCCTAGCAATAGTAATCAGTGAAACTATTAAGGGACTTTATGAAGCTCTAACAGTTACATTCCCACTAGGTGTTTAGAAGTTCAGGATTGGCATTTAATAAAATATCATTCTACAAAGACTAAGTTGTAAGTGATAGTAACAGATGCACTAGCCTGATTATGTTAAAAGCATTTATGGAAAAGTAGGATAATGATTGTTTTAAATGTTCTGTAATAATTCAAGCACAGTGTATAATGTCCAGGCTATATTTTGTAGCCTTTTTGTCTCTGTGTATGTCTCTCTCCCATTCTCCTTGTCTCTCTCATCTATCTATTATTCATTATATATCTGTCTATCATCTATCTATCCTATCTACAAGACTTTAAGCAGGGCCAACCTTCTGCAAAAATAGATAGCAACACTGGTTTTCAACACCTGTGTTGCTCAAGAGGGATGTTAGTTGCTCAGTCATGTCTGACTCTTTGCAACCCCATAGACTGTAGCCCACCAGGCTCCTCTGCCCCTGTGATTCTCCAGGAAAGAATACCAGAGTGCGTTGCCATTCCCTTCTCCAGGAGATCTTCCCAACCCAGGGACTGAACCTGGGTCTCCTGCTTTGCAGGCAGATTCCAATGACTATAATACACCCCTCTTTGGAGTCACATGAATTTCAAGTGAAATTGAAGAAAGCCTTAACCTAAATGGAATGGGTCCATTGAAGGAAATCAAGGATTGCAGAAGTCAAGTGTGCAAAGAATAAAGGGCACTTTGGTGATCTTACAATCACGCCAGAGACAGGTAGTTTCTTGTGTCACCCATTTAGATTGTTCCTAACTCTCAAGATTACACAGCTCCATAACTGTACTTAGTTTGGTTTTATTGAGCAATTTTATGTTGAGAATTTTTTTTTTAAATCATTGGCCCTGAAGCACATCTTCTTCAAGTCCTAGTTTCCTGTTACTGAACAAGTTTTCACTGATGCATACAATTTCTTCACACCTTTTCATAGACACCAGTGCTGACAACATTATTCATGATGTATTCCTAAAAGCAAAGAGGGATCTATTAGAGTTGATACATGACAGGTTAAATTTGCTCTGTCCCTCTTTCCCCAGACTGCCTACTCAGGATAAGACGATTGAATGATTTGAAAGGTATGCATCAAATAGCAGCGTCAAAAAATTTTAAATTTAGAGAAAACTCACCACTACCATTTTTCCATCTACAATTTTTCTTTTGATCGTTGTCTGTTTACCAAGCCATTTTTGGACATGAATCATTGAGCCACCATCTAGTGTTATGATGCTCTATAAAAACGTAGAAAGGAATCAGTCAGAAATACCAATTCATGACATCCTAATGACACAAGACTAGATATCTATTTTTTAATTTCCAGTTTGAAACTCTTTTTTCTAAAATTCTTACATCAGTTCTTGTCTTAATTTAATACCATCAATCTAGGGAAGTCTCAAGAGATTATTCAAGTGATACTCTTTGCCCCCAGGTAAGCAATACCTAAACTATTTGTGAATAATTGGTCCATATTCTCTTTTATAAAATGACAAAGAAAGGGCTTCCCTGATGGTTCCGTGGGAAAGCATCCACCTGCCAATGCAGGACACAAGGGTTCAACCCCTGATCTGGGAAGATCCCACAAGGCCCTGAGCAGCTAAATCCATGCACCACAGCTATTGAACCTGTGCTCCACACCCAGGGAGCCACAACTACTAAAGCCCAAGCCCTGGAGCCCTATAGAGCCTGTGCTCCACAACAAGAGAAGCCACTGCAACAAGAAGCCTGTTCCCCACAACTAGTGAGTAGCCCCCACTCACTGCAACTAGAGAAAAGCCCGTGTAGCAACAAAGACCCAGCACAGCCAGTAAATAAATAAATACATAAAATTAAAAACAAACAAAAAATGCAAAGAGACATCAGAGAAGCAGTGAAAATGCATTGAGTTTTTTGGGCCCTAAATCATTTGCAAAAAAATTGATTTTAGAGATGTGCACTATTAATTAACAAAATAAACTCAAACTGACTGGGTAAATTAGAACAAACTATGCCTAGCTGTCTTCTGGATTTTTCCTGATTATGACACAGGAAGATTTAGTTCTTACCTTCACTTTCCGGTTATCTATGGTGGTTTCATCAAATTCTTCCCCCAGCTTGAAGGAGATCTCGGAGTTCTTGAAAGAACTTTCGGTTTTGATGCTAACCTTATCCCCGTCAGCGCTAATAATGATTCTTGGCTTTGCTGCTCCTGCAAGGTTCTGGACTGCAACACTCACTCCTGTAGGAACGAGTGAGAAGAAAACTCAATGCGTAGAGGAAAGAACATGCCTTCTTAAGAAGTTTAGGAAGAAGTGCTAGCAATCATTTTGGAAAGCCATTTAAAAAGAACGCATTTTGCATAGCATGCCATATTTTCTTTAGTGCTCTGTGTATTAGCTGGTTAGCCAAATCTCCCAATCAGAAGCCATGTCTAGTAATTATACGTGACATTTTGAAAGCTAAGTTTGCTTTCGAGACTACTGTGCTTAATCTAAAATCACTGAGACTCTTATACTTCATCTAAAATCTATATTTGTATGGCGCCTTTCAATCATATGCTTAGGCTTAACCTCATGAAGTGTTTCAACAACAATATTTTAACAGCAGGGAGTGTTATTACTCTCATTTTAGAGATGAGTATACTGACTTCCAGAGAGGTAGAGAGGCTTGTTCTAGATGATGTGCTTGGTAATTAGCAGCACTGAAATTTAAACACAGGTTTTCTAATTGTCCATGAACTTTAGCATGATTTTTTTCTTAAAAAAAAAAAACTTTCAAAGTATCTAACCTACTCTAAAAGAATATGACTTATGAAGTACAGGCTGCTCTTATTTGTAGGTACAATTCAGATCTGGCTGAATAAAGAGGAAGCAGGCAAATGAGACAATTTGGCCGAGAGCCTGGCCCTGCTGTTCACATTGGGAATTGTCTGTTGTTGAACTTGACTCCTGCAGTAGTTGACCAGAAGGGCTGACTCCCATCTCTTAATATTGATATAGAACTTGATTTCACATTCATATTATGTGAAGATGGGAAGCCTCTGACTACATAAAAGCAGAAAAACTTGATATGTAGTTTTTTATTAAAAAGCGAGATTTATCTTAAATGTTTAAAATTACTTAGTGAAGTCGCTCAGTCATGTCCGACTCTTTGGGACCCCGTGGACTGTAGCCTACCAGGTTCCTCCCTCCATGGGATTTTCCAGGCAAGAATACTGGAGTGGGTTGCCATTTTCTTCTCCAGGAGATCTTCCCAACCCAGGGATTGAATCTGGGTCTCCCACATTGTAGGCAGATGCTTTATTGTCTGAGCCACCATGGAAGTTAAAATTACTTAAGTAAATGTTAAAAAATTACTATTCTTCTAGCATTAGTAAAGAATAGTTTAGTTATTATAGTTATCTGAGCCATGGTAAATGATATTAATTTCAATTTGAATAAGAGCTAAAGTATGCAAAACTTATAACTCTGAAAGATGTCCAATGGTGGGAAATTTCATGAGCAAAAATGTTCTATTTCTATGTGTTTTATTTCAATAAAACATTTGAAACTCTTCAAAATAATGTTTTAAAAACCTCCCACATGTATCAGAACTCTAAAATTAACCCACTAGAAGTTTTGCTTGTTGTATTGCTCTTTTGAAGTTATAACTTAAAGTAAACCTTGAAATGAAAATAGTTAATAATTTATTATAGATAGGTATTGCTATCCATAATGTGTAGCTGGGAAAAGTTATTTAATGAAATTCCTGAGATAAAAAGAAACTCTATCATGAGGGTAGGATGAAGTATTTTCAAAAAGGATATATGGTCTAAAAATATATATAATAATTAGAAGGAAGTATCTGTGAGCCTAGTATTGCAAAGAAATAATTATTACTAATAATAAAAGAGTAAATGTATATACATAAACCTTGTTAACCCCATGAATATACCCTAAGATCCCAAATGAACAAGATAATTGTAGGAAAGTTCATTGTAAAGTGCAAACCCAACCACATCACAAAAAAGCATTGCCAGTTTCCAAATCTTGTAAAGCTATTTCTCACCCAGCTCTTTCATATATTCATCAAAGTTTTCACTGGAGACCAGTTTCCAGGTTCCCAAGAAGGGCTCGATCATGATGGAAAGCTTCCACAGAAGAGATGCTCACAACCAAAAGCCAAAGAAACTTAAACAACATACTGCTACCAGAATCTTAATTTAAAGGCATCTTCATCATGTGACTCTTCTGAAATGGCCAATGGGGAGCAGCAAGACCAAAGATTCTAGGCACCAGTGTTGACTCATTTTATTTACTTTCAAATAAAGACACAGAAAATTAACATGTTAAGTTGAATTTAAGTCAATGATTATAGCTTCTAATAAACAGATTGGTAACCTAAGAGTCACCTGATAAATATTGTGGAATGGAGACAATTTTCATTAGAGATCAGCATTTTGAACTACGAATGCTGAGTCAATTCTGAAGGAATAACCCAACAAATGTCTAATGAACACCTGACTGAGATCTTCTCTTACCTGATACAGGGACATCCTTGCTTGCTCTACCTCAGCTGCTTTTTATTTGGACAAGTCACAGTGCCAGAGTACTTTCTTCATTATAAGAATATGCACCCCTCCCTTCCTTGCAGGACTGATGAATTGATACTACTTAATGTAACTGAAATGCCTACAGTTGATTGGAGTGAGGCGTAAGGTATCATTGCTGTTAATTAAGAGTAATTGCAGAGTGGGAAGAAAACTAGCAATTATCATTGATGGTGATTTATAATTTAAGCTCTAAAAATGAGGGGAAGCTAGTGATAAAATTTATCTTTTAGGATAACAAAGAAATCTTGATATTAAAAGAAGAATAATTAAAATATTAATCTTGATAATAAAGATCAAAATATCTTGATGTGAAAATAAAATTTTAATATTGATAATTAATATCAAGAAATATTAATACTGAAGTTGTGAATGAAAGTTTTAGGTAGAAATATGGTATTTTGATATCTTCATTCTAAAAGAAAGACGAAGGCAGGAAATAATTTAAATATCTGTGCCATTACTTCCAAAATCATCTTCTGTAACCCAAGTAATGGAAGTGAACTTTGCAGGTAAGGCCTTTACAGGGAAGGATTGGATTCTGAGGTTGTAGATTTGCATGACAGCTTTGAACTCCAGTTGTTTTAAAGAAGGCTGGAAAATTTGAGTGAAGAATAATATTTATCCTATCATCTGCCTGGGTCAAAATACTTCTTCAAATCAAAGAAATCTTCATTCAGACCATCTATTTGTGAGGAAATTAAAAAAATTAGCAGATGCTTTGGCACCATGAAGTTAAATCTTAAATGGTATAAAGAATTTATTTGGATGGAAACATATAAAAAAGTTATTTATAATACAATATAGGGGAAATAGTTAAAAATATCTGGAGGGCAAAACAAGGAAAGAAAAAACCTTAGAGTCCGTTTTAGGGAACTGAGACCTGGACTGAATATAAGTACCTTAGCAGTTGAAAGCACCCTCAGAGGTGATGCTCAAGTAAAGAGCAAGTGACTTGATCTTGCTTTACTGGTTCTGAATTTGTATGTACTCAGCCTGAAACATGGCAGCTATACAAATCTGTGTATGTTTGCCAGTGGGGTAGCGTAATCAAGGCCTCCCCTTAGTCTAACCAGTTTTGTTACAAGTACTCTACCATTGATTGATTCAGAAATCAATCCTGTGGTCCATGAGGCAAAAGAGAAAGTCAAATTCTGTTTTTTATAAAATTCCCTCACTCTTAAGAGAGAACCAGAGGGACAGTCCCCTCCTTGGCAACTTTTACTTTCTTGTATGATATTTAGGGGCTTCACAGGTGATGTTAATGGTAAAGAACCTGCTTGCCAATTCAGGAGATGCAAGAGACACAGGTTTGATCCCTGGGTCAGGAAGATACCTTGAAGAAAGGCATGGCAACCCAATCCAGTAGTTTGGCCTGGAGAATCCCATGGACAGAGGAGCCTGGCAGGCTGCAGTCCATAGGGTCGCAAAGAGCTGGACATAACTCAAGCAACTTACCACACACACACACACACACACACACACATACACACACACACAATATTTAGAACTGCTGCATCCATTGTGTCACCAACTCAAACATGAGGCCAAAACTGAGAATGGGAGAGAGGAAAAGGAGGAAGAACTCAAGACCACTTTGTTTCTGGAATCTTTATAAGGAGAATTGACGAATTCCATTATTATTTTTAAAACTTTGTGTCTGAGTTTTTGTTCCTTGCAGTTTAAACCTCATAACTGATATGCCTTTGTAAATAACTCCACCTAAATTTGGACTTTGAAAACCAATTTCAGGA
This sequence comes from Antilocapra americana, assembly GCA_007570785.1. Classification (NCBI taxonomy): domain Eukaryota; kingdom Metazoa; phylum Chordata; class Mammalia; order Artiodactyla; family Antilocapridae; genus Antilocapra; species Antilocapra americana. Next base: position 22,860,347 of record ML661885.1, read on the forward strand.
CTTCCCTTGCAGTCCTTTGGTTACGTTTCTGTGTTTCCAATGCAGGGCGGGGTGCAGGTTTGATCACTGAACAGGGAATTAGATTCCATATGCCATTTGGTGTGGCAAAAAAATAAAAGCATTAAAAGAAAATCCTATGTATCATGTGATATTGGCCTCATGCATAGCATCTCCCAGGTCTCCAGATCCAACTCAAAATCATGTCCTCTGTGAAACTGGTTCCAAGCTTGCTGATCCCTGTTTATGTGATATGATTATACCTTAATAGAAGTATATTCTGAAACTTTTCTCACAGTATTGCATCAAGTCCTCCTCCAGCTGTCCCCTAAGCTCTTTCATGAATACATCAAGTAAAGAAAATATTTCTGATTCACTTCTGATTCCTTGAGAAACAGTGTCCGGTTTATATTGTAGGTGCTCAATAAATGTTTTATGAATGAATGACGAGAGGAATAAAATGTTTATTTTATTTTAACTGACAATTTCCCTCATCACTGATATTAATCTCTCTAACAAGTAAAGACAAAGATTTTTTTAAATTAAAAAAAATTTTATTGTGTTGAAAGTCACATAAGACATACTATTTTAATCATATTTAACTGTACAGTTCAGCAGCATTAGGTATATTCACAATGCTACGCAGTTCTCACCATTATCCATCTTCTGAAATTTCCCTCACTTTCCTAAACTGAAACTCTGTCCTCATTAAACAATAACTCCCCCCTCCCATCTCCACCTCCCCCACCTGCTGGATCCCTGGCATCTACCAATGTAATCTCTAGCTCCATCAGTTTGACTATTCTAGGTACCCCATATTTGTGGAATAAAATTGTATTTAAGACAGAGTTTTAATATATTGCTCTCTTTTGACCTGCTCATATGACAGGCCTTTCATTATGGTCATCAAACAGCATAGGGATTCTCAGGCTCCCTTCATCTTTGCTCAGTGTTTTATTGTTACCATACACATTTACCTTCTCAACCAAGAAAGTTCTCTTCTAATCCTGCCACTATCACTACTAGCTTTGGCATCTTGGTTTGATTACTTATAAAAACAAAACAAAACACCATTCTGGATTTCCATGGTGGCACAGTGGATAAGAATTTTGCCTGCCAATGCAGGGGACATAGGTTTGATCCTTGGTCCAGGAAAATTCCACATGCCACAAAGCAACTAAGCCTATTTGCTGAACTACTTAAGGCTGTGGTCTAGAGCCCACACTCCACAAGAGAAGCCACTGTAATGAGAAGCCCACAAACCAAAACAAAGAGGACACTCCACTAGCTGCAACTAGAGAAAGATGGAGCACAGCAACAAGGACCCAGTGCAGCCATAAATAGACAAACGTTTTTTAGAATTATCATTCCCTCCAGTAAAAAAAAAATTTTTAATTAAAATGTTCTTAATTGTTAATCCTAGCAAAAGAACTAGAGTACAGTATTCTGTTATAGAACAGTTACACATTTTATTTTCACGACAGTTTAAATACTTATGTCTCCATGATCTCATTTTTCTATGCTTTTCCAGTATCTCATCTCTACATTAACTTTCTTTCTTGAGACTATTAAACAGTTTTAAAATAAATTTTAATTTTGAGATGTTACATTCTCCATTGGTGAGGGATACTGATAAAGTTAAATATGTACTAAAAGCTACAAAATGATTCAGCGATACATCTGCTGCTTTATTGCTGTACATAAAACAGCCGGAGCTACACTAGATTTTTTTTCTAATTTTTTATTGTGGTAGAATAGACATAACAGATAATTAACTATCTTTAACCGTTTCTAAGTTTATGCTTCAGTGGTAGTCACATTGTTGTGAATCATCACCACCATCCGTCTCTAGAAATGTCATCTTACAAAGCTAAAACTCTGCCCATTAAATAGTAGTTCCCCATCCTCCACTCCCCTGCCTCCTGGTAACGACCATGCTACTCTCTGCCTCCGTGACTTTTACTACTCCAAGTACCTTGTATAAGTAGGATCACGCAGTGCTTGTTTTTGTGTGTATGTGACCAGCTTAATTCACTTCGCACAATGTCCTCAAGGTTTACCCATGTTGTAGGAAATCTCAGAATTTTCTTCCTTTTTAACACAATGGTATTCTGTTGGGTAAAGCAAAATATGTCACTTATAGTTTGCTTATACATTCGTCCTTTGATGGACATTTGGATTGCCTCTACATTTTAGCAATAAATGAAAAATGTTGCTAAGAACATTTGTTGTTGTTTAGCTGTTGAGTCATGTCCAACACTTTGCGATCCCAAGAACTGTATCTCGCCAGGCTTCTCTGTCCTTCACTATCTCACAGAGTTTGCTCAAATTCATGTCCGTTGAATCGGTGATGCTATCTAACCGTCTTATGATTTGCCACCCTCTTCTCCCTTTGCCTTCAATCTTTGCCACCATCAGGGTCTTTTCCAATGAGTTGACTCTGCATCAGGTGGCCAAAGGATTGGAGCTTCAGCTTCAGCATCAGTCCTTCCAACACAGATGTACATGTATCTCTTTAAGACCCTGCTCTTAATTATTTTGGGTGTATAACCAGAAGTAGAATTGCTAGCGTGTACACACACAGTTGCTTCAGACGTGTCCAACTCTTTGCAACTCTATGGACTACAGCCCACCACACTCCTCTGTCCATGGGGTTCTCCAGCAAGAATACTGGAGTGGGTTGCCACTTCCTACTCCAGGGGATCTTACGGAACCAGGGATTGAATCCACATCTCTTGAGTTTCCTGCATTGGGAGGCAGGTTCTTTACTACTGATGCCACCTGGTTAATTCTATTTTTAATTTTTTTGAGGAACTGTCCTGTTTTCCACAGCAATTTTACTGCTTTACCTTCCCACCAACATTGTACAAGTTTTCTAAGTTCTCCACAACCTCACTAACAAGTTATTTTTTATAGCCTCCATCTTAATGTGTATGAGCATCCCATTATGATCTTGATTTGCATTACCACTAATAATTAGCAATACTGAACATCCTTTCATGTGTTTATTGACCATTTATATATCTTCTTTGATACAAGACATTTGCCCATTTTTGAATCAAATAGTATTTTTGTTATTGTTTTTAGGAGCTCTCTATATATTCTGGATATTAATTCCTTATCAGAAATATTACTTGCAAATATTTTCTCCCATTCTGTGGGTCACTTCTTAAATTTTTATGTATGTATGTATATATATATTTATTTTTGGCTGTGTTGGGTCTTTGTTCCTAGATGTGGGCTTTCTCTAGTGATGAGCAGAGGCAACTCTTTGTTGCAGTGCTCGGGCTTCTAACTGCTGTGGCTTCTCTTGTTGCAGAGCACAGGCTCTAGCAGGTGGGCTTCAGTAACTGTGGCACCGGGGCTCAGTACTGTGGCCCACAGGATTCGTTGCTCTGTGGCATGTAGAATCTTCCTGAGCCAGGGATTGGATCCATGTTCCCTGCATTGGCAGGGGGATTCTTAACCACTGTACCACCAGGGAAGTTCTGTGAGCCACTTTTTTACTCTGTTGATAATGTCTTCTAAGGCACAGGATTTTTTATTTTCCTGGAATCAAATTTGTCTATTTTCTCTGCTTGTGCCTTGGGTATCGTATTGAAGATTTCACTGCCAAGTCCAATGTTGTAAAGCTTTTGCTTTACAAGTTTTTCTAAAAGTTTTAAGTTTTAGGTCTTACATTTGAGTGAATTTTTGCATGTGGTATTAAAAAAAGACATCAGTTTCACCCTTTTGCACGTGGATATCAGGTTTTCCAGAGCTTCCCTGGTGGCTCAGAAGTAAAGAATCCACCTGTGGTGCAGAAGATGCAAGAGATCCGGGTTCAACTGCAGATCAGGGAAGATCCTCTGGAGGAGAGCCCAGCAACCCACTCCAGTATTCTTGTCTGGAGGATCCCATGAACAGGGGAGCCTAGCAGGTTACAGTCCATAGGGTCACGAAGAGTTGGACATGACTGAAGTGACTAAGCATGTATGCATTCAGTTTCCTAAGTACCATTTGTGTAGAAGATTGTATTTTATCCACTGAATGGTCTTAGCAATATGAAACAGTCCATTTTGGAGCTCTCTATTCTAATCCATTAGTCCATATGTCAGTCTTTAGGCCAGTATCACATTGCTTTGATTATAGTAGCTTTGTAATAAAATTTAAAATCAGCAAGTATCAATTCTCCAACTTTGTTCTTCATTTTTAGGATTTTTTTTTTTTTGGCTTTTCGGATCCCTTGATATTAGAATGGGCTCTTCTATTTCTGCAAGAAACATCATTGGACTTTTGACACTGATTCCATTAAATTGGTAGATTACTTCAAATGGCATAGTATTGACAACTTCCAATCTATGACTATGGGATGTCTTTCCATGTATTTACATCTTTTATAGTTTTCATAGTACAAAACTTCCGCTTCCTTGGTTAATTCTCAAGTATTTTATTCTTCTTGATGCTATTGTAAATGGAATTGTTTTCTTAATTTACTTTTCTAATTGTTTGCTGTTAATGTATAGAAATGTAACTGATTTTTGACTAGTGAATCCAACTTCAGTTCTTTCTCAGGGACAGTTTCTGTTGGTTTAACTTTTTCTTTGAATGGGCCAAACTCTCCTATTTTTTTCTATGTACTATGATTTTACTGTTGAAAACTGAAAATTTGAATTTAATAATGTGCTAACTTTGGAAATTCTCCTCCTTCTCTAGGGTTTGCTGCTTTTTGTTTGTGTTTTCTGATTGCTGTAGTTTGCCTCTGTGCCAAGGATCAGCCTAAGGAATAAACTTAAGGTCTTGTCATGTCCTTTCTGACCCTGTACCTTTCCCTTGGAATGCACAATGACTTTCTAATATCCTCTGTATATGAATTTGCTTTTAAATGTCTTGGTCTTTAATTATGGCTCCTCGAAGAGGAAAAAGTAAGAAATGAAGGGAAGGAAAAGGTGCTGGCCCTTTAAATTTCCTGACAATCAGTTGAGGCTCGGGGAGGGTGGTATTTGCAACAATGGGAGGAAATGCAACAATAGTGGCCACCACCTCTTTCTTTGCACTTCAGTGATCAGAAGGAGCAATCAGTGATTAGAACACATATTCCAGGTATTTGGAGGGTAGGGTCTTCACTGGGCTCCCTAGGTGGCTCAGTGGTAAAGAATCTACCTGCAAAGCAGGAGCTGCGGGAGAGGTGGTTTTGATCCCTGGGTTGGCAAGGCCCCCTGGAGTAGGGAATGGCAACCCGCTCCAGTATTTTTGCCTGGAGAATCCCATGAACAGAGGAGCCTGACAGGCTACAGTACATAGGGTCTCAAAGAGCCAGACACAACTGAGCGACTAACATTAAGATGGTTTTTGCCAAGTCATTCTACTGTAAAATTAATTAGTAAGCAATTAATTAATTTTATAGTTATCTTTCATGACCTAGCTCAACTACATCTTCTATGCTGAAAACCTTCCTCCAGCACATACTGAGTACTTTGCTTGACCTTGGCTTCCTTGCAATCCATAAGTATACCACACAATTTATCATATAATTCCCGTTCCTCCTCTATATTTTGTCTTCATTCATTCCACAAAAATTTATTGAGTGGTTATCATATTTCAGACATTGTACCAGATACTACATATATACATAAGTGTCCTGAGGCTGTGTCAGCCTAGTGATGGAAAAGATGAGAAATTAAAATGTGGTAATATCATGTTATAGTAAGAACACATATTTTTCCTGTGGTCATGGGAGGAACGGTTTAACTCTTCTTAGATACAGAGGGTGAGGGAGGAGGAGAAACTATCAGAAAAATTTTCCCAATTGATGTGATGATGTTCGTGTTATTTCTTTACCACGCTGAGGGCATGGTTATGAACCGTTTCTGTGTTACAAACCACACCTAGCACAGGGAAGAGTGTTCACTCACTCACTCAAAAACTTTACTAAACTCTGAATCTGCTGTTTATTGTGCTAGGGTCTGGGAACATGGCTACAAATATGACACAATCCTTGTCTTTGAGATGCTCTCAGTAACTGAGTTTTTCCTGTTACCTAGCATTTTCTGGCTGTTTGGCTACACATAAGCTATTATAATATTTTGTAAACTGAGATGGGGTGGTTGCACAAATGGATGGATAGATCCATGTCCATAATTGGACATAACATTAAAATTGTGTTTTCCACATCAACTGAGCACAGGAATGCCCACTGATAAACGATCTAAATGCCATGTCTCATTCCCTAATCCAGAAATTCTTGGTACTCATAGACTCTGGTTAGAAATGCTATAACCACAGTGCTCAGAAGCCAGATCTCAAATACCAAAAACACTGCTACCGAAAGGCCACCTTGGAAGCTTACCTATTCCAAGTCAATAATTCACAGAAATTGGAGCTCAGTGATAGCAGTGATGGGAATTGCATAAAAGAAGGTAGAAGTTGGCCCAGTATTTCACCTGATTCTTAATATTTCCAAGGAGGGAGTGACTGGCTTTTTTTTCCATATCATAAGACATAAATGGGCTCTATGCCCACACATCTCTGTCTGAGAAGTATCCATTTGATCCTGTCTCGCTTCCTTTAAAAGTAGAATTTCCTCTATATTTCTGTATGTGTATTTATAGAAGCAATGTTAATGAAAAATTATGTGAGGTTCAAAGAAGTCCCAGGGAGGATAAATCAGAGAACTGACACTGAAGATATATCTTGTTTCTACAGCTTTAATTTTATGGTGAAAACGTAGAAAACAAGAAATTGACTTATCTAGCAAATTTACATTGGACTGAATCTTCCTATTCTATGCTTCCACATCAACTGAAAAATAAGAATTAAACTTGAAGAGTAGATTTTGAAAAAAAACCCTTGAATGATCACAGCACCATTTATGAATTAAGCTACCACTTGAACACCGATGGCGTGTGCTCAGTTGTGTCCAACTCTTTGCACCGGGCTCCTCATTCCATGGAATTTTCCAGACAAGAATACTAGGGTGGGTTGCCATTTCCTAGTCCAGGGATTGAACACAATTCTCTTACATCTCCTGAATTGACAGATGGATTCTTTACCACTTTGCCACCTGGGAAGCCCACTGAATACTGATGGTTTCTGGATCTATGTCCCAGCTAAGATTGCTCTCTTGAATATCAAATTCCTATGTCTATTCCTTACTTATCTTTACAGACTTAAATTTTGAACTTCAGGTTTCTCATCTTTAAACAGGAATTCTAAATCCTCATCATAGGATTATTTTGATAATAAGTTAGAGCATGTGAAGCACATGGACCATAGTAAGTGTTTAATAAATATTGATTTACCAAGAAATTTTGTAATTAATTTCTACAAACCTCTTTTTGAATTCTCCAATTCTTAAGTAATTTCAAAGTGAGAGTTTAACTCTCTGCTTTTGTAAAGTCAGTTATTATGATCAGAAACTTAATTTACCTCTTCTAGTTTCTCTGTATCTTGGTGTTATGCATATAGTGTGTGTGTGTCTGTGTGTCTGTGTCTGTGTGTGCTACGTCGCTTCAGTTGTGTCTGACTCTTTGTGATCCTATGGACTATAGACCACCAGGCTCCTCTGTCCATGGGATTCTCCAGGCAAGGATACTGGAGTGAGTTGCCATGCCCTCCTCCTAGGGATCTTCCTGACCCAGGGATCAAACCTGCATCTCTTATGTCTCCTACATTGGCAGGTGGGTTTTTCACCACTAACGCCACCTGTGGATATGATGCATGTGTGCGTGCTAAGTTGCTTCAGTTGTTTCCAACTCTTTGCCACCCTATGGACTATATTCAGGAGACAATAAACTATTTTTTTTTCCATGCTGTGTAGCATGTGGAATTTTAGTTACTTGACCAGAGACTGAACTACTGCTCCTGCAGTGGAAGCATGGTATCTTAACCACTGAACTGCTGGAAGTGAAAGTGTTAGTCACTCTCTGTGTTTAAGTCTTTGCAACCCCATGGACTGTAGCCCAGAAGGCTCCTCTGTCCATGGAATTCTCCAGGCAAGAATACTGGAGTGGGTTGCCATGCCTTCCTCCAGGGGATCTTCCCAACCCAGGGGTCAAACTGGAGTCTTCTGCACTGCAGGTGGATTCTTTACCATCTGAGCCACCAGGAAGTCTCTAATAAACTTATTTTTAAAGGAAGCATCACAAATAGAATGTATCAATTGCAGGACACACTTAAAAAGATTTTGGCTTCCTATAAAATCTAAGTATGTGGTAGGGAAATTTCAGTCTATGTACATGGAACTCCAATGATCTATACAGGTGCCTCAAAGTTCCACAAAGTGCAGAAACAAATTTTCTCTCTCTCTCTCTCACACACACAAATGAAAGCACACCCTTACTGGCTTTATTATCAATTTTGTTTGTTTTATATATTGAAATTCCAGACAAATTTTATTTGCATAAAAAGTTCCAGGACATATTCAATATTTTTTTAAAAAATTCCACTGGTGAAAAAAGAGAATAATTTGGAAACGACTACAAGAATATTTACATCATAACTCGTTACAAGCTTGTCATGTCTTTTCCAGAATAAATATAATATGTGATTATTTAGACTTAATTCCAGACAGATTCCAGGGATACCTTGGTTTACTAACAATTTTTCAGGTCAAAATTTATAGCTCAGAAATCTTTTTCTACACTTTTCATTGCTACCCCACCTGTCTTGATGCTCTAGGACAGATTCTTGTGAAATGACAACACTTGAGCCAGCTGACTGTGGACAATTTCACTATTTTTCTAACTATCTTAGGTCCCTGAGAGGATGTTGCTTGACTGTAGCTATGCTAAAGAAGGACTTCATATTCAGTAATAGTATATATTTATCATTTTCTACCTAAGACTATGGGAAATTCATATTATGTTTTTAACCTTGGATTATTATTTAAAAAATCATATTATACTGTAAACAAAGCAATAATACAATTTTCTATCACTAAATTATGAGTAAGAAATTGTTAAACACAATGAATAAATCATTACATAGTCTGAAAAACCTAAAAAGTTTTATTTAACCAACAAACACAACCATATCAAAATCAGTCTGGGAGAAAATCAGTTTTTTTGCTTATTAGTGGCAAATAACAATATATGTTTCGACAATGCATCCAACAGAAAGTCATGGAGTTCGATGCAAGCTTCATCCATTTCAATATCCCTTGACTTATGCTCTCTCATAAACTCTGGTAGCAGTGACACCATTCATGACACATTCCTAGGCACAAAAGCAAAATATTGGTAAAATCCTCAGGACTAAACAACTTATGCTTTGTTTATTTCTTGTCTCCTTCAATGTTGAGAAGGAAAATATGTTCATCAAAAGATATTCACTCTTCGCTCTTGTTATATACCTGATATTGTAATAAACTAGGGAGACACAAAGATCAAGAAGATACAAGTCTTGCCCTCAAGGAATCTTACAATCTATGTGGTGAGTGACAAACATAATTAGAAATGCACAATACAATATGGTTCGCACTGAGAGGGGTAAGAGAATACTTCCTGGGGCACAGTATACACAGACGGCACTTAGAAGGATAATTGTCAGAGGGAAACCATAATCCCAGTAGACTAACTTTTCATTCTACAAGGGCAATTGTCTATTTCTCTAGGTAGGATAACAATTATGGGATGACCTAGCACTAAAATCTAGAATTAAGTAGTGAGAAGATACTCACCAGCACCAGCTTATCATCCACAAGTTTTCTCTTTATGGTGGTTGATTTTCCATCCCAGTTTTGTACCTGTACCAGGGCACCTCCATCTAAGTTTACAGTGCTCTGTGGGGATAATTAAAAGTGATTACAATGATGGAGGGAAAAAATAATAGAGCACTTTTATTTGCTTATTTTGAGATACTTAGCAATTCTAAATTACAAGAAAATGTTGCAAAAGAAAACAATGTGTGTCAAAAACAACATGCAAAATTACATGTATATTATGATCAGAATATTATACAACCATGCATTTGAAAAAAATAGTGTGAAAGAATACAGATAATAAATTTATGCAGAATAGCATCACAGGTGGTTTTTTTCCTTTTCCCCCTCACTCTTTTAAAAGTTCTCTAACGTTATGTTACTTCACTTTACTTCAAATACTATATATATATACATAAACACACACATATGTATGGTATAACAAATTATTATGTTGAGCATTTTTAAAGTAACAAGGACGATTTTATTAAATGGGAGAAAATTCACTAACTAAATATTGAAGGCAACATTGTTCAGATCTAGCCCTCTGAGATTTCTGGCTTATCATGGAATGGCTCTCCTACAAAATAGCTCGTTGTAGGCAGCAGTCCTTTATAAATCAGACTTTTACTCTGCTCCAGTTCCTTATTCCTCACCTTGACTTTCCTGTCATCTGGAGTGACTTCATCAAATTCCTGGCCCAATTTGAAGGAAATCTCAGTATTTTTAAAGGTGCTTTCTGATTTAATGGTGACCACATCTCCATTCACACTGATGATCAAAGTGGGTTTGGCCATGCCAGCCACTTTCCTGGTAGCAAAGCCCACACCTACAGTTGGGAAAAGAAAAACATCAAGTATATGATTTTTTCTCTCATATATTTATTTAAGAATATTTAGACAGATGCATGTGTGCCCATGTACCCATCTACACTCTAGTAAGTACATTAAAGGAGAAAGACTCCAGCGAGTTTATTATTAAAGTCTTTATTTAAAGGTCTCCTGAAGATAAGTATAATCAGCTAGTACTTAAAGAACACCCAAGGCACAATTAGATATAAGTCTGTTCTTTAAATTTCCCCCTCTGGGTTTAGGATGAAACTCTTCAGGACTCCCATTGTTAATTTTCCATAAGCATAAGTAAAAGATTAAATTTTCTGGGACATACATATTTTAAAAGTCACTACTCTCTCAAAATAACTGGCCATCTCAACCACGAGAGCATCCACCTTCATTTTACTCAGTTAATTAAACACTTGGGAATCTCAATCATTGCTTCTTGAATAACAAAAATGATCTAATCAATAGTTAAGGTAGAACTCTCAATAGGATTCAGGGGACCATTAGAGAGTCACTCAGTTAAACTTTAATTTGGGTGTACAAAAAATCACATTTCATGGCATTTGTTGCCACGTTTAGTTTTCTTGGCTTTTCAAAATTACTTTGAAATGAAGATTTTGATTAATTTTTCCGAAAGGCAAAACATTTCTTGCATTCATATCATTTTAGAATGGTGATGGTATTCCCAATAAATTATAGAAAATTTTAAAGAGGGCTTAGGCATCAATTGAAAATTTCAAAGTTTAAGAAATCATTATTTTAGTAAGTTTCAAAATTAACACTTTGCTTCCCAATCACTTGAGCAAATTCCTCTTTTTTTAAAAAATGAAACAAAACAAAAAAAAGAAATATGTTTTGGGGGATGTTACAGCTTTGGGATGAATGATTTATGACTTAACATAGACAACAGCACCTTACTGTGGCTGCATATGTTATAGAAATTTTGCGACAGTCATAGATGTGTTGGATTTTTTAAATGCACATACACAAATCTACTTCTTTGACTATGTATAGATACAAAAATTTAAGAATAGTGGGGATCAGGGAGGCAAATATCATACAAAATAAGCAATGCCAAGGCTCTGATTTAGCTCCCTGTCTGAAAGTGGTGACAGGTGGGAAGATAATATGCTGCTTCATCAAGTCTTGTCTCTGTTACAAAATGTAACCTCAAATTCATGGAGTGAGTCAGCACAGTGAACGCATGAGGCATCGGGTGTGGTCCTAGACTGGCCAAGCTTAGGAAAGTCACACTCTCCTCTTGCTTGATTCTTTTTCCATTTGACTGATGAAAACGATACCTGCTGACTGAAGGTAATCTATCAGAGCAGCTGATTTCAGAATGTATCTTATTGTCTTTCATTATCATCAATACTTAATAATTTTAAAAGGCCATGGTGCCTGAATGTGTGCTAAGTCCCTTCAGTCGGGTCTGACTCTTTGCAACCCTATGAACCATAGCCCACCAGGCTCCTCTGCTCATGGGATTCTCCAGGCAAGAATACTGAAATGGGTTGCCATGCCCTCCTCTAGGGGAATCTTCTTGACCCAGGGATCAAACTCTCTGTTTCTTAAATCTCCTGTATTGGCAGGTGGGTTCTTTACCACAGCACCACATAGGAAGCCCAAACGCAATAGTATAAGAATTTAAATACTAAAAGTGTAAAATGCTTCTAAAAATAAATAGGTAAATAGACTCAAGTCCTGTAATATCAATATCAATGAATATTGATTAGTTTATTGAGTTACAACTAGTCAGTAGTCTGGAAAACTAGGTCTCACTCATATTGAAGCTCCTGATTTCCCTCTTGTCTATAAACATGGAAAACAGTAGTTACAAACAAGCAAGAAATATACTCTAAGATTTAGAAGAAGGTTAAGTCTTGAGATTTAGGAATTAAATTATAACCTCTAATAAAGATCTTGTGAAAAAAAAATCCCTCCCCAATTTGCAACCCATGGATACAACTTCATCATGCATGGGTGTGGCTGCCTGACTGAATTCCCGCCTCTCTGATCCTTTGCTTTATCTTTGTAATCATCTGGGGAACACACAGGCGATGTTAGCAGAAATCAAGAATCTGAAAGCCTCTATATCAATAATTCTGTGTCATGCCTTGAAATATTAAGTCAAACAAATATCTAAGACTTTTAAGGAAAACAGTTTCAGAAATTAAGATTTTTCCTCCCATCATACAACCACACATTTTAACAGACTGACTTTAAAACAATAAAATAATTGGTTAACATACATTACTCAAAAAATTACATTAAGATGATAAATACAGTGCTCTCATTTTCAAATGGAAATTTTCACATGCTAGGGAATAAATATAGGCTTATTTCCAAGTTATTGCTATTTTATATGCAAAAAGAATGAATGAAAAAGAGGCAGAAAGCCAAATAAACCAAAGATATTCAAGTTTAGCAATCAAATAAAATCTTGTCATTTCTATACAATGCCACTTATACTCTTTTTCATATCAGTTCACCTTTAGGAACTATTAGTTGTGACTTCCATCTAGAACGTTTCTGGAAACAAATGATTCTCACTTGTTATATTTATCGCCTCTATATAGAAAGCAGAATTTCATGCTGGGCCAGTGCTTCCAGAGGGAAAAAGAACCATACACCTCTTTCCTAGAGAAAAAGTTATAAGCCCAGCCATTCAACAATGCATTTCCTTACCCACTTCTTTCATGTAATCATCAAAGTTTTCACTGGAGACAAGCTTCCAGGTACCTACAAATGAATCACACATTTTGTGAGCTCTCTAGAATTATTCCTCAAGATGAGAAAGAAACGAAGCTTTCAGCAGGTTGCTGTTACCCTCTGAGTCCAGATAACTTCCTTTTAAAGGTGCCCAGAACATGTGATCTTGGGCATAACCAATTGGGAATGATATCAGATCATTTCCTTCATTGCCAGCCTCTGCAGTTTTTCCTCTGAGTCATGTATTTAATAGAAATTTCTCAACTTTGGCTCTCCTTGGCAAATGGTCATTGGACTCAGAGTACAACTTATTTTTAACCTTTAACAGAATATTTTCAACAATCTTGTTTTGACAGCTTAAAATTTAGTACATTGAATTTCCTATTTTTTTCATACATATTTATCCCAGTGTAGAGTGGACCAGTGTAATTATCTTGGGATAAATTCTGACTCCCTTTCCTAGAGTTCCTATTAAAATTGTAATTATGTGGTTCGTTTGAATTGAGGAATGTAAGAATTACCTTGGATATTCTTAAGTAATTGCAAAGGCTATTTGGGGGCAGTACTGTCTCAGGAATTACCTGGAAATTAATACAAAATAAGTAATGGCATTTTAAAGTACCCCAGCTTTCTCATTTCAAATGTTCTACATGAATGAAAAAGAAAAAGTAAATTTAATTCTCCACCAGGAATCCAGACAGCAGTTTTAATTGACAAATGATCTTTTAACCTCATTCTTTCTATCCCCTAAATAAAAGCATAGTGAGGATTTCCACAGATTTCCTAAAAAAAAGGCACTGATCCAAAATATACTCCCCTTCCTGGGAAAATTCATCCTGTTCCTGACCTATATTATAAGCTCTAAATTTATCCAGATCTAAATGGTGTTGCTTTAATTAAAAACAACCTGGAGTGGGGTGGTCACAAGCTACTGAAATCTAATTTCCTTCTTTTACATAGTAAATAAGTCATGAGAATGCTTTCCTAAAGTAACCATGTTTATCGGTCCCCCTGCACCCTCACCAGAATGATGGAAGACGGTCACATGGGCAACAAACTCCCATAAACACACCCAGATTTTAGGAAAGAAAAAAAAATTAAAATATCATGTGGTGTGTTCCTTCTCACTGCACTGTGTATTACACTGAACAGTATCTGCTGAGCGTATCAGTGATTTGTAAGAATCCTAAGGGCTTCCCAGAAATGGTTGAGTAAGAGATTCCCTAAAGGACAGATTTTCTATAGCCAAGAAATTTGGCAAGAAAAACTGGTAAAGTTGTGTTACAATAGTAACTTTTAATAGTTGCATATATTAATGGCACAGTGATAATGTTCATTCACTCTGAATTGTTGCCTAGATATATAGACTGTGGGTGGTGTGCCATTTAGGTTAGGCTTACTATTGTGAATTCATCGAACAAGAAAATAAAACTGATCAAGCTTCATACAGGGATAACTTCATATTCTAAATTAATAATGGCTTTTGTTTTTAGTTCGTTTTGCTTTTATGATAATTGTTTTTAGAGAAGTTTTAGGTTTACAACAAAATTGAGAGGAAGGGACAGAGATTTCTCATGTACTCCCTGGCCCCTCACATGCATAGCCTCCTCCATTATCAATATCATTCACTAGAATGGTAATTTTTACTAAGAATGAACCTAAATTGGTATATTATAATCACTCAAAGTCCATATATTACCTTAGGGTTCACTTTTGGTGTTGTATGTCCCATGTGTTTGGACATAAGTATTAATAAAATGACATGTTGTTGTTTAGTTACTATGTCATATCTGACTCTTTGGAACCCCATGGACCATAGGCCGCCAGGCTCCTCTGTCCATGGGAGAGCCAAGGGAAGAATACTGGAGTGGGTTGCCATTCTTCCTCCAGGGGATCTTCCTGACCCAGGGATTGAATCTGTGTCTCCTGCATTGGCAAGTGAATTCTTTGCAACTGAGCCACAATGACATATATTCATCCTCATAATATCATGCAGACTATTTTATTGCCCTAAAACCCCTCTGTGCTTTGCCTATTCATCTCCCTCCCATGCTCCCACCACTGTCCCACATCCCTGTCAACCACTGTCATTTTTTACTGTCTCCATAGCTCTGGCTTTTCCTCAATGTCATATAATGGGAATCATATACTATATGCCTTGTCAGATTGGCTTCTTTCACTTAGTAATGTGCATTTAAAGTTTCCTCCATATTTTTTCATGGCTTAATAGGTCATTTCTTTTTAGTGCTGAAAAATATTCTGTTATCTGGATGTACTACAGTCCATTCTTACGTTCACCTTCTGAAGGACATCTTGGTTGTTTTCCAAGATTTGGCAATTATGAATAAAGCTGCTGTAAGCATCCACATGCAGGGTTTTGTGTGGACATAGTTTTCAACCTCTTTGAGTAAGTGATGGGGTAATAGTATGTTTAGTTCTATAAGAAACTGCCACATTGTCTTCCAAAGAGAATGCACCATTTTGCATTCCCACCAGCAATGAATGAGAGTTCCGTTGCTCCACGATCTCAGCAGCATTTTGTACTGTCAGTGTTTTGATTCTGGCCATTTTAATAGGTTGCAGTGGTATCATTGTTTTAGTTTGCATTTTCCTGGTGATGTATGATGTGGAACATTCTTCATATGCATGTTTGCCATCCATGTATCTTCTTCAGTGTGGTGTCTGTTAAAGTCTTTGCCCATTTTTTAAATTGTGTTCTTTGTTTCTTATTATTTAGTTTTATGAGTTATTTGTATATTTGGGATAACAGCTTTCTATCAAATGTGTTTTGTACGAATATTTTCTCCCACCCTATAAATAATGGTTTATTTTTCAAAATATATGTTAATATTTTATTCTAGCAACAAATTGTCTCAGATTTTCAAATGAGTATCACATTTGAACATATATCATATGTATGTGACACTGCAATTTAAACATTTTTTTAGAAATGGACTGCCTAATACAGTAGTCACTGTGGCTCTTGAATATTTGAAATGTGCTAGTATGACTGAGAAACTACATTTTAATTTTACTTAATTTTAATTAAAATTTTTTAAATGGTCCTGATTCAGCTGTTATAAAACTTTTAAATGTATGAAAAGCTATGACAAACCCAGACAGCATATTAAAAAGCAGAGACATTACTTTGCCAACAAAGGTAGGTCTAATCAAGGCTATGATTTTTCCAGTAGTCATGTATGGATGTGAGAGTTGGACTATAAAGAAAGCTAAGTGCCAAAGAATTGATGCTTTTGAACTGTCTTGTTGGAGAAGACCCTTGAGAGTCCCTTGGACTGCAAGAAGATCCAACCAGTCCATTCTAAAGGAGATCATTCCTGGGTATTCATTGGAAGGACTGATGTTGAAGCTGAAACTCCAATACTTTGGCCACCTCATGAGAAGAACTGACTCATTTGAAAAGACCCTGATGCTGGGAAAGATTGAGGGCAGGAGGAGAAGGGGACAACAGAGGATGAAATGGTTGGATGGCATCATTGACTCAGTGGAGATGAGTTTGGGTAAACTCTGGGAGTTGGTGATGGACAGGGAGGCCTGGTGTGCTGCAGTCCATGGGGTTGCAAAGAGTTGGACATGACTGAGCAACTGAACAGAACTGAACTGAAAGAATCTGAATATGTGAATCTACCCTTTCAACCATAAATTTTATGCAATGTAAATATCTATCAGCCATTTCAAAATAAACTTCAGAGTCTGAATGGAGGTGTACTGTTAGTAGAAAATGCATACTGAATTCTGAGGACAATATGGAAAAAAAATACAATATCTCATTAAAAATGTTTACATTGATGATATGTCAAAATGACAACATTTTAAATGTATTGGGTTAAATAAAATATATTACTGAAGCTAGTTTAGCTTGTTTATTTTTTAGTGTGGCTGCAAGAAAAATTTAGGTTATGTATGTGGTTCACATTATGTTTCTATTGAGCAGTGC
Source organism: Antilocapra americana (assembly GCA_007570785.1). Taxonomy (NCBI): domain Eukaryota; kingdom Metazoa; phylum Chordata; class Mammalia; order Artiodactyla; family Antilocapridae; genus Antilocapra; species Antilocapra americana. The sequence continues at coordinate 22,877,532 of ML661885.1, forward strand.
TGTTTTAGAGAACCATGACACCAAGTTTCATTCATATATTCAACGTATCTCATAGGCCATTTACTAGCCACTGGGGATTCAATACTGTGCAAGCTACACCAGACATTTGATTTTTCTCATGGAGCTTATATTCTAGTACAGGAGAAGATAATATACAAAGAAATAAATAAATAAACTAATTCAGCTGTGCATTTCAAAGAAAATGGAACAATGTAATCTGACAGCCGTGAGGGTTGACAACTCCAAATGGGGCAGTCCAAGAAGGTGAGTCAAAGGAGGTGGACACTTGAATGATAAGACGACAATCATGGTGAGACCAAAGTAAAGAATGTTCCAGACACAAGGATTAGCAGAAGTTGCTGGTTTCATACCCATTCTTGACAACTTTACCCAAACATGACCACCATAACAAAGACATTAATATAGGTTCTTATAAACCATAACCAAAGTACAGATATATGCTCCTTGTGATGAGAGTCTAAGCGCTATCAAGGCAGGGTCTTTCAGCTAGATTGTCCACTGATTTTTCACTGATGTTACTTGATGTCTATCAAGTAAACAAGTTTCAATAAAATGCATAAAGGAAACCCTAGTTTGGTAGGTTAATTAGAGTTCAGCAAAAGTCCTGTAAAAATGCTTCAAAAATACTTGTGTAGCCCAGCAGCCTCATGTTCCAATGTCAACATATTTAGTGCCTGATCACTGGAGAAATGTCAGACTTGAGACTTTCTAGAAATAACCACTAGCTCCTTTAATGATTTCATACAAACAAGAAGAGGAGTAACGTGAAGCAAAGAGCCTTGGCAATGAAATAATGAAGGTGTAATAATGAGTCCACATGAAGGAATTTCACGTTATCAGTTGTATAGAGTAACAAAATAGGCTCAACAGAATTACTTACTTGAAGAGATGTCTTTAAAAGCAGCTCAATTTATGTTCCAAACACATGGGCATATTATACTTTCTATGCACAAGTCCTTTAATTTATATCAGGTAAGATAGAAGATTCTTTCTGCCTTGCCGTAAGCAGTTCAGAAATTTAAAGCAGAGGCTCATTCCTCCTGTTTTATGCATCTGCTCTACAGGGCAGCAGGGAATACAAATAACTGCCTAGTTCCTCCATAATTTTTCTTCATCTCAGTTCCTAAGATGCACTCTTGCTACATAAATACATAAATAAAATAGAATATTCCTTCACCAAATAATTATCTTTCACTGCAGCATCCAATGGACTGCTATGTGAGTAAAGTGGTTTATAATAAGGAGAGTCACACTAAAAAAAAAAAGATTTAATGCTATGCAACTTTAGAGTCAACACTTTTTAAAGAATATTCTCTAACAAGGACCTATTGTATAGCACAAAGAACTCTACACAATATTCTATAACAACACTTATGGGGGAAAAAAAAACATGAAAAAGAACAGATATAGGTATATGTATAACTGACTCACCTTGTTTTACACCTGAAACTAGCACATTGTAAATAAACTATACTCCAAAATAAAATTTAAAAATTCTTAAAAAAGGATGAAGGAGAGAAAAGAGTATTTTCCCTTTGTATTAATAAAGAAAATTCAGATTTAACTAAATTTTAGTAATCAGCCTTCTGTGAAAACTAGTAGAAATTATACTATTTACATTTTCAAACCTAGTTTCAATGTATGAAGCTCAAACTAGTGAATAGTTTTCACAAAATCTTTTTTGCAAACCTACTGTGTCCAAGACATTAGCCTAGATGCAGTGAGGAAGTGTAATAATAAACAGCACGTGACTTTTGCCTCTCCTAAATGATTCAACTTCCCATTCTATTTACCAGCCTGGAACCAAGATAAAATACAATATAAAGTGTTTTTAGATGTTTTGCTTTGTCAATCATCTTAATATGAATTTTTTTTGCACAAGAAGCTCTTGCTGATCTCCTAAATTTTTAAAATGCTCTTAGCATCTTTTGTTAGCATATACAGTATAAAAGATAAGCAATACCTTCATTCCAAACCCAGTTCCCCCTCATACCTTATCTCCCTTCTCCATCCTAAACCATATCCTATCCATGACTTAAACTTCTTAGTACCTCATTCACCCAATATTTTCTGGATTAATACATTGATTAACACAAGGAATGGGGTATGGATTTAAGGTACATAATCATCCTTAATGCTTGTGTATGAGTTTTAAACCAACAAAGCCATGGGCTCAAATCTGCATTTTATAAAGATACAATGGCACTGGGAAGGGTGGATTTTAAAGGGGAGAGTAAGTGTATATAAGTTCATTTACAAAGTAAGAGTTAAGAGATGGTGAGAGACTGAGCAAAAGAACGGCAACAAGATGATGGGAAAGCAGTGGGATAAATTGAGCCACCAGCTTTCCTGGTGGCTCAGACGATAAAGAATCTGCCTGCAATGTGGGAGACCTGGGTTTGATCCTTGGGTTGGGAAGATCCCCTGGAGAAGGGCATGACAACACACTCCAGTATTCTTGCCTGGAGAATCCCCATGGGCAGAGGTGCCGGGCAGACTACAGTCTATGGGGTCGCAAACAGTCAACACATCTGAGTGACTAAGCACAGCGCAGCACAAGCTGAGAAATGGTACAGGAAGTTCCTTCCTTCTGGAGGAGCCTGGTTCCCACAGGCAAGGCACATGGGAGAAAATGTGACTTTGTTTAGAAAAGGAATTCCCACAAGGGGCAACTATGGTTTTGTTCACAAATATTCAAATACAACATTGTATTTATGTACAAATACAGCTTACACACATGTAAAGCCAGCCTTTTCCCCCAGAGTTGTGAAAAAGGGTATTCAACAACCAGAGTCTCACTTTGCTTTGGAAATGTGGAGATGGGAGATGTGGTCCCAGATTCTCAGTGCTGTTGGTGGGCTGTGTGTATGTGGTCGGGGGACAGGCACTTTTTGATTCAGGCCAGCTGCTTTGCACTTTGCTCTATGATGGACAGTTTCCATGGAATGCTTCCCTCTGAACTTTGCCTCTGCTTATTTCTTTTGGAGGAAACCAGGGTATTTTTTTTTTTTTTCTGAAAACTTGTAAGTTGAAGAGGAAACATACCTAATCACTGGATAATAAGGAGCAGAGACAAAGCCATGATGAGAGGGAGTGTTTTCACCGCATGTAGGTGGTAGGTTAAAGAAGAGTTCATGCCAAGGCTCTCCTTTTATTGAAGCAAAGTTACTGTGTTAATGCAATATCACTACCAATGTTTTAGAGTTTGTCAAAGCCTTAAGATGAAATTTTGGCAAAAAATTAGTTGTATTTCACTTGATTTTCTCTCCCCACACACTGCTTGGATCATTTAATATGAGAATTGTTTTACATATCCTAGGATTAAGAAGCAACATAAAGGTAACCTGTATTAGTTTGTGTTTTGTTCACTGAACATATGTTCCCAGTGACTGACTGTTGACTCTTTGACTTCAACATGGTGATGATTTTGAAAAGAGTGAGTAAGCCAGTAGATTATGAGTCAGTTAAAACGGTAGTGGCTAATTACAGACTTGTGTTGTGGCTTCAAGCATGTTGCATAACTTCTTCACTTGCCCTCTTATTCATAAAAGGGATTCTTCATCTATAGGGTAGTAGGCACAAGTAGGAATCAACTAAAGAGCTGGCAAAGCACTTTCTGAACATAAAGTGTGCCCTACATTTTCTTTGTGTAATAAAGCAAGCACCATTATGGAGAACTGACCGTAGGCAAAAGTGAAAATAGTAACTAGAAAAACGAGAAAGAAATGTGCAAATGAACCAGAAGACATCACCAAGAAAATGTCCAGAGAGACAGACAGAAACACACATGCACACCGTCAAGTTTTTTTTCTCTTCTAGCTATGAACCCTTTAGGGGTAGGGATTTTACTCTGTATGACTTGGTAGTTCTGTAGATCTGCAGTCTCCAAAATTTTTCGCACCAGGGACCAGTCTCATGGAAGACAACTATAGGCCATGGGCAGGGTTGGGGAAATGGTTTCAGGATGATTCAAGTGCATAACATTTACTGTGCACTGTATTTCTATTATTATTACATTGCGGTATATATAATGAATAATATCATATTTACATATATAATATAATAATATACAACCCACCATAATGCAGAATCAGTGGGAGCCTGTGCTTGTTTTCCTGCAACTAAGGCGCATGCAACCTAGATCTCTTGCATGTGCGGTTCATAGTAGGGTTCGAGCTCCTATGAGAATCTAGCGTCATGGCTGATCTGAAAGGAGGTGGAGCTTGGGTGGGAATGCGGTAACGCAAGCGGTGGGGAGCGGCTATAAATACAGATGAAGCGTCACTTGCTTCCATCTGCCACTCACCTCCTGCTATGTGGCCCAGTTCCTGACAGAGGGTTGGACATCCCTACTGTAGAGTTCGCTGTTGAATTAAGAGGAAATCAATCAGATGGGTTTTCATATTAAGGTATATATGATAGATAATCTTGTAACATTACTAGAAGTGTTTACATCTTTTAAAACAATCCTGACGAACTCTGCAAAATTGTGACAAGGGGAAAATTTCAGATGTTGGGGATAAACCACAGAGGAGAAGAACTAGTCTGGTGCCCTGAGGTTTAGTAGCACGTTAACTATTACTTGTGCTTGTAAGAACTCTTCTCAATCCACAAACTATGAACACACCCTATCTTTTCCAAACTTCTATTCATATCCTTGCTTTCCCCCTTCTCTCAACCCAGTTACCTTCTATAGGCTTTTAAAATTGTACACATATTGTTTTAAATTAGATATACAAAGCTAAAGGCAAAGAAGATATTCAGCTATGTATTCATTATAAGTTTAATAAGTACTCATTCTGTGTTTGATACTGTGGCACAAGAATGAGTAAAACAAGCAGGGAAGGCAAGTGAGGACTGTGAAGGGATGTGCACCCAGAGTGTTCTGGCTGACAGTTGACACAGTTTTGTGTTTATAATAGGCACTTGGGAAAAAATAAAGTTTAAGAGAGAGAAGAAGGAAAAAGAGGTTAGGGAGGAGGAATAGAAAAAGAATTAAAAAATAAAGAAAAGGAGAAGAGAGGAAGGGATTGTGAGAGAGCATGCTTGGGATGAACAGGTGGGTTCCCTGAGGGTGCAGACAAAATGAGGATCTTGTACTTCAATGAAAATACAGAGCGCAGCAGATGCCGCAATAGGCATTGACTGTGACTTGATGCTGACAGAGAGACAAAACAGGAGCAGCCCATCCAAGAACGATTTTGATTACAAGGAAACACTGAGTATTCTTTCTGTGGGGCACTTCTGCTGAGGGACTTCCCTCCAGTGAACTCTGATCGAGTAAGAAATCACAAATATCAGGCATCTGCAAACTATGCTTGCCATGTGGGTGTTAACTTCCCTCTTGATGACAATCTTCTCTCACTGGGTGAAACGTGCATTCCTGTATTATTCAGTGGTTTGCCAAGATTCTCCAAATCTGAGTATTATTACCCCTTCCACGAGATTCTTGGTAATGATTTTTATGTTGTAAAGATATAGCCTTCTTTAAAATTTTGTCATTATGCTAATTTTTTTAAATTCAATGAACACTAATGTATTTGTGATATTTTTCTGGTTGCCTTATAAGCAGTGTTATATAAAAAAAAATCATGAGCTCTAGAGTTAAGGCATGTTGAAATTCTGTTTCTACTATTCACTAGCTTGTGACCTTTGGCAAACTAGTTAATTTCTATGACACTCAGCTTTCTCATCTGTAAAACTGAGAAGCTATATTTGATGGTGTTGTTTAAATTAGCAATCTTAAATATCAGATACTTTATATGTTTCCTAGCATATACTTATACATGTTGCCTCGCATACACCTAATGACCTATGACAGTTAGTACTGACAGGAGTAGTGGTAGTAGTAGTAATAATAATAATAATAATAATAATAATAATAATAATAATAATAATAAAATACCCAGAAGACAAACCACATTCTTGGGATGTGAGTCCTGGGCTGAGAAGAATTAGAAAATGTTCTCTAATGCAAAATAGTCTTACTTTCAGTCATCTTTGGTTTAGAGCTCTCAAAACATTGTGCTTTCTCCAAACAATGATTCAAGAGTGAAAGTTCAGTCATGAGATCATAGGAATCATGACACTCAAAAAGAGTTTTCTTGATATCCATGATTCAGAACAAGAAAGTTTTTGTCCTCAAGAACATGATACCACGATAATCCTTCTTTCCTCTCAATGGGGTAAATTTTCCTCCCCAAATGGAAATAGTTTAATATTAAAAAAAAAACATTATGCTTGATGTAAAAATTCAAATAATATAGATATAGAGGAGAAATGAATTGTTCTGCTCTCTAGATCATTCCTTTTAGTGATTCGATGAGTATTCTTTCAGTCTAGCCATATACAAACACATGAAATCTGAGTATGAATTTTTAGTAAAGACGTTGGATGATACATCAAGACTTTGTACACACTTGGTCTCCCATATTTCTCCACTGATCTCCAGTAGCATACTGGGCACCTACTGACCTGGGGAGATCATCTTTCAGAGTCCTATCTTTTTGCCTTTTCATACTGTTCATGGGGTTCTCAAGGCAAGAATACTGAAGTGGTTTGCCATTCTCGTCTCCAGTGGACCACAATCTGTCAGACCTCTCCACCATGACCCTTCCTGCTAAGGTGGCCCCACACAGCATGGCTTAGTTTCACTGAGTTAGACAAGGCTGTGTTAGTTTCACTGAGTTAGACAAAGCAAAAATAATACCCAGTTGTGGATGTGACTGGTGACAGAACCAACATCCGATGCAATATTGCTGAGAAGAATTAGAAAATGTTCTCTAATGCAAAATAGTCTTGCTTTCAGTCATCTTTGGTTTAGAGCTCTCAAAACATTGTGCTTTGCTCTAAAGAGCAATATTGCATAGGGACCTGGAATGTTAGGTCCATGAATCAAGGCAAATTGGAAGTGGTCAAACAGGAGATGGCAAGAGTGAACGTTGACATTCTAAGAATCAGCGAATTATGATGGACTGCAATGGGTGAATTTAACTCAGAGGACCATTATATCTACTACTGTGGGCAGGAATTCCTTAGAAGAAATGGAGTAGCCATCATAGTCAACAAAAGAGTCCAACATGGCAGTATTTGGATGCAGTCTCAAAAATGACAGAATGATCTCTGTTTGTTTCCAAGGCAAACCATTCAATATCATGGTAATCCAAACCTATGCTCCAACTAGTAATGCTGAAGAAGCTGAAGTTGAATGGTTCTATGATGACCTACAAGATCTTTAAGAACTAACACCAAAAAAAAAGATGCCCTTTTCATTATAGGGGAATGGAATGCAGTGGTAGGAAGTCAGGAAACACCTGGAGTAACAGGCAAATTTGGCCTTGGAGTACAGAAGGAAGCGGGGCAAAGGCTAACAGAGTTTTGCCAAGAGAATGCTCTGGTCATAGCAAGCACCCTCTTCCAACAACACAAGAGATGACTCTATACATGGACATTACCAGATGGTCAACACCAAAATCAGATTGATTATATTTTTTGCAGCCAAAGATGAAAAAGCTCTACACAGTCAGCAAAAATAAGACCAGGATCTGACTGTGGCTCGGATCATGAACTCCTTATTACCAAATTCAGAATGAAATTGAAGAAAGTAGGGGAAACCACTAGACCATTCAGATATGACCTAAATCAAATCCCTTATGATTATTCAGTGGAAGTGAGAAATAGATTCAAGGGATTAGATCTAATAGACAGAGTAGGCAATACTCTGTATGGACGGAGGTTCATGACATTGTACGAGAGACAGGGATGAAGACCATTCCCATGGAAAGGAAATGCAAAAAAGCAAACTGGCTGTCTGAGGAGGCCTTACAAATAGCTGTGAAAAGAAGAGAAGTGAAAAGCAAAGGAGAAAAGGAAAGATATTTCCATCTGAATGCAGAGTTCCAAAGAATAGCAAGGAGAGATAAGAGAGCCTTCCTCAGCGATCATCGCAAGGAAATAGAGGAAAATAACAGAATGGGAAAGACTAGAGATCTCTTCAAGAAAATTAGATACCAAGGGAACATTTCATGCAAAGATGGGCTCGATAAAGGACAGAAATGGTATGGATCTAACCAGAAGCAGAAGATATTAAGAAGAGGTGGTAAGACTACACAGAAAAACTGTACAAAACATATCTTTACGACTCAGATAAACACAATTGTGTGATCACTCATCTAGAGCCAGACATCCTGGAATGTGAAGTCAAGTGGGCCTTAGGAAGCATCATTACGAACAAAGCTAGTGGAGGTGATGGAATTCCAGTTGAGCTATTTCAAATCCTCAAAGATGATGCTGTGAAAGTGCTGCACTCAATATGCCAGCACATGTAGAAAACTCAGCAGTGGCCACAGGACTGGAAAAGGTCAGTTTTCATTCCAATCTCAAAGAAAGGCAATGCCAAAGAATGCTCAAACTACCACACTACTGCACTCATCTTACACTCTAATAAAGTGATGCTCAAAATTCTCCAAGCCAGGCTTCAGCAGTATGTGAACTGTTAACTTCCAGATGTTCAAGCTGGTTTTAGAAAAGGCAGAGGAACCAGAGATCAAATTGCCAACATCCACTGGATCATCGAAAAAGCAAGAGAGTTCCAGAAAAACATCTATGTCTGCTTTATTGACTAAGACAAAGCCTTTGACTGTGTGGATCACAATAAACTGTGGAAAATTCTGAAAGAGATGGGAATACCAGACCATCTGACCTGTCTCTTGAGAAACCTGTATGCAGGTCAGGAAGCAACACTTAGAATGGGACATGGAACAACAGACTGGTTCCAAATAGGAAAAGGAGTACATCAAGGCTGTATATTGTCACGCTGCTTATTTAACTTATATGCAGAGTACATCATGAGAAACCCTGGGCTGGAAGAAGCACAAGCTGGAATCAAGATTGCCAGGAGAAATATCAATAAGCTCAGATATGCAGATGACACCACCCTTATGGCAGAAAGTGAAGAGGAACTAAAAAGCAACTTGAGGAGAGTGAAAGAGGAGAGTGAAAAAGTTGGCTTAAAGCTCAACATTCAGAAAACTAAGATCATGGCATCTGTTCCCATCACTTCATGGGAAATAGATGGGGAAACCGTGGAAACAGTGTCAGACTTTATTTTGGTTGGCTCCAAAATCACTGCAGATGGTGACTGCAGCCATGAAATTTAAAGATGCTTACTCCTTGGAAGGAAAGTTATGACCAATCTAGATGGCATATTGAAAAGCAGAGACATTACTTTAACAACAAATGTCTGTCTAGTCAAGGCTATGGTTTTCCCAGTGGTCATGTATGAATGTGAGAGTTGGACTGTGAAGAAAGCTGAGTACCGAAGAATTGATGCTTTTGAACTGTAGTGTTGGAGAAGACTCTTGAGAGTCCCTTGGACTGCAAGGAGATCCAAGCAGTCCATCCTAAAGGAGATCAGTCCTGGGTGTTCATTGGAAGGACTGATGTTGAAGCTGAAACTCCAATACTTTGGCCACCTCATGTGAAGAGTTGACTCATTGGAAAAGACCCTAATGCTAGGAAGGATTGGGGGCAGTAGGAGAAGGGGATGACAGAGGATGAGGTGGCTGAATGGTATCACCAACTCAATGAACATTGGTTTGGGTAGACTCTGGGAGTTGGTGATGCACAGGGAGGGCTGGTCTCCTGAAATTTATGGGGCTGCAACGAGTCGGACACAACTGAGCAACTGAACTGAACTGAACTGGTCTCCTATAGCTTTCATCTTCACTTAGTAATATATCATAGTCATCTCTTCATGTCAAGGAATATAACTGTATCTCATTTAAAAAACTGCCCAAGTATTACATTTACATATGTACCATATTTTAGCAAATACTTCCACTTTTCATTGTTAAAAAACTTCACTAAACATTGTTGTACCTATGCACCTTTGTCTATTTGTGTTAATATTTCCATAGAATAAATGCCTAGAGACAGATTTGAAGGGCCAGTGATTACACACATTCTAAATGGTTGTACATACTATAGAATTGCCCCCTGCAAAAAGGTTATGCCCTTTGAACTTCCACCAATAGTGAATTACCTATTTCTTCTCAATGAAACAGGCAAAAAAATGGGGCTCGCTTTCAATGGAACTTATCATTTGAAATAGCCAACATGGGCACGAGTTGACAACAGAAACTTGAGTTCGAGGCTGTCTAGCCATGATCATCAAGGGCCTGACTTAGAAAATGCAAGTGAATTGGTTGAAGAAATAAGTAATATTATGTACAAACTGTCTTCTGCCTTAAAAAACAAGTGTAAGACATTGAAGCAACATCTCTTGAGAAGGTTTAGGGGAGATGGTGAAATCTTTTCAAGTTCCAGTCAGAGAAACATGGAGTGTCCATCCTTTAATTGTATCTTTTCAATTGCTTTCCAAATAATGAAACAGGAAAATCACAATGATTGTACTTTGGCTGTAACTATTCTCTTAAGGCCAATCAAGACTTCATGAAGTATGTTTTTTTCTTTTGTATCTTTTGTGGAGTTAAGCATTTGCTTTTATAGTTCCCAATGGAGGTAATCTGTTAGTAAGTATAGGAAACAAGTTTGCAATATCATAATTTTCTAGGATAAAAAGACTTACTGTGATTCTAATCCTCTTGAAATGCTTATTCCATTTCGTGTATAAATATGAAAGATTGTCCCACATAGGTTAAAGACTGTTGCACAAGTGGGTTTATCAGTCAAGGAATTAGGTAGCCTCATCAAATTAAGTGTAAATCTGCAATAAATGTATAATAATCAAAGGTGTATCAAAATAGAGTTCCTTTAACATGGAAATAGAGAGGAAAATCTAACATAAAATCTAATTTAAAATTCAGGAAACTATGGATTGCGTTTCCTAAAGTTTGATCCCCATGCCCAAGGGTACACTTTTGGGACCCTATGCCCTATCATTACCCTCCCTTGCAAACACCACGAAGCTGCCTCCTGATCATTAGTATCTCACAGAACAAGGATTCTACCAAGAATAATTGTTTTTCCTCCATAAAGGCATCAGCCATTCTTCAAAGGCATATTAATGAGTACAAATGCTAGAAATCTTCTTCAAGCTACTCTATTAAAAACTGCCTCTAGGATCAGATATTGGTAAATAAAAACCCCATCTAGCAGCAGTTTCATCTAACACAAATAAAATTAATCCCTTGATTATTTCTAAATGTTTTAATCATTAGTACGTATGTGAAGAATCATGAATTACTTTGACAAATTAATTTTTTGTCAAGGATTTCTTTAAAAAAATTTTTAATTTTGTATTGGGGTATAGTTGATTAGCAAACAATTTTGTGATAGTTTCAGGTGAAGGGATTCAGCGATACATATATATGTATTCATTCTCCCCAAAACTCCCCTCCCATCCAGGCTGCCACATGACATTGAGTAGAGTTCTAGGTGCTATACAGTGGGTCCTTGTTAGTTATCCATTTTAAATATAGTAGTGTGTACATGTACATCCCAAACTCCCTAACTATCCCTTCCTTCCATTACATGTACAGATGTAACAGTTGGATCAGAAAGAAGGCTGAGCACCAAAGAATTGATGGTTTTGAACTATGGCGCTGGAAAAGATTCTTGAGAATCCCTTGGACAGCAAGGAGATCAAACCAGTCAAGTCTAAAGGAAATCAGTCCTGAATATTCATTGGAAGGACTGATGTTGAAGCTGAAACTCCAATCCTTGATCACCTGATGCAAAGAACCAACTTGTTGGAAAAGACTCTGATGCTGGGCAAGATTGAGGGCTGGAGGAGAAAGGGATAACAGAGGATAAGATGGTTGGATAGCATGACCAACTCAATGGACATGAGTTTGAGCAAACTCTGGGAGATGGTGATGGACAGGGAAGCCTGGTGTGCTGCAGTCTAAGGGGTTGCAAAGAGTTGAACATGACTTAGCAACTGAAAAACAACAAAATCCGACACATCATTTGCAAATATTTTCTCCCACTCTGTGGGCTGTCTTTTTGTTTTGTTATGAGTTTCCTTTGTTGTGCAAAAGCTTGTGAGTTTAAGTAAGTCTTATTTGTTTATTTTTGTTTTTATTTCCATTATTCTGGGAGGCAGATCAAAGAAGATATTTCCATGATTTGTGTCAAAAAATCTACCCCTGTTTTCCTCTAGGAGTTTTATAGTGTTTGGCCTCACATTTAGGTCTTGACTCCATGTTCAGCTTATTTTTGTGTGTAGAGTTAAAGAATGATTTAATCTCATTTTTGAAAATGTAGCTGTCCAGTTTTCCCAGCACAATTTGTTGAAGAGACTCTTTTCAACATCGTGGAGTCTTGCTACCTTTGTCATAAATTAATTGTAAATGGACTTATTTTTTGGGTTTCCTATCAAGGTTTTCTTTTATCTCCTTTTTTTCCCCTGGAGAAATCATTTCATATTTTGGTTTTAAGCTTTGGGAAGTTGTAAATTTATTTATACATTGAAGCCTTTGCTTTTTCAAATAATCATTGAAGCTTATATTTTTAATATGTGTGTTGTTGCTCCTAGATAGTCCTTGAAGTATATTTATGTCCCTTAGAATGTTCCTAATTATTTATTTCTTAAGTCATCAAAGATAGGAATTCTGGCTTAGGGAAGACATCTAATATGAAATATTCCTTTAATTTTTTTTTTAAAATTTTGCCATAAAGTGTCTGAATTTTATTATAAGATGTGTTTTCTTCTCTTTCGTGCTTTAGACAGAGGAAAGAATTAGCATCCTTTCAATAACAGGGACAGGCAAGACTATCCACTTAAGCATTCCCAGGGATGCCAAAGTGGAATTTCCTTTCATCCAGATTTCTTCAGGGTTTGAATTCCCAACTGCCCTAAAACTTGGAAGCAGGTCTTGTAGCTCTTGCTCTTTCCCATAGTTATCTTGCCAAATTCTGTAAACGTCATTCTCGCTTCCTTCCAAATCACACCCAGGGACATTGTCCTCAATTTTTTCTGGATGACTTTTCCCCCCTTGTCCTTTGACATACTTCTGAGTTCCTCAGGGCTACAAACCATGGACTATTTTAAATCAAGTCAATGGCACATTCTCAGTTCCCAATATTTATGGTGTTTTTTTTTTAAGTTCTGATCATATTTTGTCTTTATTCAAAAATAAGTTTCTATTTTTAAAAAAGTCAAAGAAGAGCCGTCCAAAGTGCAATCTCACTAATTTCATAGATGAGAAAAATCTTGAACATAAAACCTTAGTGAACATATCTTCTTAAAAATACATTATTTCTTCTAATTGGTGGATACTTGTTCTACTAATGTGATTTGGAACTGTAAATGAAAAAAATCTAAATATATAAAGGAAAGCATATGATATTTTTACATGTCATATATAGAATACTTTTTGATGTTTTAAGTTAATTTTTACAAAAATGTGCTTTTATCCTTTATCAACTACAAAGTATATTATTCTTAAAATTTTTACTAGTCTTAACTTTTCTCCTAGTTTCTTTTAATTACTGAAATTTTACAGTAACACCAAAAAATAATTAGAAAAATCATAGAATTATATTGCCATCACTGAACTCTGTGAATTCTCTTTGTTTTACAGATGAGAAAATATGTCCTCAATATGATGTATGGCTTGTCCTAATTCACATGGGTACCGACTTCACCAGCATGAAAACAGAGTTGTTTTCATTTTCTCTGTATGCTCTCTTTCTACTGAAATGTTATTTTCCTAGTGCTGTTTTATTTTCCCTAAATTACTGTCCAATGTCCAATGCTAGAAGTTATAATATTCATTGCATGTGTTGAACACATTGAAACATCTCTTCAGATTTTCTTCATGATATTGTCTCTTGGGATCTCTGCCCCAGCTCCCATAGCAACCAAGACAGTAAAACATAAATAACACTGCATTCCTAGAAGGACTGTGGATTCTGGTGTCAGCAACAATGCAGGGGTTGGGGTCCCTATATCTCTACTCAGTTACCTACCTGTCTAGCCCCTGTGAAAATGAGATGGACTCTGGGATTAAAAACAGACTAATCATCGATTTAGTCAGTTGGTATCTCCAAAAAAAAAGCTGATATGCCAGCTGTGGGTATTTTTACCGCATTAGAACTTCCAGAGACCTAGACAAGCAGGTACTGTCAGATGGGGCTCCCAGGCGTGTAGCAGGATCATAATGGAAGGGTACCACTTGGGCCTCCACCAGAAGGCTAATTAACAACAACCAGGCCCAGCCGCTGCAGTAAGGCAGCAAGTATTACGGCGGTCTGCAAACTAGGCACTGGGAATAAGGAGGCAGCCCAATTACCAGAATCTAGGCACGGAGGCTCAGCAGACTGGGCTGGCAGATTGGAGGGTGTGACAACACTGTCTCCAAATGAGGACGAGATACAGCTCTGCTTCCTGGGGACAGCTAGGGTGAGACTCCAAGATAGGATGAAGTGGCCTCAAGCACTGGGAGGGGTATAATGAGTGACCAGGGCTTAAACCGGTTATAATAACCATGAACAGTTCCCACCCTTCCTTCTCTGACTGAGCTTTTCAGGTCATTTTTTTTTTTTTTGGTGTATATTTCTTCACATGTGTATTTTATTTTAATGCCTATCTACTACCCAGCTACTATTATTACTTTTACTTTTATTGATATCAACGATAATAACATGGAAACATCATTAAGCCTATCAGGAAGACTGGACTTTAAAATAAATAAATGCAATATAGGTTATAGGTCCTCTGGTACAAGTATGTACAAGATTCTGAGGGAATAATAGTTCTACTTGGAACAGTCATAGAAGCTTCCACAGGTTGACTCATGTTTAACTTAAGGTTGAAAGTTGAAGAGTCCTCGAAAAGGATGTTGCAGGCAAAGACATTTCTTCACCCTACATGAGGCGAGATGGTAGGTGAGGATGGAAATGTACCAAGAGGTTACGTGACAAATAGCATTAGATTCTTGCAGAAGAGTGTGGATTTGGTATAGGAAAAGTACTGAGCATATTTTTAAGCTACAGAGATTTGAAAACTTATAAGCCACTGAGAAACACAATTTACCTCTTACAAAATTCATTCTAGCAGCACAATGGAACTGGGGCTGGAATCCTATTGGGAAAAGGGAGATAGAGAAGCCAGGGGGACCCTGAAGGCAAGAAAGCTAGAGAAGAGTTGTTAAACTCTATCAGCAGGAAGGAATGAGCATCTGTTTAACCCACGTTTTTTAACTAGAATTCTCTCATCTTCATCCTGGGCAAAATAAACCCTGAATCCTGCCTTGTCCCTGACAGGCACCCTCTCTACCCCCGCTCTCTCTCTCTAGCACTGAGGTTGTCCAGGTACAGGTTGATACAGCATTTAGAAGGTTTTTGGAACTAACCTTGGACAGACAACAGCTGAGCCTCTCAAATCTTTGCCTTCCTGCTTCCTTTTTGCTAAACCTTGAGTGAAGTTGTTGCTGTTCAGTCATTTCCAGTTCGTTTGCGACCCCATGGACTATAGCCCACCAGGCTCCTCTGTCCATGGGATTTTCCAGACAAGAATAGTGGAGTGGGTTGCCATTCCTTCCCCAGGGATCTTCCTGACTCAGGGATCGAACCTGCCTCTCCTGCATTGGCAAGCAGTTTCTTTACTACTGAGCCTCTGGGGAAGTCCATCTTGAGTGGAGTAGCATTTATTAAAATCTGGCCATGTGCTTCAGGAGCACTTTGGGAGCTTATTGAAATACCTATTTCTAGACCTCTTGGAGCAATCAGCATCCCTTGGAGCTGGACATCAAATCTATACTTTTCACAGTCTCCCCAGAGGAGAATGACTTTGAGAAGTCCTGCAAGAGACCACTAGCTAAGTGATCCTTTGAGCTGTGGTATTAGAAAAAACTCTTGAGAGTCCCTTGGACTGCAAGGAGATCAAACCAGTCATTCTTAAAGGAAGTCAACCCTGAATATTTATTGGAAGGACTGATGCTGAAGCTCCAATACTTTGGCCACCTGATGAGAAGAGTTGATTCATTAGAAAAGACCCTGAGGCTGGGAAAGATAGAAGGCAGGAGAAGGGGACGACAGAGAATGAGACAGTTGGATAGCATCATTGACTCAATGGACATGAGTTTGAGCAAACTCCAGGAATTGGTGAAGGACAGGGAAGCCTGGCATGCTACAGTTCATGGAGTCACGAAGAGTTGGACATGATTGACTAAACAACAATAACAACAACAACCAGCTTGGGGAACTTTTTAAAAGTAGCCTTTGTGACCCCATCCCTCTGGAGATCTGAAGGCCTAGAGTTGAATGTAGGGTCCTCACACCATAGCAAGCAAGATCCCTGCTGGGGGTGGATGCTCATCATGTTTGAGAACCATTGCCTAATAGTGCCTTCCTGGTGAATTACCCATCTGCTGTTTGAATAAATGAAATAATTAGTCACAAACCTTTCCTTGTGTAATTACAAAGGGATGACTGAGTTGCCATTTTATTGAATTACCACAAAAAGATTTTTAAAAAACAAAGAGGCTAAGATGAAAGAAGGTCCTTCTTAAACTTACTGCTTAAGAGATGATCTTGAGAAGGACTAGCTCCTGATGACCACAGCGTTTCTCAATTTATGCCTGACAAGGTGCGTAGCAGGCAGAAAACCACCGTGGGACAGACTGCCTTTGATCTAATCA
Source organism: Antilocapra americana (assembly GCA_007570785.1). Classification (NCBI taxonomy): domain Eukaryota; kingdom Metazoa; phylum Chordata; class Mammalia; order Artiodactyla; family Antilocapridae; genus Antilocapra; species Antilocapra americana. The sequence goes on from ML661885.1 coordinate 22,894,160, forward strand.
TTTGTATCAGAGTCCTTCTCCAGCTCCTCCCTCATTTGTTTCAGAAATATAAAGGAACTCCCTTTAGCTAAGTAATGCTTGTGCTTCCAGTTCAGAAAACAAGGGTCATCACTTTTCCACTTGCTCATCTGCCAGGCTATGTGAGGTTTAGGCCCTAAACATGATCTAATCCAATAATGAACCTGTTTGGGGTGGGAGAAGGGGTGTAGGATAGGAACTTTCCTAGGGATGGATTAAATAACAACTAATAATCATAAATAAAATGACACTAATGAAAAAAGTACCTACCTGGGTCTTATTCACCATATCAGCATCAAAGCCTAGGACTACAATAAAGAGTTTATGTGACTTAAAATGAGATTAAAGAGTTACAGGAGAAAGTCCTACAGAATCAAAACATTATACCATGAGTTATCACTGAGATTAGATCTGATCTGGTTGCACTACTTACTTTTTCCTGGTTTAATGAAACCCTCATGGGATTGGCTTATGGAACCTTTTGCTCCATAAGCCAATCTGTGAATACATGGAGGCTGTTTTGTTTTGTTTTTATTTTTTTACCAGTTTCTAGATGATGAAAAGATGCTTTTGGAAAATTTTTCAAGGTAGTGATGGTAACAACTCAAAATGTCTGTTTTGATTTACTCAGGTTGAATTAAAGTCTATTTAGGCAGACTTCCATCCAGCAAGAGATCTTTTAAGAACTTGCAAGCACAAAAGAAGGTGAGCTTTGCCTCAGGTAAAATGTGACTCTTCCTGTAATTTTTATTGTGTAAATGTTCATGAAAAGAGAATAACCCAGAGAATAACATTAACTCTCCTTTCTACCACCAGGTAGACTAAGAAGATAATTTTTTTTTGAAGCATAGCCCTGCCAGTAGTAGGGCAGTGTATCTCATCCATTTGGCCTGGAGATTTCAGGAAAGTCTTGGAAATAAAAATGTCCCCCTGCAATCTAGAAGTACTTAATTCAAAATTAATAGGGAAGGGCAAAAAAGATTTCCCTGGAAAAGTGTCACTGGAGCTGAATACTGTGGGATATTACAAGTTTGCCAGATAGACAAGGAGAAGTGATATATGGCAATTAAAAAAAAAAAAAGTACATATTTTAGTGCCCAAAAGTGTGTGGGAGGGTAAGGATGAGAGCATACAGTGCCTGTGTTTGGGGCTGGGCCATCTGCGGGGGTGGCCCTGGAGGTCAGGCCCAGGTGTTTGTCAGCAACATGAGCATCGCTGAGTCTTCCAGTAGGGGAGTCTCCGAGTTTGTTGGGAAATCAGATTCAACTTTTAACGAGGTAATTCTAGCTTCAGAGTGGCTTAGTTTAAAGGGTGACTGGCAATTGTGACTAGAGACCAATTAGAAGGCTAGGGCAGTTGTCTAAAAGAAAAATAAAGTGGGGGTACACTAGGATGGGAATAAAGGGGGGTGCAGGGTTTCCAGGGATTTGACTAGGGTTGCATAGGACTGTTTTGATCTATAGTCCTATAGCTTTTCATACTCCATTCCTTTTACTGTTGTATCATTATTTGCTCTCATTTGCTTCTTTCAAAAACTCTGTCTTATCTCCTGCTCCCACACAGCTGACCACAGTCTCCCTTCTGTGGAATACCATTGCACATGGTTTGTATGCTTGTTTGAGCTAGGAATTTTTTTTCCTGCTTTGAACCCAGCTCTGACTGTTACTGCCTATCACTCCACTTAGGAGCCAAACAGGTATATTAAATGGAGCCAAAATGCATTCTTCTCATCCACCACCATTGGCATTACGTCTTAATGAGATAAACTATGAAATGCAGAAACTTCAAAAAGACTCTTTAATTTTCCAGAAGAGCCTAATCCCAAATGAAATATACAGCAACTCCATTTTTCCTTCCTTAGTCCCCAGTATTGCCTTTTAAAAATTTTTCCAAAAGGTAGTATTTCTCAACCCCAAGAAATAGATATACAAGTCCTTCTCAGACTACAGAGGAAGAGAATAAAGAGATAGCAAAAAGAATAAAATATTTACAATTCCTTTCAACCCTCCTGTTAATTTTCTCATGCCTTAGACTTGGTGGAGATGACAGGCAGGTTTCCTGCTTTTTGGTGGCCCCACTCTCTAATCCACGTCAGGGACCAAATGACGATAGGAATGGATGGGATTTTCACCTTCTTGAGAGCAAAGCTGAGACTCCTACTATACTATAACTGCTACAGGGGTTTACTTATTGTGGATATTTAATTGCAATTAAATAAATTATGTTGAATTGAATCCTCATTATAATTTTTTAAAAATTTGTGTTGGTCTTCATAGCTTTAGAGAACTGCTACCCTATCTCTTTCTGTCCTTTCCATAATTGTGTAGCATAATCAGACAAAACTTTACTGGTCTTATTATATAAATGATCATTTAAAATGTGGGTTAAAATGACCAAGCTTAACCAAATACCAATAGGCAGTTAAGTGCAGACCAGAACTTAAGCTCAGGGGTTTTGACTTAGTATTCCAGTCTCTCCATCAGTCCTAGGTCTTCTGTGGGATGCTTATTATGAGTCTTGCATTGAGGAACCTGGATCCAGATATAAGCAGATAGTTTCAAATTTGGGGGCAGTGGGGTCAGGCCTCCACTTTCTTCCTGTGAAGGAATTTTTGAAAACTAGGAAAATGGGAAAGAATAGTAGTGATGGAACAAGCCAAATACTTGTCCATCTACCCAGAGTTGATAAAAGTTTATCCGGATTAGTTTTCAGATAACAGTATAGTACAGGATATTCCCTGATTGCCTCTTATATCAAAGCACCATCTCCCAAATCCTGTATTTGGGGACCATCTGAGGATCTTGTGAAAGATGGAGATTCTAGGTTCCACCCCCACCTACTAAGTCAGACTCACTAAGATTTGAATCCAGAAAACTATGTGTTTAAAAATCTCTTTTTAAAGTTTGAAAAAAATCACTGGACTAAGGATTTAGTTACCTCATTTAACCTCTAGAGCTGTTTTAGCACCAGCTGTTTAATTAGCAAAACAGTATAATAAGATCTTACCTCCCTAAGGCTAGGAGGCTAGATCTGAGTATGTCTTCCTGTCTCTCATGTTTGTAAAACTTGTCATTCAATTATTTATTTTTCATTTTTCTCATCAATCATTACTGATGATTTATTCATGCTTCATCATGAATGATGCTTCATCAATGTGATTACATCATTGCCTTTGCCCAGATTCCCTTGTCCAAATCCTTCTCTCATTTACAAGCCACCCCTCTGTGGAAATGCTGCCAAATGCTCCTACCCTGAGTTTATTCTCCTCTCTTCTCTGAACTCTTAAAGCACTTGTAGTCCCAATGCTGATTTGGCCAGAGGATGCCATTGCCTTGTGGTGACAACCTTTTCTAAGTCTTTACCTTGAGGATAAAGACTTCTTATTGATGATAATGATGCTAACCAACACTATACAAACTATCATTTCTCTTTGTAATAGATTAAATATATACAAGTTTTATAATCACTTTTTGATGCATGTTCAAGCATCACGAAATAGATTCTCTGAAAAGTCTGTGATGCACAGACTTCAAGCTCAGTCTTTAATAAATTTGAACTCATAGGAATTTGACTTTCATTAGCTAAGTGCAGTTAATTCTCCAGTGTCCAGTTCTCTAGACTCTTCAATTCAGAATGAATATAAAGTATTTCCCCAAAACAAGGAGGTTGTAATTAAACTATAAAAAGATGCTAAGTTGAAATTACCAGTCTATGGCTTATAAGAGAAATAAATATGCTTGAAAGATAATGTGGAGCATGTAAAAGGATTATAATCAACAAGTCATCTCTTCCCAAGATGCCTCCCAAATTGACAGGGAACATAGTAAACTATATTTTTGACATTGAAATAGGAAGTATTCAACTTCTCCTAAAAACAATACCTCTATCTAAACCAGGGCTATCTGCTAAATTTTACAAAGTCACTCACTGGTTAAAAGTTCTCTTAATGCAGGATTGCAATAAACAATTAGCCCCTAGTCTTCAGTTCAGTTCAGTTCAGTTCAGTCACTCAGTCATCTTAGAGTTGGTATAAAACAATGCTCAGACATCACCTAATTATCAGCTTTTAAGGTTTTTATTTAAATTAACTATTTAAAATAAGAATATTTTTATTTTAAATGTGAACTTTTGAATTTCATGATATTTGGGTTTGAAATAAAATAAGAAAGAGAAAACTAATCTCCTGAATAAGCAATTGTGTAGAGAAATCCACTGGATATTAGTGATGTCAAGGAAGAATCAATATTTGAGCACCAGAATTTTCAGAAAGAGCCCTGGTGGCTCTCTGGCAGTTCTCTACACTTTGCTATATTCCTCATTCAAGAGCAGCAAAATCAGTTCTTAAAGGTATGTTTATAATGACAGAAGCCTACCTTGGAAAACAAGAAAAAAATCTCAAATGAGGAACTTAACCATACGCCTAAAGGAGCTAGAAAAAGAAGGAAAAAAAAACCCAAAGTTAGTAGAAGGAAAGAAATCATAAAGATCAGAGTAGAGATAAATGAAATAGACTAAAATATAGACTATTATATCAATGAAATTAAGAGCATTCAAAGAAAGAAAGTAAAGTCACTTAGTCGTGTCCGATTCTTTGCAACCCCACGGACTGTAACCTATCAGGCTCCTCTGACCATGGGGTTTTCCAAGCAAGAATACTGGAGTGGGTGAGCCACCAAGGAAGCTCCAATAGAGCCTACAGCACCCTGTGGTCCAAGGCAGTCTCCCATCCAAGTACTAACCAGGCCCGACCCTGCTTAGCTTCCGAGATCAGACGAGGTTGGGTGTGTCAAATTCACCAAAAAAAGAATCAGAAAAATATGAGATAGAGCCAAATAAATAAAAGCATAAATGAAAAAGAAGTTACAACGGACACCACAGACATGCAAAGGATCATAAGAGGCTGCTATAAACAACCATATCAATAAAATGGAAAACCTAGAAGAAATGGACACATTCCTAGAACTGTACAATTTTTCAAGGCTGAGCCAAGCAGAAATAGAAAATTCCTACAGACCAATTACCAGCCATGAAACTAAATCCATAGTTGGAAAACTCCCACAAAAGTCAGGGACAGGTAGTTTCATAAACGAATTCTACCAAACATTTGAAGAGTTAACACCTATCCTTTTCAAACTATTCCAAAAAATTGCAGTGAAAGGAAAGCTTCTGAACTCATTCTAAGAGGCCAGCATCACTCTGATACCAGTACCAGACAAAGATGCCACATAAAAAGAGAGAGAGAGAGAGAGAGAGAGAGAGAGAGAGAGAAAATTACAGGCTGATATCACTGATGAATACAGATACAAAAATTCTCAACAAAATATCTGCAAACCAAATCCAATGATACACTGAAGGAATTAAGGAGGATTAATTCTAAGAATGCAAGGATTTTTCAATGTCCTCAAAATCATCAATGTGATACACCACATTAATAAATTGAAGGAAAAAATATGATCATTTCAATAGATGCAGAACAGCTTCTGACAGAATTCAACATCCATTTATGACAAAAATTGACCAGACAGAGGGCATAGAGGGAACATACCTCAACATAATAAAAACCTTATATGACATACTCACAGCCAGCATTAAACTCAATGGGGAAAAGCTGTAAGCATTTCCTCTAAGATCAGGAACAAGGCAAGGATGCCCACTTTCATCACTTTAATTCAACAGAGGATTGGAAGTCCTAGCCACAGCAACTAGACGGGGGGTAAAAAAAAAAACCAAAACACCCCAATTGGAAAAGAAGAAATAAAACTGTCACTGTTTGCTAATGACACAGCTCTATACATAGACTAACATAAAGACATCATAGAAAAATCACTAGAAATAATCAATGAATTCAGTAAAGTTGCAGGATAAAATTAACATACATAAATTAGTTGTATTTTATACACTAATGATATATCAGAAAGAGAAATCAAGAAAGAAATCTCATTTACAACTGCATCAGAAAGAATAAAATACTTGGAAACAAGTCTTACAAAGAAGAAAAGACCTGTGCTCAGAAAACTATGACACTGATGACACTAACTGAAGACAACACGAGCAGACGGAAACATAGACTGTGCCCAGGAACCGGTAGAATTGATATAGTAAAACGACCATATTCTGCAAGGCGGTCTGCAGATTTAAAGCAATTCCATTCAAAATACCAATGGCATTTTTCACAGACTTGAACAAAGAATTCTAAATCAGTTCTACTCAGGTGGACGAAACTGGAGCCCATTATCCAGAGTGAAGTAAGCCAGAAGCAAAAACAACAATACAGTATATTAACGCATATATATGGAATTTAGAAAGACAGTAACGAGAACCCAACATGGGAGACAACAAAAGGAACGCAGGTGTATAGAATAGACTCGTGGACTTTGTGGATGAGGGTAAGGGTGGGATGATATGGGAGAAGGGCATTGAAGCATGTTAATTGTCATGTGTCTAATCAATCGCCAGCCCAGGATGCTCGGGACTGGTGCAGCGAGATTTCCCGGGGGGGAGGGAGGAGGGAGGGAGGTTCTGGAGGGGAAGCATATGTAAACCCATGGTGATATCATGACATTGTTTGGCAAAACTAATAAAAAAAATGTTTAATAAAAAAAATAATAAAATAAAATTAATAGGGAGCTGCAAAAGACTCAAATATCCAAAATGACCTTAAGAAAGAAGAGCGAAGTCGGAGGCATCACATTTCCTGATTTCAGACTATACTATAAAGATACAGTAATCTAAAGAGTGTGACGCTGACACAAAACCAGATACATAGATCAGTGGGACGGAATAGGAGAGCCCAGAAGTGCACTCACACTTATACGGGCAGTTGATCTACAGCAGAGGCTGTGAGGATACATCATAGGGGATAGTCTCTTCAATAAATAATTTGGGGAAAACTGGACAGTTTTGATGCAAAAGAGTCAAACTGGACTACTTTCTCACATTACAAACAAAAATAAACTCAAAATGGATTAAAGACTTAAATGAAAGATCGGAAGCCATAAATCTAGAAGAAAACACAGGCAGTATACTCCTTGACATTAGTATTAGCAATATTTTTTAATGTCTCCACAGGCAAAGGAATGGCAACCCACTCCAGTTATCTTGTCTGGAGAATTCCACTGACAGAGGAGTCCATGGGGTCTTAGAGCCAGACATGAATGAATGACTAACACACACAGGCAAGGGAACCAAAAGCAAAAATAAACAAGTGGGATTATACCAAACTAAAACCTTTTGCTTAGTGAAGGAAACTATCAGCCAAATGAAAAGGCAATCTGCTCAGTGGGACAAGATATTTATTCACTGAGATAATCTATCCAATAAGGAGTTTATATAAAAAATATATAAAAAATGCATACAATTCATCATCAAAAAAAGAAAAGAAAAACAAGCAAACAAGTAAAACAGTTAAACAATTAAAAGGGGACAGAGGATCTGAATAGACATTTCTCCAAAGAAGACATACAGATGACCAACAGGCACATAAAAATATGCTCAGCATCACTAGTTATCAGGGAAATGAAAATCAAAATCTCAGTGACACCTCACTCCTGTCCAAATGCCTATTATCAAATAGATTGCTATCTCTCTGAGACTCTTTCTGTTTTGTAAATAAGTTCATTTGTATCTTTTTGTTAAAGATTCCACATATAAGTGATATCATAAAGTATTTGTTTTGTCTGACAATTCTCTTAGTAAGATAATCTCTAGGTCTAGCCATATCACTGCAAATGGCATTATTTCATTCCTATATTGGCTGAGTGATATTCCATTGTATAAACACACCACATCTGAGTAATATTCCATTGTATAACAGTTTTGAGGAGCAATATTTTTTGGAATTCTACTTCCTTTATTTACTACTACTAATACCTAGTGTTTACTATGTCCCCAGATATGTTCTAAGATCTTCATGTAGAATAAATCATTTACTCCTCTCATGAGTTCTAGGATTTGGGCATAATCATGAACCCATTTTACAGATGAAGACACAGAAATTTTTGATAACTTGTTCAAGGTGAACCAGATGGCATGGCAGCCACTGCTATACTCTATCAAATTATTGTTCCTCATGTTGTTGACTTCCAAACATTAGGCAGTGCATTTTAAATGATTTTAGTTTTGATGTTACCCATCTGCTCCCCCTCCCAGACCCATACACACCACATGCCAAGCATTGAGAAAGGGGATTGAGAGGAGGAGAGAAGAAAGATAAATTAGTATATCCTCCATGTTTATGTGGCTTACTAATATTAGCTTGCATTTGTTATGTTTAATTGAAATGTTTTATATTTGCATTAATGTGTGATTGGAATATACATTTTGCATGAATACTGTGAAAGAAGTCACAGTATCTTTGCTGAGCCAATGTATATTAATACAAAGAGGTGGAACAGGCCTAGTGCCTTTTTGTGCTTCTGTGAGCTCATTTATGGTATTTTCACACATGAGTAAGGTGAAACTTTTACAGCTTTGTAGAGAGCAAAGAGGAGAGAGATTCGTCTGCAAGTGGGAGTTAGATCGGTAGCCTGCAGCCCCTGGACAAATCAGTCCCCTCCTGGTGCTTCTATATTTCATCTCCATAAGATCGCCTAAGAGGTGAACTCCTCCAGTGATAGGAGAGAGAGGCCTTGAAGGAGCCATTTCCTCAGTGACACTTGTTTTTAAAAGGGGGCTCTAGAGGACAGAAAAACTTTAAAGAGCCAAAGAAAATAAATGGTGTCATTTGAGGATTCCTTATAAAAGGAGATATCAAAGAGGTAGAGGAGAATGAGGAAATAGTTTCATGACATCTATCAAGATATTCCTCCTAGGCAATATTAGTCTCTCCTATATTCAAGGCTAATAATACATAGATCTAGTCAAATCTAGTCAATCGTTTGAATAACTAACCACACTCCATCTATATCTAAACAGGCATACTTTTCTTCATTCAAACATTTTCTCTTTTATGTCTAACAATTATATACAAAAAATATATTAGTCTATATAAGATTTTATGGAATTCATAAAAACTAAACTGTACCTAAAAATAGGAATTTGATGTTGAAAAGTGATCAGTCATCATTATACATATATGGGAATAGCTAAATTAAAAAGACGGACAATACCAAGTGTTGACAAGGATGTGAAGACACTGAAACTCTCTTACACTACTGATAAGAATGTTAAATAGTACATCCACTTTGGAAGAGTTTGACAACTTCTTTAAAAGGTAAGCATTCATTTACCATGGTTGTTTTCATTTGCATTCCATGCAAAAGTCTATGTCATTAATGTTTATAGCAGCCCTTTTTTTTTTATAATAGTCAAAAGTTCAAAAGAACCCCAGAGTACATTAAAAATGAATGACTAAACCAACTTTACGTCCGTGACTCCATGGACTGTGTGTAGCCCACCAGACTCCTCTGTCCATGGAATTTTCCAGGCAAGAATACTAGAGTGGGTTGCCATTCCCTACTCCAGGGGATCTTCCTGACCCAGGGATCGAACCTGGGTGTCCTGCATTGCAGGCAGATTCTTTACCATCTGAGCCACCAGGGAAGCCCAATGAAATACTATGCAATAATAAAAAGAAATAAATGATCAATACACATATTTGTGATGAAAGAAGCCAGAACAACAAAGAGTAAATAGTGTATGATTCCATTTACTTAAAACTCTAGAAAATAAAAACTAAATTATAGTGACAGAAAACAGGCTAATAGTTGCCTTCTGATGGTGAGGTGAGAAGACAGGGAGGGAACGGGAGGGATTATTAAGGAAAACAAGGAACCTTGAGATAACTGGATATGTTGATTCTCTTGACTGTGGTGATGCTTTCACAGGTGCATGTACCTTTCAAAACATATCAAATTGCATAATTTAATATGTACAGCTACTCTAAGTCAATTAAATCTCAATAAAACTATTACTTTTACAAAGAATAGTTAGCTTAAAATTGAACCAGAAAAACATATGGACAACAAATACCTGAAAAAAACAAGGGACTAAAAAATAGAAAATGTAGCATTGAATGTATTAAAGTCTTTCAGATAAATCTTTCTATGATAAATAATAGACATAGTAGGAAGAAATGAAGCAGCATATGTAATATCTTTCAAGAACTGTTCAAAGGAAGATGTACTTGTGCAGTTAGGTAGAGATAAATGGTGGGATGAAAAGACAAGAAAGCCAACACCTCTGATAATCTTGTAAAGCCTCTTCCAGTAAAGAAAATAAATCTAAAAGATTGAGAGTTTGAAAGATAAGAAGGTTTAAAAATATATATATAAAGGAAATCGATCAGCTATCAAGGCATATTAAAAAAAAAATAATATTGCTTAAGTCAGCTGTCCCCAACCTTTGTGGCACCCAGGGACTAGTTTCGTGGAAGACAATATATCCATGGACTGGGGTGGTGGGGGAAATAATGGTTTTGGAATGATTCTAGGACATTACATTTATTGTGCACTTTATTTATGTTATTATCATATCAGCTCCACCTTAGATCAGCAGGCCTTAGATCTCAGAGGTCGGGGACCCCTGGCTTAAGTTACCTTTTATGCTGTACATAGCGCCACCTTGAGGAAAACCACAGGAAATGCTATTTCACGTTGAAGTGAAAGTGTCACTCGGTCTTGTCTCACTCTGCGGCCCCATGGACTGTCGCCCTCCAGGTTCCTCTGTCCATGGAATTCTCCAGGCAAGAATACTGGAGTGGGTTTTCATCCCCTTCTCCAGAGGATCTTCCCAACCCAGGTATTGAACCTGGGTCTCCCACCCCATATTGCAGGCAAATTCTTTAACATCTAAGCCACCAGGGAAGCCCCATTTCATGTGTAATAGAGCCCAATTCATTTACTGATTCATTCAACCTTCATTTACCATGTACCAGCACTTCTAAGTATATTCAGCATCATTGAAGGTGCTTGGAATATAACAATAAATAAAAAATAACAATAACCAAAAAAAAAAAACAATCCCATTCTCTTAGAGCTTATTTATCAAGGAAAACAACTTACTTTAAGTAATTCATGGTCATGTGTAAATTCATTTTACAAACTTAAAAAAAATGCACTTTAAGATTTCAGAGGAAACCTTTGTATTGAAAATAAACATAAAAGACCACTGTATATTTTCAAGTAGTTTTTTCACATAAGGGATTTGCATAAATCAGAGGAATTTTGGTACCACTCCATAGTCAATTCCAGGACTGTTTAAAATAAAAGGCATTCATTTGTAGCTGAAGCTAATTCTGATTTTTAAACCCTAGTGCTGATTGCCCTCATTCACTTTTGGAAGAAGGCATAATGGTTTACTGATCACCAATGGACTGTCCAGAGCAAACCAACTACAAGCATCACTGACAAGGGCAAAACCCTGCTGGTGTTGTGAAGAGACTTACCAATTCACAGAGAGGGACTAAAGGACCAATCTAAGCATTCAGCACAAACAACACCCAGCAAAAGAAATATATTCAGGAAGTAGGGATGAACTTAAAAAAAAAAAACCTTTTACTTACATTTTTAGTGAGAGTTGAGATGCTGTTATGTTGATTTAAAAATATAAGTTGGAAAATAATTTTAAAAATTATTAAAAAGAGAAAGAAAACAAAGATAAAAGATATATCCTATACCTCTTTCAGGACTGAGGCACACATCCATCCCAACTTAAGAGATGTAGGCTTCTTTAGACTCACAGCTGTGATTCCATCCCAGAATGATTCTTCAAGCTGGCTTGAAACTCACCATCAAAAAAAACTAACATCGTGTTATCTGTCCCATAATTTCATGGCAAATAGAAGGGGAAAAAGTGGAAGCAGTGGCAGATTTTATTTTCTTGGGCTCCAAAATAACTGCAGATGGTGACTGCAGCCATGGAATTAAAAGATGGTTGCTCCTTAGAAATAAAGTTATGAAAAACCTAGACAGTGCATTAAAAAGTAGAGACATCACTTTGTCAACAAAGGTCCGTATAGTCAAAGCTACAGTTTTTCCATTAGACATGTGTGGATGTAAGAGCTGGACCATAAAGAAGGCTGAATGCCAAAGAATTGACGCTTTTGAATTGTGGTGTTGGAGAAGACTCTTAAGACTCTCTTGGACTGCAGGGAGATCAAACCAGTCAGGCCTAAAGTAAATATTGTACTTTTCATTACCTGAAGCTTTATTTTCCATTTATCTCATTATGCTCAGGTTATGCCTTGGGCATTTCAACTTATAGGTATACCCCATTTTATTGTGCTTGAGTTTGTTGCTTTTTGCATATACTGTATTTTTTCCTTTCTTTTACAAATTAAAGCTTTATGGCAACCCTGCATTAAGAAAATTTATCAGATCAGAGCCTTTTTTTCAATAGCATTAATTTTTAAATTAAGGTATATATGTTGTTAACCACTCAGATATAGTGCTATTATACATTTTGTAAACTACCATATAGTGTAAGTTTAACTTTTATATGCTTTTGGAAACAAAAAAATATATATGACTCACTTTACTGAGATATTTTCTTTATTGTGGTGGTCTGGAAGCATACCCACAACAGCTCCAAGGTATGCCTATACTGATATCTCCAAGGTATACCTATACTGATATATTTTAAAGAAATTTTTAAGTCTGTGCCTGCTAATTGCATCATCTCTGGGTCTATTACTATTGATAGATTTCCCCCTTCATTATATATCTTCTTTTCTATCCCTTTTTTTTTGGTTGTGTTTTAATCATTTTGTTTGGATGCCTGGACATAGTGAACGTAACATTGGTGAGTATCTGAATGCTATCTTCCTTGAAAGAGTAATAGTCTTTATTCTCACAGGAACTTAAGTTACTGGCAGATTAGTTTAATCCTTCCAAGGCTTTTTTTTTTTTTTTAATATTTGTTAAGGTGGTGCTGGTGAAGATTCTTAAGAGTTCCTTGGACAGCAAGGAGATCAAACTAGCCAATCCTAAATGAAATCAACCCTGAGTATTCAATGGAAGGACTGATGCTGAAGCTGAAGTTCCAGTACTTTGGGCACCTGATGCGAAGAGCTGACTCACTGGAAAAGACCCTGATGCTGGGAAAGATTGAGGGCAAGAAGATAAGGGAATGACAGAGGATGAGATGGTTGGATGGCATCACTGACTCAATGGATATGAGTCTGAGCAAGCTCCAGGAGACAGTGAAGAACAAGGAAGCCAGGCATGCTGCCATTCATGGGGTCATGACAAGTCCATGACTGAGTGACTGAACACCAACAAAGGTGGTCTAAGCTCACCCTTACTCTAGGAATAGTTTAGTGCTAGTACCAAAAATAGGCTGTTCTGGGGTCTTTCTGAATGCTGTAATTGAATGTCAAAGGGCTCCACTCTGACTGGCCAGAGCTTAAACAGCTTCCTGCCCCATATGAGCACTGTGAGTTGTTCAATTTATGGCCCTTTGGTCATTTTTTCCATGGTCTCTGAAGTGATATTCTAGTATAAGCAGCTGAGGATTTTGCCAAGGTGAAGGAAGACCTTTAATAGATTTCTAGAGCTCTTTTTTCTGTAAACCTTTCCTCACCAGAGCCCTGGCCTGCATCTTTCAGCTGACTCAAACTCTCTACCTTTTGATCTCTGTCTTCTCAACTCAGTGAGCCTAGTATCTTCTTGCGATTCGCCTCTGCGCACTCCCACTGGGGAAGTGTCCCCAGGCAGAAAGCTGGGACAATGGTGAGGTTTCCCCTCAAGTGTTTCCCTTCTCTGAAACATCATGGCCCTATATTTCCTGTAAATTCAATATCTAAAAATACCTGCTTCATAGACTTTGTCCAGCATTCTAGTCATTTATGGTACAAAGGTAAGTCCAAATCCTTGTCAGTATATTATGGCTAGATCAAATTTTCTTTTGCTCTCATCTGCACTTGCAATACTTTGTGAGTGAGGGCATGGCAACCCACTCCAGTATTCTTGCCTGGAGAATCCCATGGACAGAGGAGCCTGGCCAGCTACAGTCCATAAGATTGCCAAGAATCAGACACGTCTGAAGCATACATGCATGCGTATACTAATAAGTATAGATGCTCACTTCAGTAAAGCATATTGCCAGCTTTATGAGATTTAGATTTCTATAGGAACATGTATCTGAGGTCCTAATGCAGGAAAAAACATAGCTTTTCCTCTTTTCCCATCCTTAATGGAGTAGTGGGAATGGAGGTGGGTGCTGACAATAGAGACTTGAGATGTTAATACCCATCAGTACAACACATCGCCTCTCTGAATGCCTACGTCTGTGCAGGAGATGGTAACTCTCTAGGGGAAAAAACAGCCAAAGAAAAAATGAGGTGTAGTACTATAAGAGAAGAAAGGAGCTGGAATCTTGATTGAAAACTATGCTGACCTGAACTGGTCTATTGCAAACTGCGGGCTTTCCAGGACTTTATAATTTTGAAACACATTTTAGACTCTCCTCAAGGGAGCAGACAAAATAAAGATTGCCAAACACAAGATGTTACATCTTGCATTCCTATGTTCCACATGATAAATTTGTGCTTGATATTCATGGGTCACTATTACCCAAAAAATAAAAAGAAAGTCCCAATACTTTCCTATATGTGTGCTTAGTCGCTCAGTAGTGTCTGACTCTTTGTGACCCCATGGACACATGACTCTTTGTAGCCCGCCAGGCTGCTCTGTCCATGGGGCTTCTCCAGGCAAGAATACTGGAGTGGGTTGCCATGCCCTCCTCCAGGGGGATCTTTCCAAACCAGGGATTGAACCCAGGTATTCCACATTGCAGGCAAATTCTTTATCATCTGGGCCACCAAGGAAGGCCATACTTTACTGAAATAATAGTAATAGAATTCTGGAGGTTAAATTATTCTTCCGTCCCTTCTCTATCCTGTGCTAGCCTTCAATATCTTTTAAAGTAAAATGTAACACACAATTAGAAATAATCCTGGCTTTAAGCATAATCTCAGAAATAAAGCTGAAAGCCTTACTTTTCTTTCAAAGCCTTTTATCTGATGGCAGTGTCACTTGGTAATTGAGGGCAAAGCCTCTGTAATGTGGTAGCCTGGGATCCTGGATGTGTCATTAGTATCTCCATAATCTTGGGTATTATTTAACTTCAGTGACCTAGTACATGTCTTAACGCATAGTAGGCAGTCTATACCAGTCAGAACAAGTAGAAACCACACAGCAAAGAAATTGTTGAAGCTGGTATTAGAAAACTAAAAATGTCACGGAGATAACAGAAAGAGAGTAAGCAGCAAAATTCAGCTACTAACACTATGGGTTGTAGGAGCAAAGGGAGAGGAATGGAGTTTTAGACTTTAATAGCTTGGTGGAAGCCTCCCATATGCTGGGACTCAGACTAAAGAGTAGAAGGCACACTGCTAAGCTGGTGCTGGTATCCCCTGAGAATATGAAGAGACTGGGTTAGTGAATGAGCTTATCTCATTTGTTTCCCTTCTCTCGGGGATTCCTGTTCTATTTTTCTGAAGTCTTGTGTCTTACAGACCAGTGCTTCATAGAATGGGTGTGTTTTTCTGTTGTTTGAGATGGGAAATTTGACCCTTACTACTGGATCATGGCCAGGAAGCAAGTGTTTTCTAAGTAAATGAATTAGCCACTTTGGGCAATTAGTTTAGCTGGTTTTTATGTCCTGTTTAGTTTTCCAGTGAATTATGAAATCAGACATTATATGACATAGCTTAGAGGCAATGTTACTTAATAACATGCATCTCTCTAAAATCTAAGAACAAAACGTTTTAAATCATGCTTAGCACTCTCCTTTCAAATTCAGTTCATTTGTAAATTTTGTTAACTCTAATTTAGAACTGTATTCCAAATTCCATGACCTCCTGATATCCCCACTGCCATCTCTATTGCAGGTCACATCATCAACATGCCTGGATGATTGTTTCAGCCTCCTGACTGATCTGTTTAAATGAAAGGCTCATTCCCTAAATCCTTCATGTGCCATGTCACTTCAGTCATGTTTGACTCTTTGCGACTCTATGGACTGTAGCCCACCAGGCTCCTCTGTTTATGGGATTATCCTGGCAAGAATACTGGAGTGGGAAGTTCCAGGGGCTCTTCCCAACCCAAGGACTGAGCCTACATCTCCTAAATTGGCCGATGGATTCTTTACCCTAGTGCCACCTGGGAACTCCCTCCTAGCTTTACTCAAATATCATATTTTTTTGTTCCTTCCAGCATGACCCAGCAATACTTCAGACTGCCAGCAGCGGTAGGTTGCCGTAGCTGCATTTGATTTCAGTTCAGTTTTCCAACTCTCTCGGAACCATGGCATCCCAGCAGAGAAACCAGCCCCACTCATGGAGTCTCCTCCTCAGAAGTCTGGGTCTCAACCCCACTGGTCTCTCATGAAGGTGGCTCTAAGCAGACGGGAAGTGCGTAAAATGTGTCCTATAGACCACCAGTCCCCAACATCTTTGGCACCAGGGACCAGTTGCATGGAAGACAATTTTTCCACAGATGGGCAGTGGAGGTGGGGTGCAGGGATGGGAAAGGATGGCTCAGGTGTTAATACCAGTGCAAGCAATGGGGAACAATGAGGAAAGGTAGGGGAAACTTTGCTCTCTTGCCCCCTGCTCACCTCCTGCTGTATGTCCTGGTTCCTAACTGGTTGAGACTGGTACCAGTTCTCTGCCGGATATTGGAGACTCCTGTTCTAGAACCTTGCTAGAACATAGGAAAAACTGATGGAATCATGCATGGGATTCTGGGACCTCCTGCACAAACAGAGGAGTTCTCCATTGATCTATTCTATACATTAAGGCTCTGCATACAATTTATTTGGCAAAAGTATCAATTAATTAAAGAAAAAAGATGTTGAAAACTGCCTGTGACCAAAATCAGGTCAATAAGTTTTGCAGCGTATGCAAAGATGTGCTCAGATCACAAAATAAGGCAGGTATAATTCTTTGCCATAAGGCTTAAATGAGTCTCTTTCTGTCACCTAGAGTCATGTATGTATCTGGTGCTAGACTGGATTCAGTATATTCATTTTATTAAATGTCAAAGCTCACCAAGAATCCTGCTCAAAGTAGGTTTAGACTAGTGGCTTTAGTTTTCCTTTCATTTTGTCTATAGCATTCCTAATGGTCTCTAGCAATTGCCAAGAACAAATCCACTCTAGACACCAGAGAACAGTCAGAACTGGGACAACCACAGACAAGACCTTGCACCTTCATCCTCAAGGGCACCTCAGTTCTCTAACCTCTTGAATCTATTTTATGAGTCTCAGAGCCTTGTTTCATGCTAACAGCATCTTTCCATGACTTCTCCATTCTGAAAGAAAGTGAAAGTGAAGTCTCTCAATCATGTCCCACTCTTTGTGACCCTAAGGGCTGTAGTCTGCCAGGCTCTTCTGTCCATGGGATTCTCCAGGCAAGAATACTGGAGTGGGCTGCCATTTCCTTCTCCAGAGGATCTTTCCGACCCAAGGATCGATCCTGGATCTCCTGCATTGCAGGGAGACTCTTTACCGTCTGAGCCACCAGGGAATCTGCGTCAAGGTAAAAATTTCCCAGATTCATAGCATGCAACTGTATTTTTCCACTGATGCTTAAATACACTTCTCATCTACAAATGCTAAGCTAAAACTTACTTGACCTTCTGTTTCTCTTAGTTAGCTCCTCCAGTCCCTGAATCTTAGATTTTATCCTTTTTGTTTGGTACACTGAGCAAGGATTTCCTGACAAATCTGTCTCACACAAGGATAAATTAGTCATGGTTTGGCTGCTTTTGCTTCTTAAATCTTCAGCTCCAAAAGATGACCTTTCTGAACAGTTGAGGGCATGAGAGTTTAGGTAGGGCAGGTTTCTCAGGCTTTACAAGTTCGGATTAATGGTTTTAACCATGCATTTATTTATCTTATTATTACATAAAAAGACTCTAAAGGAACTCTAATCTTGATTTCTGGGAGAGGCATTCTGGCATCATGGTTAAAGAATATAGACTTGGAGTCACAGAGACCTTGCTATGAATTTGTCCATAGTATTGATGAGCTGAGGAACTTCTGGCAAAATTTAACCTCCCTAGGTTTTAGTTTATACTTCTGTTAATACTTCACAGAAGAGAAAGAAGATGAGGTTTGCACAAAACGTGGTAAACACAGTGTCTGGCCTTAATAACTACTCAAAAAGCAGTCTGCTATTAATATTATTATTTTATTTTCCATCTCAAATTGTCAACTGAATTACTCAAATGGAACATCATTTTTCCAAATGTGTTTACCAAATAGAAAATACTCAGCCTTGTTTATTCCACAGTTTAATAAAACCCAAGTACCTTCCTTTCTGTAGTCAGTGGTTTCCTGATTTCTGTTCTAGTAATATTTTGGCCAAATCTGAATCAAAGAATATAATTTTTAAAAAAAACAATGAAAATACTTTAAACATTTGTAATATTTATTTTTTGGCTCTGCCAGATCTTAGTTGAAGCGCATGGAATCTTCAGCCTTCATTGCAGTACCTGCAGCATTGGGCATGTGGGGTCTATTAATAGTTCCCCGACCGGGGATTGAACTCCCTGCATTGGGACCAGGGAGCCTTAGTTACTGGACCACCAGAAAGTCAAAAACGTTCCCAGCTTAGGAAATACAGGTCAGGTCATGTCTTTCTAGAAACACCTCCATGTATCCTGGATAGCGGTCATTGACTTGAACCGTGTTGGTGCAGTCCACACCGAGGCTGCAGCCCGGAAGGCTGTGGCCCTAGGACAGATGGGAAGGAGGACACAGGGCCCACCTGTTCTCCTGCCACCACGACTGCTGTCCTCATCCTTGCTGCTCCTGCCACCCTTATTGTTAATATTCTTTCTTCCTGAGCTGGACAGTTATTCACCAAGAAAGTGGTATTAGACTTTGCTTTCCAGGTGGAAACATTTGTTTTAAAATCTGCTACAGATCTTCCTCCACTCACAATGGGGTTACATGCTGATAAACTCATCGTAAGTCAAAAACATCATATCAAAAATGCATTGAATACCTCTACCTACCAAACATCATAGTTAGCCTAGCCTACCTTAAATGTTCTCGGAACACTTATATTAGCCTACAAACCGGCACATCTAACACAAAGCCCATTTTATAATGATATATAACTTTTACATATTTTATAATTGTATAATTATATGTATGTATTTTTAGGAAATATGTGGCAAGAATACTGGAGTAGGAAATGGCAACCTACTCCACTATTCTTGCCTGGAAGATTCCACAGACAGAGGAGTCTGGCAGGCTATAGTCTATGAGATTTCAAGAGTCAGACATGGCTTAGCGGCTAGACCACCACCACCAGACTGGGGAAACAGATCAAAATTCAAAATTCAAAGTACACTTTCTACTGAATAGTGTGTCATTTGCATCTGAGCAAAGGTGAAAAATCATGCTTGGAACTGTCATATACTGGGTCTTGTCTGTATTTATAGGTTCCTTGAGATTAGCATGCTGATGTAGTACTTTCCAACAGATCCCTTCTCTTCCAACTCAGTCCAGGACAGTGAACCCAACTGGGCTCTCCTTCCATCACCAGTTCTCACACTGTGCCTGGTACATGTTAAATGTACAGTGAATCTTAAATTACAGCATCACTCTAGAGCAGTGGTAGTCTTGATGGATTTGGTTTTAGATGGATTGCCAAGTTTAAATGGATACCTGTGGGATATTCCCCATCCATCAGCCAGAGTGGGTGACCTTTTATTTAAATGATTATCAATCAGGTGAAGGGGTGAGAAGAAGGTAAGCTGTTCACTCCCCCTCTTGGAAAACTTTTGCTTGCTGCAGTTGTATTTGTGGGTATATGTTTTGGAATACTCTAAAGTCTCTAGACTTGATCAGATTGTTGACAAAATCATATTAACATCAATATTCAAATGCCCAGGAGTCATTGGGGTGTCCGGTGTTCTGCTGGAACTCCATAGCTATCCCTTTACCACAAGGCTCCCTGCACTGGCTCCAACTGCCCACAAGACTACCCCCTACTGCTACAGACAGGAACCCCTCATACCAAAGACAGAAGCACTGTTAGGGAAGGTCCCACAGCCACTGACCCCTGTGGTGTCAAAGCGGTGCTGGGTTCATTTCCAGTGGGGGAGAAGGGTCTTTCCTATCTCAATGCAGCAAACTGTTACGTGGGCTCTGCCACAGAGCTGCCCACATGCACGGCCTATACCAGGTCCCAGAGAAACTGCTCCTTCAGCCTCTGCCTAGACTCTTTCCTCTGTCAACTCCAAGAAGTCCAGAGGATGTTTTTCTATGCCTTCCGTCGTCTTCTGCATTGTTCCAATATGCCCAAAGCAAGCAAGCACTCCTCTCACTTCTGTGGAACACCAAGACCCCTCATAGACCAGTGCAGGCAAATGACCAATGATGCCGTGAGTTCAAATGGTCAAGCTCCATGTCCTCACCTGGATAAAGTTGTAGCATCCCACCACATGTTTTAAGATGAAGAAAAGCTTGTGTGTTCCTTAGCTTGATGTAGTGTTATATTTGATTCATGCTATATACTGTGAACCTGTTTCTACCTATATTCCCTTTGTTATGACTGTGACGTAAATAATTAGGAAACATGGATTCCAGTATCCAATTCTTCCTGAAACCATTGGGGTGATATTGACATGTACAGTTTGCCAGTCTGGATCTGTTTGCTGATCTGATCTACAAGATAAAGTGATGAGTCCACATTTGACGCAAAGAAAAAACAGAATATATTTCCCTTTGTGTTGGTTTTCAGTGATAACTTAGATGATCAGTTATTGCTCTACTTCCAAACCTATTTATTTCCCTCTCACATACAGCTGAGATATATCCTGTGAGTTATTCTCTGTCCTGATTGGTTTATTTAAAATTTATATTATTTTCCCAATATTGTGCAGTTCATGTTCATGTTGAAATTAAAAGATGGATACAATATGCCCACAAGAGAAAAATTAGCATGAATCCATCTCCCCAAGTATATTATAGCAACTCTGACTTAAATAGGACGTGTCATCCCAGTTTCTTACAGCATCCAGTGCCAAAGTACTCTATCGGTTTAGTTCAGCCACTCAGGCATGTCTGACTCCTTGTGACTCCGTGGACTGCAGCACGCCAGTCTTCCCTGTCCATCACTAACTCCCAGAGCTTGCTCAAACTCATGTCCGTCAAGTCGGTGATGCCATCCAACCATCTCATCTTCTGCCGTCTCCTTCTCCTCCTACCTTCAGTCTTTCCAAGCATCAGGGTCTTTTCCAATGAGTCAGTTCTTCATATCAGGTGGCCAAAGTATTGGAGTTTCAGCTTGAGCATCAGTCCTTCCCGTGAATATTCAGGACTGATTTCCTTTAGGATGGACTGGTATGATTTCCTTGTAGTCCAAGGAATCCTTGAGTGTCTTCTCCAACACCACAGTTCAAAAGCATCAATTCTTTGGTGCTCAGCTTTCTTTAAAAAAAACCTTTTTTTCTTTCAAGCAAAACCTTGTGCTCACCAGGACCCAGGAGAAAGGCGCAGTGACCCAACAAGAGACTGACTCAGACTTGCCTATGCATATCCAAGAGTCCCCACCGGAGATGTGGGTTGGTGGTGGCTTGTTGCAGAGTCAGGGGCACTGAATGCAGCAGTGTGTACACAGGAACTTTTGAAGGAGGTCACCATTATCTTCATTACCTCCACCATAGCTTGGTCTCAGGTCAAACAATAGGGAGGGAACACAGCCCTGCCCATTTACAGAAAACTGGATTAAAGATTTCCTGAGCATGGCCCGGGAAAAGGGAAACTGGAAAAGGTCAGTTTTCATTCCAATCTCAAAGAAAGGCAAAGTCAAAGAATGCTCAAACTACCACAAAATTGCACTCATCTCAGACACTAGTAAAGTAATACTCAAAATTCTCCAAGTCAGGCTTCAGCAATACGTGAACTGTTAACTTCCAGATGTTCCAGCTGGTTTTAGAAAAGGCAGAGGAACCAGAGATCAAATTGCCAACATCTGTTGGATTATCGAAAAAGCAAGACAGTTCCAGAAAAACATCTATTTCTGCTTTATTGACTAAGCCAAAGCCTTTGACTGTGTGGATCACAATAAACTGTGGAAAATTCTGAAAGAGATGGGAATACCAGACCATCTGACCTGTCTCTTGAGAAACCTGTATGCAGGTCAGGAAGCAACACTTAGAATGGGACATGGAACAACAGACTGGTTCCAAATAGGAAAAGGAGTAGGTCAAGGCTGTATATTGTCACGCTGCTTATTTAACTTATGTGCAGAGTACATCATGAGAAACGCTGGGCTGGAAGAAGCACAAGCTGGAATCAAGATTGCCAGGAAAAATATCAATAACCTCAGATATGCAGATGACACCACCCTTACGACAGAAATTGAAGAGAAACTAAAAAGCCTCTTGATGAGAGTGAAAGAGGAGAGTGAAAAAGTTGGCTTAAAGCTCAACATTCAGAAAACTAAGATCATGGCATCTGGTCCCATCACTTCATGGGAAATAGATGGGGAAACAGTGGAAACAGTGTCAGACTTTATTTTGGGGGGCTCCAAAATCACTGCAGTTGGTGATTGCAGCCATGAAATTTAAAGATGCTTACTCCTTGGAAGGAAAGTTATGACCAATCTAGATAACATAATGAAAAGCAGAGATGCATGATACAGGGTGCTCAGGGCTGATGCACCAAGATGATCCAGAGGGATGGAATCAGGAGGGAGGTGGGAGAGGGGTTCTGGAAGGGGAACACATTTATACCCATGGTGGATTCATGTCAATGTATGGCAAAACTAACATGATAATGTAAATTAATTAATTAATTAAAAAATAAAAGCAGAGGCATTACTTCGCCAACAAAGGTTCATCTAGTCAAGGCTATGGTTTTTCCAGTAGTCATGTAAGGATGTGAGAGTTGGATGGTGAAGAAAGCTGGGCACCAAAGAATTGATGCTTTTGAACTGTGGTCTTGGAGAAGACTCTTGAGAGCCCCTTGGACTGCAAGGAGATCCAAGCAGTCCATCCTAAAGGAGATCAGTCCTGGGTGTTCATTGGAAGGACTGATGTTGAAGCTGAAACTCCAATACTTTGGTTACCTCATGTGAAGAGTTGACTCATAGGAAAAGACCCTGATGCTGGGAAGGATTGGGGGCAGGAGGAGAAGAGGAAAACAGAGGATGAGATGGCGGGATGGCATCACTGACTCGATGGACATGGGTTTGGGTGGACTCTGGGAGTTGGTCTGGACAGGGGAGCCTGTTGTGCTGCAATTTTGGGGGTCACAAAGAGTCGGACATGACTTAGAGACTGAACTGGACTGAACCGAGCATGGCCCAGCCCATCAGAGCAAGACCCAGTTTCCCTCACAGTCAGTCTCTCCCATCAGGAAGCTTCAATAAGCCTCTTATCCTTATCCATCAAAGAGCAGGACAGAATGAAAACCACAGTTACAGAAAACTAATCAAACTGATCCTATGGACCTCAGCCCTGTCTAACTCAATGAAACTATGAGCCATGCCATGTAGGGCCACCCAAGACAGACGGGTCATGACAAAACATGGCCCACTGGAGAAGGGAATGGCAGACCACTTGAGTAATCTTGCCTTGAGAACCCCATGAACAGTATGAAAGGTACTCTATGGTACAGGCGTATGCAACATGGCATCCAAAGCTGTGGGTACTTTTGCAAAGGTTTTTTCATATTAGCTGTCTTAATATTTTTATTTAAACAGCCTTGGCAGTTTGGATCACAGTTTGAGAGGGTGAGACTGGATTTGTTTGTACTCTCTCATATGTTCGTGTGCAGGTAACATTGTTCACCACACTTTCCTTGAAGACAAACAAAGGATAAGATATTTCAGTACTGCTGGTGAAGCAGACATGTAGAAAAAGGCAAACCAATTTCTATGCATACATACATTCTTTAAAAATCTGGAAAAGAAATCTATAGACAACTATGAATCAAAACTATTTACTGAGTGATTTTGCCATGTATACATATATAAGATTTGGCACTAATAAAACAGAATATTTCACTTATGATAAAGTAATATTCTACTTAAAGTAAGAGTATATATATATATATATATATATATACATACATACATACATAAATCACATATTATATATTATATATATGACATAATGTGTAAATATATATTTGTATACATATACAGGTATATATACAGAAAAATTATATTTATATGAACTTG
The DNA here is from genome assembly GCA_007570785.1 of Antilocapra americana. Lineage (NCBI taxonomy): Eukaryota > Metazoa > Chordata > Mammalia > Artiodactyla > Antilocapridae > Antilocapra > Antilocapra americana. The sequence continues at coordinate 22,918,323 of ML661885.1, forward strand.
AAATCTTTATTAAAACATTTTAAATGCCTTCACTGAAGCATTTTTGTAGATACTCTATATTTTTCAAATAATAATAAACATCAACACAGTATTTCATGATTTCCAGAGCACTGATATACACATGACAGTATTTAATTCTATCCAAAAAATTTTTTTCTACATTTTGAAGGCAAGAAAACTGAATCTTGGAGAACATGAATGACTTTTCCAAAGTCACATAAGAACTGAACACAGAGATGGAAATCCATGTCTTCAGATTCTGAACCTAATATTTTTTCTAATGAACTATAAAACCTATCTGTTTAGTGATTAATCTTTTTATAGAAAGCAATAAAATCAATTATCCTTAGTCTTCCACTTCCTACTTTATAAGGGAATGTACTCCATTGTTGAAAAAAATATCCTTACATTAGGAAATGAGGATAGAGTTTTTTTACATTTCCTTAGAAAGAACTATTCTATACTGTGTCCAGAACTACCATTTTATTCATTTTAGTGGAGGCAGGGTTTGAGAAGAGGAGAATCATGGACATGTTTCCCTCCATTCTGTACAAATGAGAACGATGACTGGGGAAGCCATCCTGAGAGGAGCAGGATAGACTAAAAAATGTAGACGTGGAATTAAGCCAACCTGGATTTTAACCCCAGCACCACCACATTTTCACAGCCAAATATCCTCAGGTAAGTCAGTGTCTGATTCTCAATTTCCCCACCCATTAAATGAATTAAATAATCTTATTTCACAGGAACATTGTAAAGACTGGCTAAATAATACATGAAAACATGGGCACATGGTAGCCATTAAGTGTTGCTTTTTACTTGTGTCAATTGATCAGACATCAAACAGACAGCACTTAAGCTTTGCCTCTCTAGTTTAAATTTCCTTTTCATACTTTTGCTTGGTGTTGATGGAAAACTCTGAGAAATTCACCCTGGTGTGGAGCAAAGGATCAGCAACAACTCTCAACCCCTGCTGAAATCTTTCTTGTACAAATATGTGCTTGTTTTGGCTTCTACACCAATCCAAAACTTAGCAATTTTTAAAATTCTATGTTTTTAGTTTCTCAGTCCTTGTGCATTTTCTAATCTTTATGATCATATATTTATTTGCCAATATCCCCCACTCCTATTCTTATAAAGCAAGAGGAAAAAGAAAAACCACATTCACTTCTATTGTTTTAGAGCAAGCTGAGTCACTTTATATACAGTTATTGTGTGTATGCTCAATTGCTTCAGTCACGTCCAATTCTTTGAGACCCTATGGACTGTAGTCCATCAGGCTCCTCTCCTTGGGATTCTCCAGGCAAGAATACTGGAGTGGGTTCCCATGCCCTCGTCCAGGCAATCTTCTTGACCCAGGGATCGAACCTACATATCCTGAATCTCTTGCATTGCAGGTGGATTCTTCTGAGCCACCTAGGGAACCCTTATATAGGTGTTAGATAGAAAAAACGAGAAACAGCTCGCTCACCACCACCATTTTCTCATCCACCAGCTTCCTCTTTATGGTGATCTCTTTGCCATCCCAGTCCTGAACCTGAATCAAGGAGTCATCATCTAAGATTACTGTACTCTGAAAAACAGACAAGACCAAATTTAGCTCAGACTGTGACATATGAACTCTGAAATTTTATCAGGAGCCAAATTCTTTTCAGCTGTTGTAATATTCTCAGGTAGTTTTAGAATGGTGTTTACAATTCCATTTATTTTGAGACTTCATCAACAGTAAATTTGTTGGCTGATTCTTCTGGAGAAAAAGATTTTAAAAGATTAAAAACTAAATATTACCTTGGGAGGAGTAAGTAAAGTTTTTACAAAATATATTTTATTGTACAGGCCAAGTATTATCTTTTTGTGTAAGAATCACAAGTGAGTTTCAACTTTAAAAACATGTGAAGCTAATTCCAACTCCCAATGTAAGATCCCATTCCCTCTTCTTACTCCAACAATATAAAAATAATTATAGTGTTATGGGAATATAAAATGGTGTGGCATGTATGATGGGATTTGGAGAGCTTCTAGTTGATGAACATAGTATTTTTTTATAAGCTTATTTATTTACTCATTTATTTTTGGCTGTGCTGGATTTTCACTACTGTGCTTGGGCTTTTCTATAGTTGCAACAAGCAAGGGTTACTCTCTAGTTGTGATGTGAGGACTTCTCACTGTGGTGGTTTCTCTCTCTCTCTCTTTTTTTTTTAAAAATTTTCTTTACTTTATTGTATTGGTTTTGCCATACAATGACATGAAACCGCCATGGGGCTACACATGCTCCCCCTCCAGAACCCCCCTCCCTCCCCCCCAACTCCCTCCCCCTGGGACAACCCAGTGCACCAGCCCCAAGCATCAACCCTGGGCTGGCGATTGATTTCACATATGGTAATTAACATGTTTCAATGTCATTCTCCCATATCATCCCACCCTTGCCCTCTTCCACAGAGTCCACGTGTCTGTTCTATACATCTGTGTTTCTTTTGCTGTCTCGCATGCAGGGTTCTCGTTACCATCTTTCTAAATTCCATATATATGCGTTAGTATACTGTATTGTTGTTTTTCCTTCTGGCTTACTTCACTCTGGATAATAGGCTCCAGTTTCATCCACCTGAATAGAACTGATTCAAATGAATTTTTTTTAATGCTGAGTAATATTCCATTGTGTATATGTACCACAGCTTTCTTATCCATTCGTCAGTCTACGAGGCTACCATCACCCTAATTCCAAAACCCGACAAAGATGCCACACAAAAAAAGAAAACTACAGGCCAATATCACTGATGAACATAGATGCAAAAATCCTTAACAAAATTCTAGCAAGTAGAATCCAACAACACATTAAAAAGACCATACATCACGATCAAGTAGGCTTTATACCAGGGATGCAAGGATTCTTCAATATTCACAAATCAATCAATGTATTACACCACATCAACAAATTGAAAAATAAAAACCACATGATTATCTCAATAGATGCAGAGAAAGCCTTTGACAAAATTCAATATCCATTTATGATAAAAACCCTCCAAAAAGCAGGAATAGAAGGAACATACCTCAACATAATAAAAGCTATATATGACAAACCCACAGCAAACATTATCCTCAATGGTGAAAAACTGAAAGCATTTCCCCTGAAGTCAGGAACAAGACAAGGGTGCGCACTCTCACCGCTACTATTCAACATAGTTTTGGAAGTCGTGGTGGCTTCTCTTGTTGTGGAACACAAGCTCTAGAGTGTGTGGGCTCAGTAGTTGTGGTTGCCAGGCTCTAGAACACAGGTGCAATAATTATGGAGCACAGGCTTAGTTGCTCCTCAGCATGTGGGATCCTCCTGGACCAGGGATTGTTTCCTACAGTGGCAGGTGGATTCTTTACCATTGCTCCACCGGGGAAGCCCTGATGAACATAGTGTGCTGGGAAGGTTGTGTACCTGGAGGGGTATGGAAACTTTAAACCATTTCCCACATACCTTGTCTTATGCATTTCTTCCCTTTGGTTGTTCCTGAGTTGTATGCTTTATACTAAAATGGTAATAGAGACTAAAGTAACAACAACAATAATAGTAAAATAAATAATAAATAGAAATGATAATCGTAACAACAACAGTAGCTAACACTTTTGTAGCACTATTTATTGTGTGTGAGGCACTCTTTAAGAGTATTAACATATTAATTCATGTAATTCTCACAACAATCTTATGACATAAGTACTATAATTATTGGCCTTCCCAAATGGTTCAGTGATAAAGAATCCACCTGCCAATGCAGGAGGCACAGGAGGCATGGGTTCTATTCCTGAGTTGGGTAGATCCCCTAGAGAAGGAAATGACAATCCATTCCAGTATTCTTGCCAAGATAATCTCATAGACAGAGGAACCTGGAGGGCTATAGTCCTTTAGGTCACAAAGAGTTAGGCATGACTGAGTACACACACTCTGTAATTATCCCCTTTTGACAAATGACTGAGTCAGCATGAGTCTGTGACATGCTCATAGTCACACGGTTGGTTGACTGATTGATGGCGGAGGTGGGATTTACACCCACACAATCCTGAGCCAGACTTTGCAGCCTGCTCCTCAAAGTTTAGAGATAACTCTGGTTAAACTCTATTGCAGTTCAATTCAGTTGCTCAATTGTGTCCAACTCTTTGCAAGTCCATGGATAGCTTGCAGCGTGTCAGCCTTCCCTGCCCATCACCAACTCCCAGAGCTTGCTCAAACTCATGTCCATTAAGTCGGTGATGCCATCCAACCATCTCATCCTCTGTCATCCCCTTCTCCTCCTGCCTTCAGTCTTTCCCAGCACCAGGGTCTTTTCCAATGGGTCAGTTCTTCACATCAGGTGACCAAAGTATTGGTGCTTCAGCTTCAGTATCAATCTTTGCAGTGAATATTCAGGACTGATTTCCTTTAGGATTGACTGATTTGATCTCCTTGCTGTCCAAAACACTCTCAAGAGTCTTCTCCAAGACCACAGTTCAAAAACATCCATTCTTCAACACCCAGCTCTCTTTACAGTCCAACTATCACAGCCATACATGGCTACTGGAAACGCTTACATCTCAAAGTTTATGCATCCACTGAGCTGGGTTTTCTACCAAAATTATTTACAGTCTGTCCTGTGATAGAGATAATAACAGTTACCAAGTTTCCTTCCTGCAGTTCTATACTTTCCAGTCTTTTTGTTCTAGTAGTTTTTTTTATTTAATATAGATATTTGTATTAAACATTTTGGGTCAAAATTCTTCCTCAATTTGATGTTATGCAGAAATGTGAAGTCTCATATTATTTAACAGCAATCTGATAATGTGGTATTCAATTCTTTTTATTAGGACTTCACTCTTCACATTGTTTAACAATCTTCTATTGAGTGTTTCATTCAAATGATACATATTTATTGAGCAAATATTAATATTATGTAATATCACTAGCTTCTGTGAAACAGAACGGACAACTCATCCTTTCTTGGAAGAGCTTACATCCTAGTGTGGGGGAACAGACAATAAACATAAAATATAAATAAATTGTGTAATATAGGTAAATTGTATATTCAAGTTGAAGCCCATGAGTGGAAGTGTGTGTCAATTCCAGGTGTAGAAAATAAAAAGCCTACTACCTCTTTTGCTAATTTGTTGACTGAGATCACAAACTTCAGACGGTCCAGCTACAGGTTAGTTGAATCTCTTTTAGCCTGGTCCCTAGAGAAATTAAGAGGGGCAGATACTCTATGCCCCCATTTCCAGCCTCCTCCTCTCCAATGAAACTTCTCCAACTCCACCACAACACTGACTATGTGCTATGAGTTAGAACTCCAACTGAGTAAGCACTGAGAGCTTTCGGATAATTTGTTACTGTGATATAACCTCACCTATACCTGCTAATGGGCTTCCCATGTGGCACAGTGGTAAAGAATCTGCCTGCCAATGCAAAGGACACAAGAGACTTGGATTTGGTGGATTTGATCTATGGGTCGGAAAGATACCCTGAAGAAGGAAATGGCAATCCAATCCAGTTTTCTTGCCTAGAGAATCCCATGAACAGAGAAACCTGGTGGGCTACAGTCCATGGAGTTGCATAGAGTCAGACATAACTGAGCATGCACACACATACACATGCATGCTTGCCAACTAATACAAATTTTTATTCATTGTAAATCCATGTACGGAAAACTAACTGCTACAAAATGGAAAGGCAGACCTTTTGTTTCTGAGGTCTAAAAATGGTTCTGAAGGCATTTTCTGTTCAATATTTGCATAAGAATTGTTAAAAACACCATTTCCAGTTCTGGTCCCAGACACCACAGCCTCTGGCGATGGAACCTGGAAGCAGGCGTTTTTTACCAACATGCCATGAAATCTTTATGTATATTAAAATTTGAGTTCCTCAGACCAAGGCTTAAGCCAAAAGTTTATCTAACACACTTTATATATGTTCACCATAATTGCTTACTTACCTGGGAAGATTTCAAAATTAACATTCGTAATTAAATTTATCTGAAAGAGTATTGAAGGCTTCCCCTTGGTTTTATGGCCACCTGGTGTGGTTTCCTCAAATTCTCCTCCCAGTTTAAAGGAGATTTCATTGTTTTTAAAGGTGCTTTTGGTTTCTATAGTGCTCAGATCTTCCTCTGTCTTGATGGCCACAGTGGGCTTTGCCAGACAGCCTAGTTTCCTGCTGGCTCTTCCTATTCCTGGAAACCAGATAAAAGGACACAGTGATTAAATCTGTTGTTGCCTCTAAAGACTCTCGTTAGCTGTATATGCTAATTAGAAGATTTTAGAGTTAAACAGATTTGACTCTGCATGAATCCAAACTTCTAAGCTAGTAGCACCACCATTATATGTTAAAATAGGGTATTTTTTACAGAAAAAAAAAAATCTATCTCCAGTTTTGATCTAACAGCTGTCATGTTTTCTGGTCCAGTAGCTATTAATCCTATTGTTTCACGGGCCCTTTTGAAAATTTGCTTAATGAACCATCTCCTTATTTTAAAAATGCACTCATTTACATAGAGACAAAACCCTTTGGCACGAATTCTTCCAGATTTTTATTTATTCTCTTACATTCTTTTATGTTCACATGTATAGAGTTTATTTTTATCTATTATGTATTTTTACTGTTGTGAAATATATATAACATAAAATTTATCATTTTTACCATTTTAAATGGCAGTACATTTAAGTGCAGTTTAAGTACAATTAAGTGTCAGTAAGTACATAAACAATGTTATGCAACCATCTATATATAGAATTTTTAAAAATACAAATGTTTTTTTATGATGATTTTTATTCAACTTGATTTTCCCCTATATCTGTATGTTTTGGAGAGTGTACATGTCAGTATATATAAGCATAAATTTTTGTCATAGCTACATAATATTTCATAGTGTGTACATTCTGATATTTAGTTATTTATGCCCTATTGATGGCCATTTTGCTGTTTCCATTTTTTGTTATTACAAATAGTGCTGTTGTGAACATGACTGCACTCCCAACTTTGTGCAGTACATGTCAGAGTGTATTCTATAACAACAGTTCTACATATACTTCAATACGTAAGTTAAATTTCTAAGAGGAGGCACATTGGGGAGACACTGTAACATGTCCAGGTTCATGGAATTCATATTGTGAAACATGATGATAAAATGTGATCGGTTGGAAAATGGTCCCCAGAGATACTCACATCCCAGACCCTGGAACCTATGAATGTTGCTTTATACGGTGAAGGGGACTCTGCAGTTATGGCTAATTTAAGGATCTTGAAATAGGGAGAATATCCTGGATTGTCCAGGTGGACTTCAAACGTAGTCACAAATGTCCACATGAAATGTCCAAGAAATTTTCCTTATAAGAAGAGGAAGAGGGATATCAGAGTCCAGGAGAAAATGTGCCTCTAGGAACAAAGAGTGACCTGCCATGGCCACATGCTAAGGAATGCCAGCAGGCAGCAGAAGCTGGATCGATCCTCAAAAAGCATAGAAAAAATGGTTGCAAAACGATCATTTTTCAAAATAATAATGAATGGACTTGTGGACACAGGTGGGGAAGGAGAGAGTGGGACAAATTGAGAGAGTAGCATTGAAGTATATACACTCTCTCAGTCATATCTGACTCCTTGCGACTTGATGGACTATAGTCCACCAGGCTCCTCTGTCCATGGGATTTTCCAGGCAAAAATGGAGTGGGTTGTCATGCCCTTCTCCAGGGGATCTTTCTGACTTGTGTTAAACGTGTCTCTTGCATCTCCTGTATTGGAAGTCAGCTCTTCTTTACTACCAGCGCCACCTGGGAAGCCCAATATATACACTACCATGTGTAAAATAGTTAGTCGGAAACTGCTGTATAGCAAAGGAAGTTTACCTCAGTGCTCTGCGATGATCTAGAGGGGTGGATTCGGAGAGGCGGGAGGGAGGCTCAAGAGGGAGGAGATATATGTGTCCATATAGCTGATTCACATTGTTGTACAGAAGAAATTAACACAAAGTTTATACTCCAATTAAAAATTATACTCCAATTTTATATTGGCGTATATATACACCAATCAAAAATTAATTAATTTTTTAAATGTGATTTTTTTGTTTGAAATCATTTAGTGAAATCATTTATTATTTAGTATATGGCACATGTGTATTTATCTATGCAAATCCATGGTAAATTGGGTGAAAGCAGGGATTATGTCAATTTCAGCTAGTTTTGCACAGAACTGTATCTAGGTGCTAAATCAATATTTATTGTTTCTATGTGAAAAACCAAAGGAAGAGGTTCACACAGAGCAAGCTCTGTGCTGTTAAAGCTCCCACTTTTACCGGCTGTGATATGCAAGTAAATATGGCTCACCCAGTTCTTTCATATATTCTTCAAAATTTTCACAAGAAATGGATTTCCATGTTCCCTGGAACAGATCAACCATTCTGCCTAAGTTGACTCTAAAGAAAAATAGCATCATATAAATAAGTATGTTCCCTGAAATGTGTTGGAACCTGTTTTCAATACAATTCTGGTCGATAGTGCAGAAGAGTTAGGGAAAAAAATAAATAAATAAGGTACTCTAATCTTTGGCATTGTCCCATCAAACCACCCAAAGCAGAAAAGCTCTCTCAAATGAAAATGGAACATGGTACAGATTTTAGGTGAACTAGATGTAATTTTTCCATCTCTAATTTAGGATCAAAACCAACGTTACAAATTCTTTCTGTTTCCTTCCATAAGAACTGCTACACACTTGCAATGAGTGAGGCAAGTGCAGACTGAGGCATCTGTGTCTTATGTCATAGGATGCCTAAACTCCAGGTCTTTCTCTTTCTCTAGTCAAGGATGATCTAGAAAAAAAAAAAAAAGCAAATGCACTAGCTGTTTAGTGAGCTTGTAATATTTTCATTTTTGATCAGTTCAGTTCAGTTCTGTCACTCAGTCATGTCCGACTCTTTGCGACCCCATGGACTGCAGCATGCCAGGCCTCCCTGTCCATCACCAACTCCCAGAGTTTATCCAAACTCATCCACTGAGTCAGTAATGCCATCCAACCATCTCATCCTCTGTCGTCCCCTTCTCCTCCAGCCTTCAATCTTTCCCAGCATGAGGGTCTTTTCAAATGAGTCAGCTCTTTGCATCAGGTGGCCAAGGTATTGGAGTTTCAGCTTCAGCATCAGTATTTTCGATGAATACTCAGGACTGATCTCCTTTAGGATGGACTGGTTGGATCTCCTTGCTCTCCAAGAGACTCTCCAGAATCCTCTCCAACACCACAGTTCAAAAGCATCAATTCTTTGGTGCTCAGCTTTCTTTACAGTCCAACTCTCACATCCATACATGACTACTGGAAAAACCATAGCCTTGACTAGACGGACCTTTGTTGGCAAAGAAATGTCTCTGCTTTTTAATATGCTCTCTGTGTTGGTCATAACTTTCCTTTCAAGGAATAAGCATCTTTTAATTTCATGGCTGCAGTCACCATCTGCAGTGATTTTGGAGCCCCCCAAAATATAGTCTGCCACTGTTTCCACTATTTCCCCATCTATTGATACCTTGAACTAAAAATCAAAGAGACTCCATAGATGACATTTGAACCAAAAAGTTAAGTTTAGTCAGGGCTAGAACAATCATTTTAAATCATGTACATACTGAGCCAGAGAATGGAGCAGAAAGAAAAGGAAAGAAATATAGCAACTATGATGAAGTCTTTCCATTGAATATTCTGGTTGATTTAGGATTGACTGGTTTGATCTTGTTTCTATTCAGGGAACTCTAAAGAGTCTTCTCCAGCCCCACAATTTGAAAGTGTCATTTATTCAGCATTCAGTCTTCTTTACAATCCAACTCTCACATCCATGACTACTAGAATAACCATAGCTTTGACTTCACGGATCTTCGTCAACAAAGTAATGTCTCTGCTTTTTAGTACACTGTCTAGGTTGGTCATAGCTTTTCGTCCAAGGAGCAAGCATCTTTTAATTTCATGGCTGCAGTCACTATCCTACCACCCTGAGTGTAATTAAACCACTGCTCATTCAACCTGCATCCACACACTGAGCTGACCTCTTCATAACTCATGTCCAGGCTTCTTCTACTCCTTCAGCTGATCACAGGAGACCCGCCCATAGCCCTAGGAATGATCTGAGGGAGTGAGTGCTGATATTCAAGCAGTGGGGACATGGTCTGGGCTACCTGCTCACAGTTACCTCATGTCTCCTGGTCTTACCCAGCCTTGATCCCAGATGCACAGTTTTGAATTTACTTGGGACTGCTGCTGGGCTTGCCTGAGTTTATGACTCTGTAGGTCTGATAGAATCCAGCTCATAATGGACAGTTCCAGGATACTTAGTACCCTCTAATCAAGAATTCCATCTATACTCAGTCCCCATAACACAACAAGAATTCTTTGCAAAAAGCATATAAGTTCCCACTGCAGATGGCATGGCCTTGTTCCCCAGTGTCAGAAGCCTGTGTTGTGTAGCTCCCACCCTGCTTTACCTCTGTTACGCTGGGTCTTTCCCCCAACACTAACACCTCCAATAGCATAGGGTTTGCCAGATCATCTGACCCAAGAGCAAAGCTGCTTGTATTGCAGCCCTGACTTCCTGCTTTAGGACGCACTCAGAGCAGAGAGATTCACTTGTCACCCAGTATAAGGGCTGAAGCTTGTTTCTGGATGTGGAGTCTGTTTCCTTCTTTCAGGTAGAAAGGTAAGATGCAACAGTTTGTCTTAGAGATGTCTTCACATTCCCTTGACCCACCTGGATCATGAAACACTTTATAGCCCTAGAAGTTCCCTAGTTCTCACCCACTTCAACACTCATGCTTTGCCACGCCTGTGTCTTACCAATGCCTCCAGCATGCAAGCCACTTCTTCCTCACCCTCTTAATCAATGCAATGTTGTGTAGGATGTGCAGACAGCCCAGATCTTATCTGAATATATATTATGACAGAGAATAGAAGATAATGAAGCCTCAAACAGACCTGTATATGTGTATAGTCATCTGTTTCATGTAAATGCAAGCAGTTTCTGTTCTTTCCGGATTGGGAGAGAAAAAACTGCCAAATCATATGCATACTGTGTATGTGAGACCATATTCATCTGCTCTTGCTAAAAATAACACAAGTGGGGCTATTATTTGAGCTTGCTGTGGCCTATAGTCACTCTCTGATTCATTCGGTTTCTACAGGGACCAGACTGGTGAATTAAATGGAGCTATGGTATGAATCTCTGTCCCCTGCATTCTTAATATTGTTTAGAGCAACGTTAATTTCTACCATTCCTCTTCATCACCACTTCCAAATGCAGTATTGTTAGATTCACCATCTTCGCCAGGATTGACCAGGGACTGGGTTAGAGAGGAGAATGGAGTGTAGAAGTACAGTTTCAAAAAATTCCATATCGCCTTCTCACTACAATAGCTCATTTGGTTGGAATGGGGAGAATTCAAGAGGGAGGCTACTCCAATGGCCACCTCTATCAGTCCCAATCATATAGTCAAGGGCAGGGGAGGTAATCACTGGTTGGGTCCATAGACTTACCGGATACACTGAGAGCCAGAATGTTGATTATTACCTGGCTCTAGTACACCTCCTCTCTAACATGCTGCTTTGAAACTCTGTGAATCAATGTTAATTCAGATCCGCTACCCTTAAAATATTTCGATATCCCTCTTTTCCCAGAATGTAATTTTCTCAGCTGAATTACAGTATATCTTTTTTGAGGAAAATGGGGGAAGTAAACACACTGTATTTCCCCCATGGCATTTTAAGATTCTTCCTCTTGTGGACTTGGTAACCTCTTTAGCCACTATTTTCTGGGTTTGAAAACTACCTGAAGTTTGAGATCTGGACAAAGGATCCTGAATTTCTATTGGCATGATCACCCTCAGCCTGCTGCTCATCGATTTTTGTCTTTTGATTTTACTGATTAAGCAGTATCCCCATTAGTTATTCATCTATTTTGTCTCTAGGGGTGCCATGTTCTATGAAGCATCTCCACAACTCCCTCCAGGTCAAGCCCTCTTAGTTACAACCTCCTGGCTTCTGGCAGTAAAGTGCTGCCACCCAGCCCTTACTGCTTCCCATTTCCCTATTGTTATCAATGAGCAAACTGACTGATTCATATGGAATTAATATGGATACACATATAGCTATAAATATCTTTTTGTCTTTTTACAGAAATGTATAATAACTATATTGATCCATACCAGAAGTACAGATCTTTTCATTTTCCTGCAGAGAAGGAGTGATGAGAGCCCCACAATGTAAGAGTTGCCAGTGTTTTGGCATACTGAACTTGAGTTATTTCAGCTAAGCAATTGGAAGTGCATTGGAGCTGGACAAGGCATTGTGCATACTCTGCAGAGACTGGCATGCTAGGAAAACTCAGGCTTCACTCATTTGCTATTCATTCAATAAATCTTTGTTGCTGTTGTTTCTTTTCTTTAATCACTGAGTTGTGTCTGACTCTGTAACCTGATGGACTGCAGCATGCCAGGCTCCTCTGTCCTTCACCATTTCCCAGACTTTGCTCAAATTTATGTCCATTGACTTGGTGATTCTATCTAATCATCTTATCTTCTGTCATCCCCTTCTCCTTTTGCTTTAAATCTTTCAATCAGGGTTGTTTTTTTTTTTTTTTCTAATGAGGCACCTCTTCGCATTAAGTGGCCAAAGTATTGGACCTTTTCAGCATCAGTCCTTGCAATGAATATTCAGAGTTGATTTTCTTTAGGATCAACTGGTTTGATTTCCTTGCTTTCCAAAGGACCCTCAAAATAAACTTTTGAGTCCCTGTTAAATGAAAGACCCCAGTGCTGGGCATAGGGTGTACAATAATGAATGAAAGAGATGTGCAAAATGTTTCCAACATTATGAAAGAGAATCTGAAATGATGCTAAGTTCCTGAATGTTTCCATATGGAGATCTATCTGTACAATATAAGCATGGAGAAGCAATCCGTTTTTAGAGCAGGGATTGGCCAGCTATGATCTATGTCCTAAATCCAGCCACCACCTATAGGTAAAGATTTATTATAACACAGCCACACTTATTATCTGTGGCTGCTTTCAGGCTACAGTAGAAGAATGGGGTAGTTGGGACAGACACTGCATGGCTTGCAAAGCCTCAAGTATTTACTGTCTGGCCCTTTACAGAAAAATGCTTGCCAATCTCTATTTTAGAGTCTTGTATGTATCTATGTGTTAGTTGCTCAGTCATGTCCAACTTGTTGCAACGCCATGGACAGTAGCACATCAGGCTCCTTTGTCCATGGAATTCTAGAATACTAGAGAGGGCTTCCATTTCCTCTTTCAGGGGATCTTCACCACCCAGGGATCTCTCACATTGTAGGCATATTCTTTACCATCTGAGTCACCAGGGAAGCCCTTTAGAATCTTAGATCTGGCTAAAATTAACATTTAAAACTTGGGATCATAACAATTACTGTGTCTGTAGGCTTTCTTTGGGCTTCCCTTGTGGCTCAGCTGGTAAAGAATCTGCAGGCAATGTGGGAGACCTGGGGTAAATCCCTGGGTTGGGAAGATCCCCTGGAGAAGGGCAAAACTATTCAATCCAGTATTCTGGCCTGGAGAATTCCTTGGACTGTATATAGTCCAAGGGGTCCCAAAGAATTGGACAGGACTGAGTGACTTTCACTTTCACTTTTCACTTTCCACCATAGTTTGGCCTCAGTTCAAATAACAGGGAGGGAACACAGCCCCACCCATCAACAGAAAATTGGATTAAAGATTACTGAGCATGGCCCAGCCCACTAGAACAAGACCCAGTTTCCCCCATAGCCCTTCTCTCCCAACAGGAACCTTCCATAAGCCTCTTATCCTTGCCCATCAGAGGGCAGACAGAATGAAAACCACAATCACAGAAAACTAATCAAACTGACCACATGGACCACAGCCTTGTGGTCAATGAAACTATAAGCCATGCCATGTAGGGTCACCTAAGATGTACGGGTCATGTTGGAGAGTTCTGACAAAATGCGGTCCACTGGTGTTGGGGTCATTTAATGGACCGGGACTTGGTGGTTCAGAGTCGATAAGAAAGCAAGAGAGAGAAAGAAGCTGATATTCCCTGGTTCACACAGCAAATCAATAAAACCCTTGACACAGGGTTCGTGCCACTCTTATAGGCACAAGGCACCCTCTCAAGTAGGTCTTGAAAGCCCAGGCAAGAAAGTGAGCTCAGTGGATCTCCACGCTCCTGAGAATTAGCCTGAGGGAGAGAGAGAGAGATAGATAAGGAGAGAAAGAAAGAAAGACATGGGGACACAAGTCTTTGGTGGAGGAAGGGTACTTTAATGATCTTTCTGTGAGTATATATATGTTGTTATACAAGAAATTTCTTTCAACAATGATAAAGGTCAGAAAACCAAATGTACAGCAACCTTTACCAAGGGAACAAGGGATTAATAATGGTCACAAGGTCAGGAAACAATTCATATCTCAAGAAAGAGGATTAAGACTAAGCAGTTTGTCCTAAGAAGAATGTTTACTGAAGGAGATTCAAGCCTGCCTCATCCTATGACCTCAATCCTGGGAGCGGTATGCCATTCCACTGATGAGGAACAGAGGACTTATGAGAAACAGCATGTAGGAATCCTCCTACACTGGAGGATTTCCCAGTACACTGGAGAAGGAAATGGCAAACCATTTCAGTATTCTTGCCTGGAGAACCCCATGAACAGTATGAAAAGGCAAAACATATGACACTGAACTCTCCAGGTAGGTATGTATGCCACATGCTACTGGAGAAGAGTGGAGAAATAACTCCAGAAAGAATGAAGAGATGGAACCAAAGCGAAAACAACACCCCATCATGGATGTAACTAGTGATGGAAGTAAAGTTCAATGCTGTAAAGAGCTATATTGCATAGGAACCTGGAATGTTAGGTCCATGAATCAAGGTAAACTAGAAGGGGTCAAACAGGAGATGGCAAGAGTGAACATCGACATTGTAGGAATCAGTGAACTAAAATAGACTTGAATGGGCAAGAATCCCTTAGAAGAAATGGAGTAGCCATTGTAGTCAACAGAAGAGTCCAAAATGCAGTCCTTGGAGGCAATCTCAAAAACAACAGAATGATCTCTGTTTGTTTCCAAGGCAAGCCATTCAATATCAGAGTAATTCAAGTCCATGCCCCAACTAGTAATGCTGAAGAAGCTGAAGTTGTACAGTTCTATGAAGACCCACAAGACCTTTTAGAACTAACACCCAAAAAAGATGTTCTTTTCATTATACGGGACTGGAATGCAAAAGTAGGAAGTCAGGAAACACCTGGAGTAACAGGCAAATTTGGCCTTGGAGTACAGAATGAAGCAGGGCAAAGGCTAATAGAGTTTTGCCAAGAGAATATGCACTGGTCATAACAAACACCCTCTTCCAACAACACAAAAGAAGAATCTACACATGGACATCACAAGATGGTCAATACTGAAATTAGATTTGATAATGTTCTTTGCAGCCAAAGATGGAGAAACTCTATACCGTCTGCAAAAACAAGACTGGGAGCTGACTGTGGCTAAGATCATGAACTCCTTATTGCCAAATTCAGACTTAAATTGAAGAAAGTAGGGAAAACCACTAGACCATTCAGGTATGACCTAAATCAAATCCTTTATGATTATACAGTGGAAGTGACAAATAGATTCAAGGGATTAGATCTGATAGACAGAGTGCCTGAAGAACTATGGACGGAGGTTTATGCCATTGTACAGGAGTCAGTAATCAAGACCATCCCCAAGAAAAAGAAATGCAAAAAAGCAGAATGGTAGTCTGAGGAGACCTTACTAATAGCTGAGAAAAGAAGAGAAGCAAAAAGCAAAGGAGAAAAGGAAAGATATATCTATTTGAAAGCAGAGTTCCAAAGAATAGCAAGGAGAGATAAGAAAGCCCTCCTCAGTGATCAATGCAAAGAAATAGAGGAAAACAATAGAATGGAAAAGACTAGAGATCTTTTCAAGAAAATTAGATATACCAAGGGAACATATCTTGCAAATATGGGTGCAATAAAGGACAGAAATGGTACAGACCTAACAGAAGCAGAAGATATTAAGAAGAGGTAGAAAGAATACACAGAATTGTACAAAAAAGATCTTCATGACCCAGATAACCATGATGATGTGATCATTCACCTAGAGCCAGACTACCTGGAATAGTTAAGTCAAGTGGGACTTGGAAAGCATCACTACAAACAAAGGTAGTGGAGATGATGGAATTCCTGTTGAGCTAGTTCAAATCCTAATAGATGATGCTGTGAAAGTGCTGCACTCAAGATGCCAGCAAATTTGGAAAACCCAGCAGTGGCCAGAGGACTGGAAAAGTTGTTTTCATTCCAATCCTAAAGAAAGGCAATACCAAAGAATGCTCAAATTACCACACAGTTGCACTCATCTCACATATTAGCAAAGTAATGTTCAAAATTCTCCAAGCCAGGCTTCAACAGTATGTAAACCATGAACTTCCAGATGTTCAAGCTGGCAGAGGAACCAGAGATCAAATTGCCAACATCAGTTGGATCATCAAAAAAGCAAGAGAGCTCCAGAAACACATCTACTTCTTCTTTATTAATTATGCCAACGCCTTTGACTGTGTGGATCACAACAAACTTTAGAAAATTCTTCAAGAAGTGGGAACACCAGACCATCGTATGTACTTCCTAAAAAATCTGTATGCAGGTCAAAAGGAACAGATAGTACCAGACATAGAACAACAGGCTGTTTCCAAATTGGGACAGGAATATGTCAAGGCTGTATATTGTCACTCTGCTTATTTAACTTATATGCAGAGTACATCTTGCAAAATGCCAGGCTGGATGAAGCACAAGCTGGAATCAACATTTCTGGGAGAGACACCACCCTTATGGCAGAAAGCAAAGAACTAAAGAGCCTCTTGATGAAAGTGAAAGGGGAGAGTGAAAAAGTTGGCTTAAAACTCAACATTCAAAAATGAAGATCACGGAGTCTCATCCCATCACTTCATGGCAAATAGATAGTGAAACAATGGAAACAGTGAAAGACTATTTTGAGGAGCTCCAAAATCACTGCAGATGGTGACTGCAGCCATGAAATTAAAAGACGTTACTCCATGGAAGAAAAGCTATGACCAACCTAGACAGCAAATTTGAAAGCAAGAGACATTACTTTACCAACAAAGGTCCATGTAGTCAAAGCTATGGTTTTTCCAGTAGTCATATATGGATGTGAGGGTTGAACTATAAAGAAAGCTGAGCACCGAAGCACTGATGCTTTTGAACTGAGGTGTTGGAGAAGACTCTTGAGAGTCCCTTGGACTGCAAGGAGATCCAACCAGTCAATCCTAAAGGAGATCACTCCTGGGTGTTCATTGGAAGGACTGATGTTGAAGCTGAAACTCCAATACTTTGGCCACCTGATGTGAAGACTGACTCCTTAGAAAAGACCCTGATGCTGGGAAAGATTGAGGGCAGGAGGAGAAGGGAATGATAAAGGATGAGATGGTTGAATGGCATCATCGACTCAATAGACATGAGTTTGAGCAAGCTCAGGGAGTTGGTGATGGACATGGAAGCCTGACGTGCTGCAGTCCATGGGGTTGCAAAGAGTCAGTTGCAAACTAAGCTACTCAACTGAACTGACTGAAGTTTTCATTGCTTAAGAATAGTGGATAATATTTTGCCTTCCACAGCTTCTTCATCAAGAAAACACATTTTTATAACTATGTCACAGATAAGGCCAATAGAAAACTTAATATAAAAATTCAAGCTCTGGAATTTTACAAAAGTCATGTGAGACAGATAGTTATAGTAAAAACAAATAAAATATTTTAAAAATTGCTTTGAATGGTATGAGACAGAGGATGCAAGTATTTAAAATTATTTGTTTAGGACAAAAGAACAGTATAGAAAACTCTCCTGCTGTCTGCCTCCCCAAGTCTAACCTGAAGTAACTAAGGTTTTGTTAAATTTGAAAGCTTTCTGCAGAAATAATCCTGAATATCACACCCTTTTAGTGACCTTAGTGATGTTGAGCCTTCAGATTTTTCATGCATTTCTAAGATCCACAGATTAAAACTGTATAATAAGAAAAATATCTTTAATAATTTTCAAAGAAGAATGTATTGACAGTAGGGAAAGTCCATTACAAAAGTTTAGGTTTTGTGGCAAACAAAAGTAGTGATCTAAAGAGTTGTATGGTTCTCTTTCCATATTAGTTGGGCTTTATTTGGGTGTTAATGGAACTTGGGAACACAGCCCTCTTTGGTCACCCCCTCAGGGTGTACTACTCAAGGACAATAGAAGAAGAAACGTGTGTTTCTTCATGTCCCTACTGTACAGAAGAGGAGACGAAAGTGACTAGCAGACAGAACTGAATGGAATAAAGCACATGGACACCCAAGAAAGCAATAAAATGGTATCCTTCCATGCCAATATTCTTCACACACTGAAGAATATTTTTAGTAGGGTTTGGAAGTGTAATGAGTTGAATTAAGCGCCCTCCCCACCCAGCCAAAAAGGTGTGTCTAAGTCCTAACCCCAGTGCTTGTGAATGTGAACTTGTTTAAAAATAGGGTTTTTGCAGAAGCATTTAAGCTAAGGACTTCAAGATGAGATCATCCTGGATTTTTGGGTGTGCCCTAAATCCAAGGACACATGTCTTTATAAAGGAAGAAGAGACAGATTTGAGACCCAGAGACAGGGGAAAGATCAACTGAGGCAGAAATTGGAAGACAGCCATGAGCCAAGCACTACCTGGAGGAGCCACAGGAAGCTGGGAGAGAGGCCTGGCGTGGATTCTTCCTTAGGGCCTCCAGATGCTATCAACCCTTTAACTTCATATTTCTGGTCTTTAAAACTGTAAGAGAATAAATTTCTGTCATTTTAAGCCACAAGCTTGTGAGGATTTGTTATGGTAGCCCAGGACACTAATAAAAGGAGAAACTAATTTTTAAAGGTCTTAGATGGTTTATGTTTAAAATAAGGAGTTTGTTTAATTATAAAAAAAATGACATTTAAAATTATTAGGAATTATCACTATCTCACTGGATTTTGTTTTCCCTGCCTGCCTGGTTAACTTCAGGTTAACTGACTCTTAACCTGGTTAACTGACTCTTCAGTTAACTGAAGTTATATTTACCAAGGAGAGATGTCAGTTTATATAAATAATAATAAGTACTAGGTAATTTTGAAATAGGGGCTTCCCTGGTGGCTCAGTGGTAAAGAAGCCACCTACAATACAGGAGACATGGGTTTGATCCCTGGGTTGGGAAGATCCCCTGGAGAAGGAAATGGCAACCCACTCTAGTATTCTTGTCTGGAGAATTCCAAGGACAGAGGAGCCTAAAAGGCTACAGTCCACGGGTCACAGAAGTATTGGATATGACTGCGAGACTGAGCACGTGTGTAATTTTGAAATAGAATAAAAGGCTAGATAAAAGTAGTCAATAATGGTATAATTACATAATAAAATTATATAAATATTTTTAAGTTCAAATAAGAAAAACATTTTTCTTATTTCTCTAGTTTTTTATCCTCTTCCCCTCTCCCGCCAGTTTTCTTTTGAAATATTCAGAATCATAAGACTTCTTTTGGGGAGCACCGAAGGATTTAAAATTTAAACAATAAATCTAAACCTTAAACTAAGGATTTCAAGATGAGATCATCCTGGATTTGGGGTGTACCCTAAATCCAATGTCAGATGTCTTTATAATGGAAAAAGAGAGAGATTTGAGATGCAGAGACAGAGGAAAAGGTCATGTTGTCTAAAAAGATTTAGACAATAAAATAAGTTACTTGATCTTAGAAAACAGAACTATGTTGTCTCTATTCTTTGTCAGAATTTTAGCAGATTGCTAACTTTGGGTTGAGTGCTGTCCACTTCTGAGCGATCATGTGAGTTAGACAAATCAAAACACTGGAGTACCTTCCTGTGGGATGAATAGAGACAGGTCAGAGCCAGGCAGGCAGAAGTCTATGATTCAGATCCTGCTGGGTTCCCAGGCTCTCCTGCCCTTCTCTTCCCACAGTCAGAGCTGTTTGAACCCCACCTGCTGCCTTAGCATTGCCCTGAGGCCACAGTTCCACATTCACCCATACAGCAGCCTGAACCCTAGTGGTTCTCAAGCTTCAGTTGCATTTGTAAAAATACTAACTCATGTGTGTCGCCCTAGATTTTCTCAATCCAAATTACCAGGGCCCAGGTCTGGCAATATGAATTTAGAATTCCTCCAGGTGATTCTCCACCAGTATAGTGTATGACTCAGTGATGGTCGACAAACAAGCTAGACCAGTGGTTCTGTAAGTGTGGTCCCTGAATCAGCATCATCACCATCCCCAGGGGAACTTGTAAGAAATGCAAATTCCTGGGCCCCACCTCAGGCTTACTGAATCAGAAATGGGAAGGGGGCCCAGTTACCTGTGGTTTAACAAGCCTTTCAGGTGATTCCTATGAGAGCTCAAATTTGAGAACCATGGCCCATACTTAGACCCACTTCCAAAGAACAGAGTCTGGATAGGGGGAAAATAGTAATTCCAGATACCTAGTGAGCATCACTTTAATCAGGTGACCAGGTTCAACACTCTTTGTGTTGAATCTGGCAAGTGTCATGTGCTTCCTGATACAATGTCCTTCATCCTCGTGGTCTTCTTCCTGCAGAACCATAATCCAAATCTAATCATCAGGAAACATCAGACATGTGAAGAAAAACTGAAGAATATTCTACAAAATACTCTTCAAGACTATCAAGGTCTTGAATTGAAAGGAAAAACTGAGAAACTGTCACAGACTGGAGAAAACTTCACAGACATGACAATTGAATACAATGTAGGATCCTGAATTGCATCCTGGAACAGGAAAGGACAATAGTGGAAAAAGTGGAGAAAAATGTGAATAAGGTCTAAAATTTAGTTACTAGTATTGCCCCAGTATTCATTTTTCAGTTTTGACAAATGTATCCCATGAAGTAAGATATTGACACTAAGGAAATGGATGAACAGTATATGGAAACGCTCTGCATGTTTTGAAACTTCTCTGTAAATCTAAAAGTATGCCAAAAATATTTTATCTTATTTTATTTTATTTTTTGTAGTCAACGATCTGTTTTATTTTTTTTTTAACTTGTTAACAATTTTTATTTTATTTATTTATTTATTTTAAATTTTCTTTACTTTATTGTGTTGGTTTTGCCATACAATGACATGAAACTGCCATGGGTCTACACATGCTCCCCCTCCAGAATGCCCCTCCCTCTTCCCTCCCGATTCCCTCCCCCTGGGACATCTCGGTGCACAGCCCCGAACATCAATCCTAGGCTGGCGATTGATTTCACATATGACAATTAACATGTTTCAATGCCATTCTCCTATATCATCTCACCCTTGCCCTCCTCCACAGAGTCCACAAGTCTGTTCTATACAGCTGCGTTCCTTTTAAAAAGTCAACAAAAACATAAAATAAGGCAAAAAAGTGTGGTCCATAGATCAGAAGCATCTACACCTCCTGAAAGTTTGCTAGCAGTGAAGATGATCAGAACCAGATCCAGATCGGCTGCATCAGAGTCTGCATTTTTTCAGAAGATCCTCAGATCAATCATTGAGTGTACAGTAAAAGTTTAAAAACCCTGCTCTTTACCACAAGCCTGGGATTTAGCATCAGCTCAACCTTATCTGGTCTTGAAACATATACTAGTTTCTATTTTGATCCACTGCCTATTTCTTAAAACCCAAGCTCTGTTTTCAACCTGATTGAGATCAACAAGCTCTGGGCCACTCCTTGTGGGCTCAGTCCTTATGTTATAACACTCCCCAAAGGCTCAGACTCTATCTTTTATTTATGAGATATTTCCTTCCTTAAAAGGTGGGAGTCATGCCTTTGATCCCTAAGCCTGTCTGGGACCTGCTACCTGTCACAGACTTCCCTCTTGCTGACATGCCTGGGATTTTAAGTGCTGCCTCCTCAAAGCTCCCTTTCACAGTGTTCCATGCACCTCTTGTGCTGATAGCACTGGGATTTCCACTTATTGTCACTAAAAAATCAGATGTTATACTCTATTTGCAGGTTCAACCAGGCCTGGAAATATCTAGAGATAGGATGGCATGTGCAGAGCTTGCTCCTCCATCAAATAGCTCAACAAAAAGAGCAGGATTTCCAGAAATTTCAATGTTTACTGAAAAACTGGGTTCAACAGGATCTGGGATTTGAGATAAAAGCTAGAGGCCTAGGAGTGAAACTGGGGAGGTAAACAAGTTTTTGTGTCCAGATTTTTCCTTTGGTGTCTTTGAATCTCAGAAATAAAAACCTACTGATTTTATAAAGATAGCTTGCTTTTTATGGATATTATAAAATCCAGCCAGAATGGTGAGCATGGACACTTTTCCTGAACATGTGAGCATTAACCTTCTTCTCTTGGAGGAAAGGATTGCAGTGAATTCCTGAAGTTTAAAAGTTTAGAGAAATGACTCCTTGAAAAGATACCTGGCCCAGTCTACCCAAAGGAAGACCAGGCTTCTTGTTTTTGTAGGGAAACACTGGGCCCTTGTCCCAGGACATCTTGGCAAGCATCATCCTCAGGAAATATTATGTGAATTGGACCATGGCACATGGACTTTTCAGGGAAGAGTTGCGCCAGCAGCCAAATGACTTGAGAGCCGCCGAGGGAACCATGCGATGACCTCAGAATTAGAACCAACCTGGTGAGTGGGACGTGGGAGAGGCTGATGGGATTCCGCACCTGCTGAGCAGTGGAAGAGCTCTGGATTGGGCTGGAAGTGCTGATGCGTTGGCAGGGGGGAGCTCATGAGTATCCAGTATGCAGCTCTGGTGCACTGAGGGTGCTCAGTTTGCCGTGACCTGGAGACACCCATTTGAGCCAACACACCCCACTCCACAAATGCACTGATTTCCAATCTTTTTGTGTAATTTCTTTTAATTTTAACATATGAAAAACTCTAATCTTGCTACTGAACAACTAAGGGGAGAAGAGATTTTTCTCACATTTTGATCAGGATAGACAGGAGACTACTATCTTTCATACTGCAAGTGACTAGAGTAGTTTCACAACCCAGAGAAACAGGAGAGCTGGGGATGAAAGGAGCCAGGCTACTTGAGGGCATTGACCCCTGGCTGCGGTGGAGGAGGCAAACTTACTCTGATATGAACAGGGTGGACTTCGGTGTCAATGTTAGGAAGAAATTCCACTCTTTTGGAACAATTTAACATCATCTCCATTTAAAATATTCAAGTTTAAAATTTTGACTCTTTGAAATCTCAGAATTGCAATGAAATACCCAATAAGAAAAAACATAGTCATAGAAGATAGAGCATTTACTCCTTTGGCTTTGGGATCCTAAACTCCTTTACAAATCCAATTAGCTGTAGGCTAGGCAGTATGTGAGTCATTTTTCTCTTCTCACATTAACATCAACCGTGAAATCTAAAGTGAATGATGACATTCCAAGGACAATTGCATATGATTCTTCTTCAGCAAGTTCAGGCAACTGACAGTTGCTGTCATAAGGGAATACGTCATCTCACGCTATTTTAATGATGATGGCTCCACTGGGAAGGACCATAAGGGGGAAAATGAGTTTAGTATCTGGACTGTGTCTGAAGTCAAAGTAAAGCTGAAAAGCAAATATTATATTTTGAAATTAAGGTTTTGTTGATAACAGATGAGAAATTATGTTTCAGGGATGGTTGGAAAAAAAACACCAATAGTTTTGAAAAGCAATGAGTTCCATTCATTCATCTGTAGGTATACAAATTTATTTACATTCTGACCAAAAGAATGAGAAAAAAAATCATAGTAAAATGACTGAAATGAGATGCACTAAGTTAAAAGTGAGTTCTTCAATGATGAGACAATGGAAATTAAACTATTTCTTCCCATTTCTCAATAATTTCAGTCTGTGTGAAATTGTTCTATAATTAAAAGAATAAATTCCTTTCAAAAATTAAAGCACAAAAGGACAAATAAAGATAGAATTACATGATACGATTATATTAATCATAATATATAATTCAACTTATATGAAGTATCTAAAGTGGTCAAATCATAGAAACAGGAAGTAGGAAGGTAGTTGCCAGGGGCTGCAGGGAAGGGAAGGGGTAGTTTCAGCGTCACAAGATCAAAGATAGAAAAATCTAGAGATCTGTGCACAGCAATGTTAATATACTGAACACTACTGACCTATAATGTGGTTAAAATGGTAAATTTTAATTTTACTTTAAAATTTTTAACTTAAAAACAAAAAGTAAAATGAATAGTACAGGACTTCCCTAGTGGTCCAGGGGCTAGGAATCCTGGCAATACAGGGGACAAGGGAAGATCCCACATGCCTCAGGGCAGCTAAGCCCATGGGCTGCAACCATGGAAGCCTGCGCTCTGCAACAAGAGAAGCCACAGCAATGAGAAGCCCACACACCGCAAGCAAGAATAGCCCCGGCTCACCGCAGCTAGAGAAAGACGGTGTGCAGCAATGGAGACTCAGTGTAGTCAAAAATAAATAAATACATTTTTAAAGCTGAACAGTACAATAGAGGACCATATGTAAAATAACAATGATGAAAAGATAAAAATGTTTAAAGAAAGTATATTCAACAAGGACTTGGACACTGTCAAGATATGGGAGTTAAGGTCAGAAAGGAGCCCAGTGCACCCGCCTGACACGGGCGAAGTTGGGCGTACAGGAAGGGAAGCGGTTTTGCAGAAGAAAAGGAGGTACGGGACATGAGTTCAACTTAAGGAGCCAGTGTCTATGGGATAACCAGTCTAAAGTTTGCCTCAGAAAGTTGGATACACAGATCTGGAGCACAGGAAACAAAGATCTGGATTAGAAAAAAAGAGAAAGACAGTGATCTGAAGTGGGTGGGGTCCCCCTGGATTAGAGTGGAAAATAAAATAAGTGCAGGCCGAACGAAAGTGAACATGTAACAACAACCAGTGTGTGGGGTAACTGAGAAAAAGGGAGTGTGTTTATTTTCTAGGCTGCCGCCGTAACAAATTACCACAAGCTGAGCCGCTTATAACAACAGAAATTTATTCTCTCACAATTTTAAAGGCTTGAAATCTGAAATCCAGGCATCGCCGGAACATGCTCCCTCCAAAGTTTCTGGCAAAGACTCCTCCTTGCCTCTTCCAACTCCTGGTGTCTCTATGCATTTCGTGACTTGTGACTGCATCACTCCAGTCGCTGCCTCTGTCTTCACACAGCCTTTTCTTCTCTGTGTGTGTCTTTTCCTCTTCCATCTCTTCAAAGGAAATTTGTCATTAATCTAGAGCTCACCTCAATGCTGCCACAAAGCCTCCGATGGCGCTTGTCTAGGTGAACTGCACGAAGCAGCCTGTACTCAAACAAGTACCTCATGAGGCGCATGCGCAGTGCTATAAGCAAGCTTGTTACATAATCCTTATTTACAAAACTTGGGGTGACAGTAAGAGGCCATGGGGCAAGAAAGACTGACCACACCATCTTGGCTGATTTGCTCTTCCCTTACAATCTGTATATAGGAATTTTCAGGTTTAGAGCTTTCAAAGATGTGAGCGTGCCCAGAGAAAGGACAAAGAGACACAGGAAGAAAAGGAGCTGAAGAGCAGAAGAGATTCATGATACAGGAAAGGGCAAGGGGAGTTTCTTTATCTGAGGAGGCACTGTTAGTTTAAAGAATTCACCTGCCAAGTTGGGAAAGGAGTACTTGAAGGTTGTAGATTGTCACCTGCTTATTTAACTTATACGCAGAGTACATCATGTGAAATGCCGGGCTGGAGAAATATCAATAACCTCAGATATGCAGATGACACCAGCCCTATGGCTGAAAGCAAAGAGGAATTAAAGAGCCTCTTGATGAAAGTGAAAGAGGAAAGTGAAAAGCTGGCTAAAAACTCAACACTCAAAAAAGGAAGACCATGCCATCACTTCATGGCAAATAGATGGGGGGAAAATGGAAACAGTAACAGACTTATCTTTGGGGGCTCCAAAATCACTGCAGATGATGACTACAACCATGAAATTAAAAGAAACTTTCTCCTTGGAAGAAAAGCCATGACCAACCCAGACGGCATATTAAAAAGCAGAGACATTACTTTGCTGGCAAAGGCCTGTCTAGTCAAAGCTCTGGTTTTTCCCGTGGTCATGGATGGATGTGAGAGTTGGACTGCAAAGAAAGCTGAGCACTGAAGAATTGATGCTTTTGAACTGCGGTGTTGGCGAAGACTCTTGAGAGTCCCTTGGACAGCGAAGAGATCAAACCAGTCCATCTTAAAGGAAATCAGTCCTGAATATTCATTGGAAGGACTGATGCTGAAGCTGAAGCTCCAATACTTTGGCCACCTGATGCAAAGAACTGACTCATTGGAAAAGACCCTGATGCTGAGAAAGATTGAAGGCAGGATGAGAAGGGGACATCACCGGCTTGATGGACATGAATTTGAGCAAGCTCCGGGAGTTGGTGATGGACAGGGAAGCCTGGTTTACTGCAGTCCATGAATTGCACTGAGTGGGACAGGACTGAGCAATTGAACAGAATTGATGAAACGCAGTAATATCAAAAATAATATCAACCAATGGGAAGTGAAACTCCTCTGGTTCAGTTCATTTAAGGAGGGGAAACTGGAGACAGCTGAGGGAAGGAGGGTGTCGTCAGTTCCTGAAACTTACCTGACCCCAGTAACAGGAAGGGTGTATAGCTGCCTTACTCAGTTTCTTCCCAGCAAGAGGTTAATTTGCAGGGTTGTGCCACAAGGAATTACAATGGTAAATGTCGCAGCTGGTATGTACTGTATTCTTATGTGCCAGTCACTGGGTTAAGGTCTCAGTATTTATCTAGACGTTTACTTGTTAAAGCACATATTAGTATTTTCACATTAAATTGCATAAGAGAGAGAGAGAGAGAGAGAGAGAGAGAGAGAGAGAGAGAGAGAGAGAGAAAAGAATTCGCCTGCCAATGCAGGAGATACAAGAGACATGGGTTCAATACTTGGGTTGGGAAGATCCCATGGAGGGGGAAAGGGCAACCCACTGCAGTATTCTTGCTGGGAAATCCCACAGTTAGAGAACCAGGCAGGTTACAGTACATGGGATCTCAAAGAGAAATGACTGTGAGACTGGGCACCATCATCCATGGTTGTTAATTTTTGAAGCATAGAATCTGAATGTAGAACAGTACGTGAAGTTCGCAGAGGCCATTCAGAATGCAGTTCAGTGTTACTGCATCATCTATGACAGAGAAGAGCTACTACCTAGGCATCACTGGATCATTTTTTTCAAGAGGGTAGGTAGAATTGAATCTAGCAGGGACCCAGAACCTGTGCCATCAATGTCAGGCATGAATGAAATCACTGCTTGCCCTCCATGTCCTGTTACCAATGACCCTTCAGCTCTACCATCTCCCACCTCCTCTCCCACCTCCAGTCAGTAACTCTTACCTGTTCAGTAGGTGCTCGTTCACTAGATGCCCGTTACCCATTCACTGTATTCCAGCTGTCGGACTGAACTACTGTACTTTTCAAGGTACTATATCATAAGAGTAAAAGAAAGTGTTTTCTTTAATTTTTGTTTATTTTTTTATGTTTTGTGTGAAAAATATTGTAAGCCTATTAGAATACAGTATTCCACAGCCAATTATTTTAGTTATTCACCTCAGCTAACTTTGTTGGACCTACAAACACTCTGAACTTACAAACGAGCTCTCTAAATGGAACACATTCATCTGGGGGGGACTTACTATACCTCAGCAAAATGAATTAAAAAAAAAAAAACTATGGGGAAAAGGATCTCTTTGTATGAGTTAGTCAATAAGTCCTACACTTAAAAAAAAAAAA
>ML661885.1:22946197-23115957 GCA_007570785.1 Antilocapra americana
ATTTGGCACTCTCTTCTCCAGTGTAAATACAATGATGAATAAGGTCCAACTCCAGACTTTATGAAGGCCAGTGGGAAAGAAGCCTGTTCTCAAAATAATTGGATTGCACCGTTTATGTGCTACAATAGAAAAATGTTCAAAGTGATGGAGGCCCAGTTAGAGGTAAAAGCAATTTTGTGTAGAATCAAAGAGTGTAAGTGGAAACTGGCCAAAAAAAAAAAACTGCTGAGGAGGAGGCTTAATTCCAGGAAGAGGCTTCATGACCAGTGGCTTGGAGGCTGAGAAGTACTTATGGAGTGTTTGGAGAAAGAAAGTTTGGGTGACCCTAGAGGGTATGGCCTGAGTAAACAAGAGACTGTGCACAGACTTTTATCCTTACTTTTGTGTCCCTCTCTAATCAAGATCTGTAACATTAAAGGGAGTCCAGTGGGGGGTAAGAAATAAGACTGCTAGTTATCATAGACTTTAAAAAATCATCTAGGGCTCTGTGAGTTTAGATTGATCTACTTTGAGCACAGGTTTCCAAAGATAAATGTTAGAAGGATACTGAAGAATAGGATGAGGACTCCCTGGTGATCCAGTGGTTAAGACTGTGTTTCCAGTAGAGGGGGTACAAGTTCAATCCTTAGTCGGTGAACTAGGATCCCAGATGCTGCGTGGTGTGGCAAAAAAAAAAAAAAAAAAAATTAAAAAAAAGCAGGACAGCAGTGGGAATGGACATGTGTGATACAGGAAAGAGGACTGTAGTAGAAGACAGAAGCATGATGATCTCTGGGCTTGTCAGCTTGGGAACATGGACGAAGAGCGACACAGCTGAAAGGAAGTAAAAGCTGAGAAGGGACATGGGAAAACAGAGTTCGCGATCCCTCACACAAGATTTCAAATCTCAACAGCTCTGAAAAGCTAGCATTTAAAAGTGCTACAAGTCATTGGTGATTAGCCCAACCTGAGTTAACATGAGGACATTTGTAATATCCACACTTTACAGTGAATAAACACATTTTGCTGAAGAAACACTGTGTTTGATTGTAGGATATTGCTCCCATAGTACATGGCACATGCTTCATCTTGCCTTTCTCAGGTTTGATAAACCTCAGAACCAGGTATTTCTGAGTTAAACACCTAACGTTTTTGATATGTCATTTTGCACCTATAATGAGTCCAATGTGAAAGCTGCATTTGAGGAATTCAACATCAACTTGCTCTCCTGTCAAGAGAAGGTATATATAGATCAGAGGTGTGTGTGTGTGTGTGTGTTTGGGGGTTGGGGAGGTGGAGACCATTTTCCAGCAAACTAGAATCATTTCTATCTATAGTAGAAATTTTAAATAAAATGTCAAAGTAATCCAGGAAAAAAATTCTCCTCACAGAAAGAGTTCTTAAATTTTAATAACTTGAAACAAATTTCACAGTAGGGCTAAAGCTTAAGGCCTAGTGTATATAGTGGCACTGTATACAGATTTTCCTGTATCAAAAATCCAGCTCAGATTTTTCATCTGAGCTAACTTCTATGAGAAAAATTTCGACAAGTAAACTTTACATATTTTCTTCTCTGTGATTTGCTTCCACTTCTTAGCTCTTACTGAACCAGACCAGCCTAACAGGGACTGCTGCCTGTCTTCACATGCCCTCCTTGACTCACAGAACACTCGGATTTCTTTTCAAGTGAGGCCTTTGGCATACAGCCGTTTTCTAGAGGCTATTTTTACTTGCTCAAGCAGATTTACAAGAGTGATTTGCAAAACCTCTACTTGTTCCCTTTAGGTGGATTTCCTGAGAAATGTGAAGAAGAGAGGAGAAAAAACCGTCCAGCTTCCCATGCTTTCTTTTTAGAGAGAAGAAAAGTGGACTTTGAACAATTAGCAACAATTTAGAAAAGAAGACATCTTTTGCTGGCTCACATAGTCCTGATTCCTGGACCAGGTCTAATTTAACTTGGTGAACAGGGAAGAGCATGCTGCCAAAGCATGTGTATGTGTATGTTGTGTGTGTGTGACCATGCATGCACACGCACACACATACACACACCATAGACCACTGAAAGGACAATTAAAGAAGTGCAAACTACCTATGTGTAAAATAAATGGTGCAAGGATGTGTTGTACAGCACAGGGAATACAGCCAATATTTTATAATATAAATGGAATATAACCTGTAAAAATTGTAAACCATTGTGTTATATTCCTGAAATTTACATAAATTTGTAAATCAACCATACCTCAATTTAAAAAATCCATGTATACCAGATTATAAAAGTGTTTCTCTCTCCCTCCCTCCTTTCTCCTCTCTTCCATCAGCCTTCCTACTACACAGTGACCTCAAAGATCACTGGGATTCAGTGAAAATCAAACATGTTATTGCAAGTAAATTTTCAGACCAGACAAGTTCATCTGATCACATTCCAATTTCCTAATTACTATGGATTAATTATAATGAGAGAAAATACACATAAATTATAACTGCTCTATTTTTCCATTCAGCAGAAATAATACAATATGGTGGTGCTGGTGGTAAAAAAAGTCCTTCTTCTAAGGCAGGAGATGAAAGAGACTTGTATTCAATCCCTGGGTCAGGAAGATTCCCCTGGAGAAGGGCATAGTAACCCACTCCATTATTCTTGCCTGGAGAATCCCATTTACAGAGGAGCCTGGCAGGCTACAGTCCATGGGGTCACCAAGAGCTGTACACGACTGAAGTGACTTAGTAGGAAGCATAAGTAACTGCAACACATCCTGCAATGAATACTTACTGTTTTATCTCTGCTCAGAGTGAGACAAGTAAAATGAGATATTGTGAGTTTTTAGACCCTGTTTGAATGGTCAATACTGTATCTGTCATTTAGTTTGTTCTTGCGCTCTTAGCATTTCTGCCAGTGTCTGAAACAAGGTGAGAAAACAAACTTTTCAAGAGAAGAAAGTTAACCATTGGTTGACAAGCAACTATTCCGGGCCAAATAACTTACTTTGTCATTTAATTTATTCTCCTAAACCATGGTTAGTATTATTGCCATTTTCTAAAGATGGGAAGAAGATTTAGAGAAATAAAAGAGCTTTCACAGAGCTCATACAGCTAAAAGATGATGAAAACCAGATTCATCTTTTCCATCAGAGATTTATGTACCACTTAAGTGTCTGGCACTGTCCTAGGATATACCATGATACGAAACAGGCACAAGTCCTCCCCTGCTACCACTTTGCACTGGAATGGTGGCCTTCAGCCCTGGTTGACAACACACTAGGACCATCTGGAGAGCTTCTAAAACACACCCGCACCGATGTCTGTGTGGGTGGGTGGGTTAGTCGCTCAGTCATATGTGACTCTTTGCGACCAATGTCTGCTCCTGGTAATTTCTGGAAGTAAAACCCAGGTTTAAAGACTTTTTAAACTTCACCAAGTATTTCAAGAGTGAGTCCAGTATTGAGAATCTTTCATTTATTAGATTATGCTGAATACGAGGTTACCACCCTCAAAAAACTTATGCTGTACAGAAGTTACAGATAAATGCATAAAAATATGACTCACTTGGAAAACAGTTTTGAGGTAATGTATAAGCAAATTTAAAATTGCATCATTCATATTTAAAGTAAATGAATTCGTGAAAGACACAATTACTTTTGGAGTTGGGATGGTGTTATGCACACAATTGCACCCCCTCAATTCATATTTTAAAGCTCTAACCCCACTATCTGAGAATGTGGCTGTATTGGGAGATAGGGCTTTTAATGAGGTAATTAAGTTAAAATGAGGTCATTAGAGTGTACTCTAGTCCAATCTGAATAGTGTCTTTATAAAAATAAGATATTTGGGCACAGAGAGAAACAGAGATACAAACACAGAGATGAGACCATGTAAGGACACAGCAAGAAAGCAGCCATCCATGAGCCAATAAGCAAGGCCTCAGGAGAAATCAGCTCTGCATACATCTCGATCTTGGACATCTGGCCTCCAGAACTATGGAGAAAATTAATTTCCATTGTTTAAGACACCCAGCCTGTGGAATTGTTTAGGGTAGCCTAGCAAACTAATACCCATGGATTCATGGAAGTATAATTTCTCAAATGAAAGAAGTAAAGAAAAAGCACCCAAAGGCGGTGTATGCTTTTGCCTAGAGTCAAAACTCTAGTCCAGTTCTCAAACTTGGGTATGTAGCAAAGCCGTCTGTGGAATTAAGTAAAACACAGATACTCAAGCTTATCTTACTTTCAAAAGTTTGAGCCATTCTATTTTTTGCTTGCTTCTAGTGATTCTGATAGGCAACACTAAAACAGTGCAATTCAGATGGGACTTGAACCTATGGTCTTTTAACTGAGAACACACGCCTGGTTTCAGGACTCAATGAAGCTCAGGTTCTTGGCATCTAATTGCAGAAGAGTTCAGTGAGAGGCAAAGTGATAGGTAAGAAGTGGATTATTTAGAAAGAAACACACTCCACAGACAGAGTGTGGACCAATACAGAAAGCAAGAGCAGCCTTGAAATATGATGTGGTTAGTTTTTATGGGCTCGGTAATCTCATAGATTTTTTTTTTATTGTTTTTGCCATACATTGTCATGATATCACCATGGGTTTACATATGCTTCCCCTCCGGAATCCCCCTCCCTCCTCCCTCCCCCCCCCGGGAAATCTCGCTGCACCAGTCCCAAGCATCAATCCTGGGCTGGCGATTGATTAGACACATGACAATTAACATGCTTCAATGCCCTTCTCCCATATCATCCCACCCTTACCCTCATCCACAAAGTCCACAAGTCTATTCTATACATCTGCGTTCCTTTTGTTGTCTCCCATGTTGGGTTCTCATTACTGTCTTTCTAAATTCCATATATATGTGTTAATATACTGTATTGTTGTTTTTGCTTCTGGCTTACTTCACTCTGGATAATGGGCTCCAGTTTCGTCCATCTGAGTAGAATTGCTTCAAATGAATTTTTTTTTAATGCTGAGTAATATTCCATTGTGTATATATACCACAGCTTTCTTATCCATTCGTCAGTTGATGGGCATCTAGGTTGCTTCCATGTCCTGGCTATTGTAAACAATGCAGCGATGAACATTGGGGTGCACGTGGCTCTTTCAATTCTGGTTTCCTCGGTGTATATGCCCAGCAGTGGGATTGCCGGGTCATATGGCAGGTCTATTTGCAGCTTTTTAAGGAACCTCCACACTGTTTTCCATAGTGGCTGTACTAGTTTGCATTCCCACCAACAGTGTAAGAGGGTTCCCTTTTCTCCACATCCTCTCCAGCATTTATTGCTTGTAGACTTTTGGATGGCAGCCATTCTGACTGGTGTAAAGTGGTACCTCATTGTGGTTTTGATTTGCATTTCTCTGATAATGAGTGATGTTGAGCATCTTTTCATGTGTTTGTTAGCCATTTTTATATCTTCTTTGGAGAAATGTCTGTTAAGTTCTTTGGCCCACTTTTTAATTGGGTTGTTTATTTTTCTAGAATGGAGCTGCAGGAGTTGTTTGTAAATTTTTGAGATTAATTGTTTGTCTGTTGCTTCATTGGCTATTATTTTCTCCCATTCTGAAGGCTGTCTTTTCACCTTGCTTATAGTTTCCTTTGTTGTGCAAAAGCTTTTAATTTTAATTAGGTCCCATTTGTTTATTCGTGTTTTTATTTCCAATATTCTGGGAGGTGGGTCATGGAGTATCCCGCTTTGGATTATAGCAGAGAGTGTTTTGCCTATGTTATCCTCTAGGAGTTTTATAGTTTCTGGTCTTATGCTTAGATCTTTGATCCATTTTGAGTTTATCTTTGTGTATGGTGTTAGAAAGTGATCTAGTTTCATTCTTTTACAAGTGGCTGTCCAGTTTTCCCAGCACCACTTGTTAAAGAGGTTGTCTTTTCTCCATTGTATATTCTTGCCTCCTTTGTCAAAGATAAGGTGTCCATAGATGCGTGGATTTATCTCTGGGCTTTCTATTTTGTTCCATTGATCTATATTTCTGTCTTTGTGCCAGTACCATACTGTCTTAATGACTGTGGATTTGTAGTATAGCCTAAAGTCAGGTAGGTTGATTCTGCCAGTTCCATTCTTCTTTTTCAAGATTGCTTTGGCTATACGACGTTTTTTGTATTTCCATACAAATTGAGAAATTATTTGTTCTAATTCTTTGAAAAAGACCTCTGGTAGCTTGATAGGAATTGCATTGAATCTATAGATTGCTTTAGGTAGTATACTCATTTTCACTATATTGATTCTTCCAGTCCACAAACACGGCACATTTCTCCATCTGTTTGTGTCCTCCTTGATTTCTTTCATCAGTGTTCTATAATTTTCTATATACAAGTCTTTTGATTCTTTAGGTAGAAATACTCCTAAGTATTTTATTCTTTTTGTTTCGATGGTGAATGGAATTGTTTCCTTAATTTCTCTTTCTGATTTCTCACTGTTAGTGTATAGGAATGCCAGGGATTTCTGTGTGTTGATTTTATATCCTGAAACTTTGCTATATTCACTGATTAGCTCTAGTAATTTTCTCGTAGAGTCTTTAGGGTTTTCAATATAGAGGATCATGTCATCTGCAAACAGAGAGAGTTTTACTTCTTCTTTTCCA
Source organism: Antilocapra americana (assembly GCA_007570785.1). NCBI lineage: Eukaryota > Metazoa > Chordata > Mammalia > Artiodactyla > Antilocapridae > Antilocapra > Antilocapra americana. The sequence goes on from ML661885.1 coordinate 22,952,761, forward strand.
ATCTGTATTCCTTTGATTTCTTTATCTGCTCTGATTGCTGTGGCCAAAACTTCCAAAACTATGTTGAATAGTAGTGGTGAGAGTGGGCACCCTTGTCTTGTCCCTGATTTCAGGGGGAATGCTTCCAGTTTTTCACCATTGAGGATAATGTTTGCTGTGGGTTTGTCATATATAGCTTTTATTATGTTGAGGTATGTTCCTTCTATTCCTACTTTTTGGAGGGTTTTTATCATAAATGGATGTTGAATTTTGTCAAAGGCTTTCTCTGCATCTATTGAGATAATCATGTGATTTTTATTTTTCAATTTGTTAATGTGGTGTATTACATTGATTGATTTACGAATATTGAAGAATCCTTGCATCCCTGGGATAAAGCCTACTTGATCATGATGTATGATCTTTTTGATGTGTTGTTGGATTCTATTTGCTAGAATTTTGTTGAGGATTTTTGCGTCTAAGTTCATCAGTGATATTGGCCTGTAGTTTTCTTTTTTTGTGGCATCTTTGCCAGGTTTTGGAATTAGGGTGATGGTGGTCTCATAGAATGAGTTTGGAAGTTTACCTTCGTCTGCAATTTTCTGGAAGAGTTTGAGTAGAATAGGTGTTAGCTCTTCTCTAAATTTTTGGTAGAATTCAGCTGTGAAGCCATCTGGTCCTGGGCCTTTGTTTTTTGGAAGATTTCTGATTACAGTTTCAATTTCCGTGCTTGTGATGGGTCTATTAATATTATCTATCTCTTCCTGGTTTAGTCTTGGAAAGTTGTACTTTTCTAGGAATTTGTCCATTTCATCCAGGTTGTCCAGTTTATTTGCATATAGTTGCTGATAATAGTCTCTTATGATCCTTTGTATTTCTGTGTTTTCTGTTGTGATCTCTCCGTTTTCATTTCTAAATCTTTGATTTGGTTCTTCTCCCTTTGTTTCTTGATGAGTCTGGCTAATGGTTTGTCAATTTTATTTATCTTCTCAAAGAACCAGCTTTTGGCTTGGTTGATTTTTGCTATGGTCACTTTTGTTTCCTTTGCTTTTATTTCTGCCCTGATCTTTAAGATTTCTTTCCTCCTACTAGACCTGGGCTTCTGCATCTCTTCCCTTTCTAGTTGCTTTAGGTGTAAAGTAAGGTCATTTATTTGATTTTTTTCTTGTTTCCTGAGGTGAGCTTGTATTGCTATGAACTTTCCCCTTAGCATTGCTTTCACAGTGTCCCATAGGTTTGGGGCTGTTGTGTTTTCATTTTCATTCGTTTCCATGCATAACTGAATTTCATTTTTAATTTCTTCTGTGAATTCTTGGTTATTCAGCAGTGTGTTGTTGAGCCTCCATATGTTGGAAGTTTTGAAGGGTTTTCTCCTGTAGTTGATTTCTAATCTCACTGCATTGTGGTCAGAAAAGATGCTTGGGATGGTTTCAATATTTTTGAATTTATCAAGGTTAGATTTATGGCCCAGGATGTGATCTATCCTGGAGAAGGTCCTGTGTGCACTTGAGAAAAAGGTGAAATTCCTTGTTTTGGGGTGGAATGACCTATAGATATCAATTAGGTCTAGTTGGTCTATTGTATCATTTAAAGTTTGAATTTCCTTGTTACTTTTCTGTCTAGTTGATCTGTCCATTGGTGTGAGTGGTGTATTAAAGTCTCCCACTATTATTGTGTTGTTGTTGATTTCCCCTTTCATACTTGTTAGCATTTGCCTTACATATTGTGGAGCTCCTATGTTAGGTGCATAAATATTTATAATTGTTATTTCTTCTTCTTCGATTGATCCTTTGATCATTATGTAATGTCCATCTTTATCTCTTTTCACTGCCTTTATTTTAAAGTCTACTTTATCTGATATGAGTATTGCCACTCCTGCTTTCTTTTGGTCTTTATTTGCATGGAATATTTTTTTCCAGCCTTTAACGTTCAGTCCATATGTGTCCCTAGGTTTGAGGTGGGTCTCTTGTAGACAACATATATAGGGGTCTTGTTTCTGTATCCAATCGGCCAATCTTTGCCTTTTGGTTGGGGCATTCAGCCCGTTTACATTTAAGGTAATTATTGATAAGTATGATCCCGCTGCCATTTATTTTATTGTTTTGGGTTCCAGATTATCTATCCCATCCGTGTTTCCTATCTAGGCAAGTTCCTTTAGCATTCGTTGGAGGGCTGGTTTGGTGTTGCTGAATTCTCTCAGTTTCTGCTTGTCTGAGAAAATTTTTAATTCTCCTTCAAATTTGAATGAGACCCTTGCTGGGTAGAGTAGTCGGGGTTGTAGATTGTTTTCTTCCATGACTTTAAGTATGTTTTGCCATTCCCTTCTGGCCTGAAGCGTTTCTATTGAGAGATCAGCTGTTATCCTTATGGGATTCCCCTTGTGAGTTATTTTTTGCTTCTCCCTTGCTGCTTTTAATATTTGGTCTTTGTATTTGATATTTGCTAATTTGATTAATATGTGTCTTGGGGTGTCCCGCTTGGGGTTCATTCTATTTGGGACTCTCTGTGTTTCTTGGACCTGAGTGGCTATTTGCTTCCCCAATTTAGGGAAGTTTTCTACAATTATCTCTTCAAGAATTTTCTGATGGTCTTTCTTTTTGTCTTCTTCTTCTGGGACTCCTATGATTCGAATATTGGTGCGTTTAATATTGTCCCAGAGGTCTCTAAGATTGTCCTCATTTCTTTTAATTCTTTTTTCATTTTTCCTTTCTGTTTCATTTATTTCTGCCATTCTGTCTTCTACCTCACTTATTCTGTCTTCTATCTCTGTTATTCTACTGTTGGTTCCCTCCAGGGTGTTTTTGATCTCATTTATTGCATTATTCATTGTATTTTGTCTCTTTTTCATTTCTTCTAAGTCCTTGTTAAAGCTTACCTGCATCTTCTCAATCCTTGCCTGCAGGTTATTGAGCTGTAACTCCAACTTATTTTCCAGGTTTTGGATCATTTTCACTATCATTATTCGGAATTCTTTGTCAGGTAGACTTCCTATCTCTTCATCTTTTGTTTGGTCTAGGGGGTATTTATCCTGTTCCTTTACTTGCTGGGTATTTCTCTGCCTTTTCATCTTGTTTATCTTGCTGTGTTGTCCTTTTATTGTGGGGATTCCTCTCTATGGGAGGGGTTGGATGTGTGGTTTGTCGAAGTTTCCTGGATGGGAAGGCTTGTGTGGTTTTCTGGTGGGTGAGTCTAGGTTTCCTCACTGTTACTAGCAAGAGATAAGAATGGGGAGAAAGCAGTCAAGCCAATGATCTCACTCCCAGGTAGCAGTGGGTACTGGTGCTTGGATCTTGAAAGGTACAAAGTTGATACCAGGTACTAATGAGCAAAGATTAAAAATCTAGAGTAAAGACTGGGTTCTCAAAAATACTTAAAAAAAAAACCGGAAAATAAAAATAAAGGAGAAAAAAGAAATAAGAAGAAGAAGAAAAAGAAAAAAACAAGAAAGAAAAAACAATATATATATATATAAAAGTTTTAAAAATTTAAAAGATGTTCCTAGTACAGTTATAATGAAGGCTTTCTCTGGTGCTGGTGCATTCGGTGAAGGGAAGGGTCTGTAGATTTTCAGATGATTCCCTGGTCCGGCTTCTCCCTCTCACAGTCTATAGACTCCTTTCTATGCAGTCAGCGCCACCTGCAGGGCTTTAATTTGCTACTCCTGTCAGTTTCAAAGCTGTTCGCTCCGCTAGCCTCAGCGTCCTCTGTTTGCTGGTCTTTTAAGTGTCTATTCAGCGCTTTGGAGTTTGCCCTGCTCCTGGTGAGAGGGCTTCCCCCGCCCCCTCTGCTCAGGCTCTCTGTCGTCCGCCCAGCACCGTTGGGGAGTGGGGCTTCTCCTCTCCCCCGGCCCGGCCGCTCGGTTTTCTCGGCGTGCAGCTGAGCACTCCTTCTAAGGTGTATACAGCACCGATCCGTCCAGAATCCCCAGAAGTCTTGGTTAGCCTCCCCGGGGCTGGGTTATGCCCACTGCTCTCGGGCGGGGGCTGGGCCTGTCCGCAGCCCACAGCTGCCCAGCCTCTCCTCCTCACCGCCCTTTGTTCTGTGCTCGGGCCTGGCGGAGGGGGTGCTTTTCCTGGGAGGTTAGGTCCCTCGGGCTGCTCCGTTCCCTGAGCCCCCGGCCCGCCCCTCCCTGAGCAGGAGCAGTCCTCTTCTAGTGGGGGGTGGGGCGCCCTGCCGCTGGCTGTGCCTTGTAGCCAGAGACGAACCTTGCAGGGCTTAGCTATTAATCTGCTTCTGCTCTCAGCTATATTGCTCTCCAAGATCCACCGCAGATCTGCCAGAGAGAATGCTCCCTGGTATTCGGAAACCTTTCTCCTCTTTTTTTTTTTTTTTTCCTCTTTATTCCAGACTCCCCTTCCGGGACGGAACCCGTCCCCAGCTCTTTGTCTCTCCCTCTACTTTTTTTTTTTCTCTTTTCTTTCTTTTTTCCTACCTCCTCACGTCGGCAATGGGTCGCCCCTCCAGATGCCCGCCCAATGTCCTCTGCCAGCATTCAGTTCCTGTTTTTTGGAGTTTGCTCGGCCTTTAGAAGTTCTTTTGGTATATTTATTGGGGAGAGAGTGTTCTCCCCGTCCTATTCCTCTGCCATCTTAGTTCCCCTCTCCCTCATAGATTTATGAGTAGAAGGATTATTCCAACTGTTTGGGGGAAGGAGCAGAGATTTCCAGGAATTGGGCCACTGCCCACTTTTTGGTCTTTGATGGTTGGCCTCAGAACTGTCATGGTACTGGTGGGTGTGTCACATAGCCTGTTAATATGTTGCAATGAGAGTATACTGGGGCACAAAGTCTGGTGGAAATTGACTTATCTGCCGTCTTGGACCTAATGGTTCTAGAACCTATTTGGTTCTAATCATTTTATGTAATGTCCTCAGGCTGTATGATTCTTTAAAGGCTTGTGCCAAGCTCCCTTCTCTTCTGTTTTAACACTGTTTAGAATCATTAGACTAAGCAGGTGGGAACTGGGAGAACTTTCCAGTAGTCTTGTATGGATGTGAGAGTTGGACCATAAAGAAAGCTGAATGCCCAAGAATTGAAACTTGGCGCTGAGTTGAAATTGTGACACTGAAGAAGACCCTTGAGAACCCCTTGGACAGTGAGGAGGTCAAACTAGTCAATCCTAAAGAAAATCAACCATGAATATTCATTGAAAGAACAGATGCTGAAGCTGAAGCTCTAGTACTTTGGCCACCTGATGCCAAGAGCTGACTCATTGATGCTAGGAAAGATTGAAGGCAAAGGAGAAGGGAATGACATAGGATGAGATGATCGTATGGCATCACTGACTCAATGGACATGAATTTGAGCAAACTCCAGGAGATAGTGAAGGACAGAGAAGTCTGACATGCTGCAGTCCATGGGGTCACAAAGAATTGGACCCGACTTATCAACTGAACAACAACCACAACATTGGCAGGTGAAAAGTGGTTGTTACTGGGGGATAAAGAGAGGCTAGAAGAAGTATGACACATACGGAGGAGGGTGGTGATGTTAAGGAAATATACATAATTAGGAAAGAAAGAGAGATGTTTAATTTTATGTGTCCATGTGGCTGGGCCGTGTTGCCTAGATAATTGGTCAAGAGATATTCTAAATGAGTCTGTGAAGGTATTTTTGGATGATATGAACATTTAAGTGGATAGGCTTTGGGTTAAGTAGATAATATGAGTGGTCTTTGATGTTCTGAATAGGACAAATACTGACCTTCCCCAAGCAAGGAGGAGTTCTGCCAGCAGAAGACCTTTGAGATAGGTGTAGATAGATAAATGATGGATAGATAGAGATATTCACATGGACACACACACACACTGCTAGTTCTGTTTCTTTGGAAACCCTGGTTAATATGGAATGAGAAGTAAGAAAGATAACACAACACACTGAAGGAAGACCTTCCTGAACAAGTTAGAGACTTTGAACTTTGTCTTGTTGGGGGCTATATAAGTTTTCAGATAAACCACATGAGCCTTCAGAGTATAAGTTTTGCTGTTGGTACTCAAGTACAAAGATCAGTATAGAGTACAGATTAATCCCTTTTCTATTTAAACTGATACCACAGAAAGAGAAGCAGCTATTCAGAAACATCACTGACTCCATGGACATGAGTTTGAGCAAACTCCAGCAGACGGTGACAGACAGGGATGCCTGGCTTGTTGCAGTCCATGGGGTCACAAACAGTCAGACATGACTTAGTGACTGAACAACAACAAAGGAATTTTATAGCCTACCTCTCTAACTTGGTTTTCAAAGACTCCTGCTCATACCCGTCTTTGTCTCTAATGCCACTTGAAGGATGAGAGAAGATGCTGCTTGTATTTGCTTTAAAATGTTGAAATCATCTGTGTTATCATACCCTTGTTTAGCTTTGTAAAAGAGCTAAGTTTTCTTAGCTCTAGAGAACAGTATAGATGTCCTTCTTAATTTGTTTAAATTTGTCAGTTCTCTCTTTGGTATTTTACCCTTGTCTGTGATGAGATGCCACTTCATTCCTTCATAGAGTCCTTCATTCCATTCAGCACTCATGAAATAAACACATATTGAGTACCTACCCTAAACTCTACACTGTGATGGGCATTTGGAATATAGTACAGCATTCAACAAGACAAAAGACACAATCTTGGCCTCATTATAATCTTGTAAAATTATACTTAGTGCAAGAAATAAGGGGAAATGTTATAAAATATACTGACCCAGACACCCAATGGGGTACTACTAGCTAAGCAAAATGTGTTGAAAGTTTTCTTTGCACATGCCAGATTTCTGGAAAACTCATGGAGCAGAACTATCATGAATGGAGATTCGAATAGGCATAAACTACTTCTCCAGGAGATAGACTCTTCTCCTGCCTCACTCCCCTCCTTTTCACTTAGCAAGTATGTTTGAATCCATACTACAGAAAGGTTGAGTAAGGATACAAAAGCCATCTGGGGGATCTTCCCAGAGCTTTCAATGCAATAGGGATTAAACTGAAAACATTTTAAAAGTCATACAGATCAATGTAAACTCTGGCTGTGAGTGCACTGAGCGAAAGGCACACACAGAAATGACCGTAGAACTCAGCCTAAATCATCAGAGTCAGCACCAAACCCAAGTACCTGGGTTCTTATTTACAGAAAATTCAACCAGGTTCTAGCTGAGCAGTTTCTCAGTTCACTGAGCCTCTATGTTAGAAATAACATTTTTTTCCTCGAAAATGCTCTATAAGTTATTTGCTATTAAATACTCCCAAAAGAGGTTACGCTTTTAATTGTGTAGCCACACAACTCTGTATCTGATTGTGAGGATGAATATTTTCCTCTTGAGTAACTAGTGTCTGAGTTGAAAGTGGATCCCCCATTATGATTAGGATGGAATAGGATAGTTAGACAGTTAGTTGTAGAAGTCCCAATAAGGGATTGCAGATAGAGAGGGAAACCTAGGAAACTTTGGGAGGCTGCTGGAAGTTAATGATTACTCAAGAAAACTCTCATAACTTTGTGGAACGAAGCAGGCTTGCTTAACTATGAAGCCATAAATAAAAGTACAAGATATGCCTCAGGTCATTAGGTGAAAGAAAAATGTCACCACCCTTCTACTGATTTGAATAAGTGCTATGATAGTCCTAGTTTGACCTCATAAGGTCAGACACTCTCTTGTTGGATATGATAGAGTAGCTAGTGATGTAAAGTTGATGTCTACACAAAGAACACAGTCTTTTCCCCTCTCTCACTTTCCTTTGATTATAAAATTGTAGCTCATTTAATCCTTGGTGCAGAGGCCCCTCACCTGACGATTTGCATCTCTCGAAGCAACCTATATTAATAAATCTTGCCTATCACTTTGCCTCTCGCTGAATTTCTTCTGCATTGAGGCATGGAGAACCTGAGCCTCAGTAAGTCCAGACACCATGTGAATGATTCTAATTCAAAGACCATGGGTTCACATACCAGACTAGGTTTAGGCTCTGTTCGCATTCCAATCTGAAGTACTTCGTTGCAACTGGCCAAAGATAGAGACACCAAGACACTCTCTGCTATAATAACATCAAATATCCCTTTCTGGGTACAGAAGAGCAAGCAGTTGCTGTGTATCCATTCCACATGTTCATCTAATGGGTTATGGTAATAGTTTTCATTAGACTTACCTTGGAGAGGAACTTCCTTGATGGTCCAGTGGTTGAGAATCCACCTGCCAAAGCAGGGGTCATAGGTTTGGACCCTGATCTGGGAAGTTCCCACATGCTGTGGGGCAACTAAGCCCATGAGCTGTAACTACTGAAGCCCACGTGCCTAGAGGTTTTGGTCCACAACAAGAGAAGCCACAGCAATGAGAAGTCCATGCCCTGTAACTAGAGAAAACCTGAGCACAGCAATGAAGACCAGTAACAGCCAATAAATAAAGTAAATTAAAAAAAAATTTAAAGAATCACCTGGGGAACTCAAAGACTTGAGTCTAATCCTCGGAGAGTCATGTTGGTCTTGATATAACTGGGTTTTAAAAGAAACTTTCCAATTAAAAGGAAATGTAAATTACATCCCCACCAACAGTGGGAATTGGTGCAGCCACTATGGAAGACAGTAGAGAGTTTCTTTAAACAATAAAAGAGTTACGATACGATCCAGCAATCTCACTCCTGAGTAGATATCTGGAAAATATAAAAACTCTAATTTAAAAAGATACATGAACCCCAGTGTTCATAGGAGCACTATTTAAAATAACAAAGACATGGAAGCAACCTAAATATGCATGGACAGATGAATGGTTAAAGAAGATGTGGTGTGTATATATAATGAATATTATTCATCCATAAAGAAAGAGCTATGACAAGCTATGTAGCATATTCAAAAACAGAGACATCATTTTGCTAACAAAGATTCATATACTCAAAGTTATGGTTTTTCCAGAAGTCATCTATGGATGTGAGAGTTGGACCATAAAGAAGGCTGAGTGCTGAGGAATTGATGCTTTGGAACTGTGGTGCTGGAAAAGACTCTTGAAAATTTCTTGGACGGCAAGGAGATCAAACCAGTCCATCCTAAAGAAATTAACCCTGATTATTCATTAGAAGGACCAATGCTGAAGCTCCAAAACTTGGACCACCTGATAGGGATAGCTAACTCACTGGAAAAGACCCTTATGCTGGGCAAGACTGATGGCAGGAGGAGAAGGGGACAACAAAAGATGAGACAGTTGGATGGCATCACAGACTCAATGGACCTGAGTTTGAGCAAACTCCATGAGATAGTGAAGAACAAAGAAGCCTCCTGTGCTGCATTCCCTGAGGTTGCAAAGGGTTGGACACAACTTAGCAACTGAACAGTAACAACATTAAAAAAGAATAAAATAGTATCATTTGCAGAAACGTGGAAAAAAGCAAGAAATGGTGAGGAAACTGTCCCTCTTACTGAAATGTTGATGTCATACTACAGAATCCTGGGAAAGAAAACTGAGTTAGTTTGGGACCAGACTGATGAGTCCTTTTAACCACAGGAGCAAATATTTACTCTTTAATTTCTAACAAAGAGGACAACCCTGAAGTTCCTCAGCAGGTCACTGATAAGATGACATTTAGCGTTGGTAGTTGTAGAATGGCAGGGAAAGATTAGAGAAAGAAAGCTAGGTGGGAATGGTTGGCAATAACTTACCTGTAAAATCACCAGAGTCTGGGTCTTCCTGATAACTGAGTGAAGAAAAACAATGCGGTATATGAAAGACATATTTTGAAATAAGAAACAATAAGAATTGGTCATTGACTATAGGTAGGTGGTAAAGAAAAAACAATGAGTCAAAATTATTCACAGATTTCAAGCCTAAGTGCTTTTGAAAACATGAACTCTTGGGAAACTTCATGGAGATACTGGGGTCTTTGGGCTGATGTTATAACATGAACAGAATAACCAATTGAGGCCATTGTGTGGGGAGGGATAAACACATGCTTAGTGTACTACATCTGTCTCTTTTCTATACTTTATTAGAACTAACACAGCATTTTTTTTAAGACAAAATAACTCAAGACAAGAGCAAAGTGATGCTCCAATCCCTTAATCAATTTGAAGATTTTCAACTTATGCAGCGGGGTTTCCCTATTATAAATTAAGAGGTCACTATCAATTTGCTAGGGCTATTGTAACAAAATACCACAGAGTAAGTAGCTTAAACCACAGAAATTAATTTTCTTGAGGTTCTGGAAGCTAGAAGTCCAAGATTAAAGTGTCAGCAGGCTTGGTTTCCCCTAAGAACTCTCTAGCTGGGTTGCAGATGGTGGTCTTCCTGTGTGTCTTCACATGGCCTCTTCTCTGCGTGTAGCAGCCTTGATGTCTCTCCCTCTTCTAATAAGGACACAGATAATATTTGATGAGGACCCACCACATGACCTCATTTAGCTTTAATTACTTCTTTAAATGCCCTATCTCCAAATACAGCCACATTCTGAGGTTACTGATGGTTAGAACTTCAACATATAAATTTTAGGGTGTGTTATACAATTCAATCTATAACAGTCAATGTATTCTCTATTATTTTTTGGAGAATCTCAATATTCAAGAACCAGAAAATTAAGTTGAAGTATTTTGGAGAAGTATGTTCAAAGTTAAGGAAACTTCTGGCCTCTTCCATGAAGCAGATGAAATTAACCTATCATTTCAGTCCTAAGAACTATATAAAATAAACATCCTTCACTATTATCCAGAGTGAAGTAAGCCAGAAGGAAAAACAACAATACAGTATACTAACGCATATATTTGGAATTTAGAAAGATGGTAACGAGAACCCTGCATGCGAGACAGCAAAAGGAATGCAGATGTATAGAACAGACTCATGGACTCTGTGGATGAGGGCAAGGGTGGGATGATATGGGAGAATGGCATTGAAACATGTTAATTGTCATATGTGAAATCAATCGCCAGCCCAGGGTTGATGCTCGGGGCTGGTGCACCGAGATGTCCCAGGGGGAGGGAATCGGGAGGGAGGAGGGAGGGGGGTTCTGGAGGGGGAGCATATGTAAACCCATGGTGGTTTCATGTCATTGTATGGCAAAACCAACACAATAAAGTAAAGAAAATTAAAAAAAAAGAATGCAGTAATGGTAAAAAAAATAAAACATAAATAAATAAAATAAAATAAACATCCTTTATGCAACTAAGTGATTCTTTTTTTTTTTCTCCCTATGATTATTCTAAATATTCTGGATCCGTTCAGTTCAGTCACTTAGTTGTGTCTGACTCTTTGTGACCCCATGGACGCTCCCTGTCTATCACCAACTCCAGGAGCTTGCTCAAACTCATGTCCATTGAGCCAATGATGCCATCCAACCATCTTATCCTCTGTCAAGCCCTTTTCTTTCTGACTTCAATCTTTCCCAGCATCTGGGTGTTTTCTAAGGAGTCAGTTCTTCGCATCAGGTGGCCAAAGTATTGGAGCTTCAGCCTCAGCGTCAGTCCTTCTGATGAATATTCAGGACTGATTTCCTTTAGGACCGACTGGTTTGATTTCCTTGCAGTCCAAGGGACTCTCAAGAGTCTTCTCCAAACCACAGTTCAAAAGCATCAGTTCTTCAGTGCTCAGCTTTCTTTATAGTCCAACTCTGGATAATAGAGGGAAAAAAAAAAAACCCAAACACTTTCCATCTCATCAAATCATTTCTATGTCCATAGTTTTCTAGTTGCCTGTCTCCTTACAGTCTCAGCTAGTGTGTGGGGACTGCCCTTTGAGGCATTCACTTTATTCACTTATATATGTATTTACTCATTCATTCATGTAACAAATATTTGAGTGTCTATTCTGGGCTTTTCACGTGTCAGGTCCTAGGGTACAGTAGAGAACAAGGCAATCGAGGGTCCTACGATACAGCTTATGCAACACAGGACGGAGCACAGACAAGCAAACAAACACCAGAGGTGCTGTGTGGTAGGTCCGAGGAGGAGTTTGAGGTGAGTACCGGGATCGCTCAGCCCAGGAACACTCGACAAATCTATGGGATTCAGGAAAGGCTTCCCTGAGAAAATGACATGTAAGCAGTACCCAAAGAATGAATGGGAATCGCAAGAGCAAAAGAGAGTTGGGAGAGAGATTCTTGGCAGCCAGAATAATTACAAATTCTCTGGTGTGAGGAAGAGAGAAAGGCCCCTTAAGGCACTTGGAAGAAGTTCAGAACATAGGAGCAGGTTGTGCCAAGCTGGTAGTGCGTTACAACACCAAACCAGAAAGGAGCAAGGGTTAGGTCACACTGTATGATTCTAAGGAAATTACATTCTATCCTTAGGCAATTGGAAACTGTTAAAGAGACTTGAACATTTGATCAGATTAGGATTTTAATGAATTCATGCAGGCTTCTGTGGGGAGAGGAATTGGAGACTAGATGTAAGGAGACATGTTGGAAAGTTGTGGAACAAAATAAGAAAATGCTTGGACCTAGGGTGATGACAGTGAGATAAAGAAAAGTGTGATTTGTGACAAAGTTAAGAATTGTGGAGACCAAGCTCCGGTTAAGTACCACAGAGGACAGTGATTTTCCTTTTTCTGTGTTTTGTTCACTGCTATCTCTCAAATGCCATCCTCTACACTTACTGAGACAACAAAGAAGATGGCAAGCGGGTGTTGGATTAGCCACATACCACTGCCTGGATTCTCTGAGTGGATATTATAACAATGGAATCAACTTTAGAAGGCCTACTGTGTGCAGAACACTGCTCTAGATGGCTTGCACACACTGTACAATCTATGGCATCCCTCATGAAAAAAGTAAAGTAGAGAACCCGAGAGTCAGAGATCAAAGTAGTGTTCTCGGGGCCACAGTACTTAATAGTAGAGTTAGGATTCAAATCTAAGCCCATGATCCTCCCATTGTGATATGCTGACATCACTGAAATCCCATGCTATGCTCGTCTCCCAGTAATAAGATGGAACATCATTTTTTCCAGTGGCCACTTTCTACTTGTTCAGAGCCTGAACAAGTAATCAACTTTTTGATGCCTCCTTCACCATTTACTATCTTCAGGCACTCAGCCTAACCAAATCCCCGGGGCTGAAAAGAAGAACCAGTCTTGGACCACAATCTCAGAAAAATTGGTTCAGGCTCACAGCCTGAACTCCCCCATAGAATCTGAGGTGGCATGACGTCAGAGCAAACACTTTTATATTTTTCTTTCTGTGAATTTTCTTGGTTGACAAATTCCACTCTTAAAATATTTTAAAAAGCAATGAAAAAATTCAGCCTCATTTCTGACTGAGGGAAAATTGTGGGCTAAACAGGGAGTCATGTGTTCCTTGGGAAATAATGACCACATGGTCTGAATTTTTAAAATAGAGAATTTAACTATGAGTCAGTTAGGTAGTCAAATATATTTGTGCTTATGCTCAGTAGTGTCCGACTCTTTGCAACATTTGGGACTGTAGCCTGCCAGGCTCCTCTGTTCATGGGGATTCTCCAGGCAAGAATACTGAAGTGGGTTACCATTTCCTACTCCAGGGGATCTTCCTAATCCAGAGATTGAACTTGTGGGTCTTATATCTCCTGCATTGGCACGCAGGTTCTTTACTGCTAACATCACCGGGAAAGCCCTTATTTGTCCCCTATTCTCTGTCAGATATTGTTCTAGAGTCTAGCTATACAGGATAAGTCAGACAGAAAGCTGACATTCTGATGACTGGGGAGTGAATCAATAAACATAAAAGTTGGACAATAATCCCACATTTTGGAAAATTTGATTTTAATAATTTGGGAAGTTTTTAAAATGCAGAGCCCTAATTCCTTTTTCAATTAATAATAAAATATTTGAAAATGGAAACTTAGCTTTAAAGTGAAAATTTATTCAGTCACTGATAAAACTTTCATAGAAATGATGAAAAGTATTTAGTATCATAAAATAGTTCTCCATCTTTTAAGGATTTTAACTCTTTAATATCTTTAGGAGACATCAAATTTTTTTTTATTTCTATGAGTATTCTTTATTACTTAGCATCAATTCAATCCGTTCAGTTCAGTTCAGTCACTCAGTCGTGTCTGACTCTTTGCAACCCCATGAATTGCAGCACGCCAGGCCTCCCTGTCCATCACCAACTCCCAGAGTCCACCCAAACCCATGTCCATCAAGTCGGTGATGCCATCCAGCCATCTCACCCTCTGTCATCCCCTTTTCCTCCTGCCCCCAATCTTTTCCAGCATTAGGGTCTTTTCCATGGGAAGAGTCAACTCTTCGCATGATGTGGCCAAAGTATTGGAGTTTCAGTTTCAACATCAGTCCCTCCAGTGAACACCCAGGACTGATCTCCTTTAGGATGGACTGGTTGGATCTCCTTGTAGTCCAAGGGACTCTCAAGAGTCTTCTCCAACACCACAGTTCAGAAAGCATCAATTCTTTGGTGCTCAGCTTTTTTCACCGTTCAACTCTCACATACATGACTACTGGAAAAACCATAGCCTTGACTAGACGGACCTTTGTTGGCAAAGTAATGTCTCTGCTTTTCAATACGCTATCTAGGTTGGACATAACCTTCTTTCCAAGGAGTAAGTGTCTTTTAATCTCATGGCTGCAATCACCATCTGCAGTGATTTTGGAGCCCCCCAAAATAAAGTCTGCCACCGTTTCCACTGTTCCCCCATCTATTTCCCATGAAGTGATGGGTTAAAGCAACATCTTATTCTGTATTTAAAATATAGATATTCTACTAAATTCCAGCTTGGGATAAATTTTAAAATATATACTTAATAGAAATTTTTAATGGAAAAGAAGACATGGATCAAAATCAAGAGTATTTAGAACAATAATTTCAACTCCAGAGACACTGGAGGAGAAAGTTAGCTTGAGTGACCAAAGATTTTAGATGTTCCAATTTTTAAAAAATAAATAAATAAATTTGAGTTGAAGGAAACTGCTAAAATTAATTCTTGAATACAATTTGTGAATATGTAGGAAATGAAATGATGATCTTGAAGAGATCATGATATTTTAAAAACAAATCATAGTTTTTAATAAGCTAGAACAAACCATGATAAAATGCAGTGACTTGATATTTTTTAAGTCATTTCTCCAAATCTTTCATAATATCTCTGTCAAGATTTTAAAATTGTGTACATAACACTGCAGTTAGCAAATTTCATTCCTGCTTGCATAGTAACATGGATTAGTAGTTTGATGAAAGGTAGTAGGAACAGTTTTTTTTTTTTAATCTACTCTTGTTCTGAATGAAGATATGGAAGGTGTGTTATCAAATGTACCAATTCTCAAAGTTTAGGGTCAAAGTTACTGTGTTTGATGATTGACAGAAACAATTGTAAAAGGACAGGCTTCCTGGGCTACTTCGATAGAAAACTCATTACTATTGCTACTTTTCCCTTAGGTTGCTAGGACCAGCATCCAGAGCTAACTAAGCACTTATTTTTATGCAGTATGCAGCACTGGGGGAAAATAATAAGACAATAGTCATTAACCAGAAAGGACTAATTCTAAGGGTAAATGATAAATAAGACTTTTTTTTTACTACCGCTGTTTTCTTCAAGTGAATGAAAGTGTAAAATTTGAGAGTAGGGTAAAAAAATACCATAGAAATAACATAACTTTCCTCTTCACATACAGAAGCCTCCTATAACATCCTAGAAAAGCTATCTGCCTTTTCTTATATTTATTCATGGCTGTATCACAGTTAAAACAGTACCTAGAACTTAGTCATTCAAAAAATGCTTATTGATTGAAAGATTTTATTTTAAGGAAGGGAAACTTACTCCTTTCTTAGGCACTGCATTTCATTGCTGAAAAATGCCAATTGCTGGAGTGGTCTTCCTCACACTGAGTCAAACTTGCTTTTCTGTAACCCCTGTTTGTTAGATATAATTAGGCTTTCTGGATATGGACAAAATAAATCTAGTTTTCCTTCAAATATTATAAGACAGCTAACATTTCCCCTGGGAGTATTTGTTATTTTTTCAGGAAGTTCAGTTCGGTTCAGTCGCTGTCATGTCCAACTCTTTGCAATCCCTTGGACTATAGCACACCAGGCTTCCCTGTCCTTCACCATCTCCTGGAGCTTGTTCAAACTCATGTTCATTGAGTTGTGATGCCATCCAACCATCTTGTCCTCTGTCATCCCCTTTGCCTCCTGCCTTCAATCTTTCCCAGCAACAAGGTCTTTACCAATGAGTCAGCTCTTTTCATCAGGTGGCCGAAGTATTGGAGCTTCAGCATCAGCATCAGTTCTTCCAATGAATATTTAGAGTTGATTTCCTTTAGAAGGAGGTACGTAATTCCTGAACCTTCTTTAATGTGGTTTCATATCCCTTGATCATTTCCATCACCTCCTCTGAATATGCCTCAAATTTTCAAAGGTTTTCTTAAAATGTGGTTCCCCAGGTTAAGCATCATATCACATTATTGTGAGGTTAGATTATCTGTCTAAAAGGAAACTTTAAAAGTAGCAATTATTGGGTTGGTCAAAAACTTCATTTGGCTTTTTCCTAACATCTTATGGAAAAACCCAAACAAACTTTTTGGCCAACCCAATGTTTCAGTTCAGTCTGAAATCAGTTAAAATCTTTAAGTGTTTTCTCAAGCTATAAGGAGGTCCTGGCTGTTAATTATTTTTTCAAGAATGAAATTATATTTTCCATTTTGTTTTCTACAGCAAGTCTTTTATTAATCAAAGGATAAAACATTTGTTATCAGAAAAATGGCTGCGGAATTTCCTGGTAGTCCAATAGTTAGAACTTGGTACTTTCACTGAGGTGGCCCCGGATTCAATCCTTGGTTGGGAATATCCTCAAATCATGTGCCATGGCAAATAAAATAAATAAATGAAAAATTTCTTCCCATATGATTAACTGATTCACTTCACTGTACACTTGAAACTAATATAGCATTTTAATTCCACTATATTCCAATACAAATTTTTTAATAAAAATAAAATAAAACAAGCTTCAGATAACTGGGGGGAAAAGTAAAAACCTTTTCCCCATTCTTAAAAAATAAAAGAAAAAGGAAAATATTGATTCTAAATCATATAAGTTTGGTTTTAAAATCTCATACAGACCTAATAAGATAGGCATTCCTTGCTTTCTGCTTTTAGTCCTAAAGCCTGAAGGCAATATCCTAGTACCTAGCAAAGGATCTGCATGGGCAGGAGGCCTGTGGAGGAGCCAGGTCAGTATGGGACACTTAGCGAGGGTTGTCTGAGAAGCCAGCTGGGTGAGAGGCCATTGGAGCACATAGCCCACTATTGCCCAAGTTCCCCTCTAGGCCAAATGGACATGAGCATTGCGTGAATGGCACTATTTGCAAAGAGAGAACTGGTTTCCTTGGCATGCCTCTGCCACTCTGCCCCGTGATCTGAAAGGAGGGAGCATGCCAGAATTCTCCCCCAGAAAGAAGAAAGAGAAGAAATGGCCATAAGGGCATATGAGAGCACACCCCTCCCACCCTTCCTCACACAGTGGGAATGGAGGCCACACGTGTGAGCGGGGAGTCTCCCTAGCAAACCCCGGGAGGATACACGGTAAATAGATGAAAGTTCTGCCAACTTCAACAACTAGGATTTGGAGTTACTTGCAGTTCTAGGAAGTTCAACAGTGAAAGTAGGGAAAACCAGGTCCCCATTTCCTGGTGGTCACCTTCTTCATTCCCCCTGCAGTACAGGGACCCTGGGATTCTGCTCATACCGCCTTCCAGGCGGCATAATTGCTTCCAACCAAGCAACCATGGCCATGGCTAACCGAGACTCAGTCAGCTGCCCTTGAGGATCACATAACCAAGGTATTCCTGGCACTTCAGTGGACAAAGATTGAGCGAGTACTTCCAGGGGAAGGCAGAGGAATAGGGCGTTTGGTGGTAAGAGGAGTCTCCCTAATGTCCTTACAATTTTTATCTGGTTCCAAACCTGCATGCTCTACCTGGCAGTATGCAGATGGTGGCTGAAGCCAACCTTTCTCCTTAGAAAGCAGGTTGGTAATTATGTCTTGATCCTGGAGCGTTTCCTCTGGGAGTCTCACCCCGACTGACCCCCAGTTCCTCTCAAACTTTAACAATTCTCTCCCTGGAAGAAATTTCAAGGATGAAAACTTTTCTATCCTATAATATTCCCAGTGATTCTTTATGCCCCCTATAGAGTGGTGTCTTGGGAACTCTGCTGATCCATGCATGGGTCAACCAAGACAGACCTTGTGCTCAATTCTTTTCATTCATGGGTCTAGGACCCATTTCCTTTTCCTTGACCAGGATGATAAGAGGTTGATTTCAAATGGGATCAACAGTCATGTGGCCAAAAGGAGCTCTTTCCTCACCTGCCTTGCCAGGTAGCTTCTCCCTCTTACCATCTTGTGGGCTTCCCAGGTGGTAGGTGGTGCTAGTGATAAAGAATCTGTGTGCCATGTTGATGTTTGGAAGAAACCAACACAATACTGTAAAGCAATTATCCTTCAATTAAAAATAAATACATGAAAGAAAAAAAAAAGAATCTGCCTGCCAATGCAGGAGACTCAAAAGATGAGAGTTTGATCCCTGGGTCAGGAAGTGCCTGAAGTAGAACGTGGCAACCCACTCCAATATTCTTGTCTGGAGAATTCCATGGACAGAGGAGCCTGGCACACTATAGTCTATGGGGCTGCCAAGAGTCGGACACGACTGAGCAGACTTAGATCCATGTTGTTTGCTTTCTACAATTATAATAAAGGCAGTGGGGCATCCTTGACCTACCCTTTCCTGAAAGCTCAATCGTGAGCTTTCATGGACAGGCTCCTCTGTCCATGATATTTCCTGAGCAAGAATACTGGAGTGGTTTACCATTTCCTTCTCCAAGGGATCTTCCCAACCAAGGATCAAGTCCTAGTTGCCTGCATTGTAGGCAGATTCTTTACCATTTGTGTCAGCAGGGAAGCCCATTCCTGGGACCACTCAAAAATAATTCTTGCCTAGCAATATAGACTAAATTCAGCATCTGATTCTTTGTTCCTGTAGGCTGAAGAAAGGCTGGGTAAGTATTACAACACTACTCCTACCTACCCTGGGGAGAGGTTCATACCACTGTATACCCGAAAAGGTTATAATTTGTCTGTGGTGTGAGATGATAAACCTCTGTAGTCTGGTCCAGGAGAAAGAAATTTAATTTCTGAACTACTGAGCCACAGTTCACAAGTGGAAAGGATTCCTTGGTGGTATAAACAATTTTTGGTAGGAATGTGACCTTCAGACATCATCATATGGAAAAATGATACACTCTGTTTATATATTTGCTCTTTCCTTTCTTCCATCCTCATTCCCAGCCAAGCCACAATCTTTTTTCCCTTGAATTTATTTTGAGAGGAAAAAAAATCATAAAAATATTTTACTGACAAAATCTTTTCTCATCACACCCTCAACTATATTTATCTACAGCTGTAGTAATGGTCTTCTTGTACAATGACACAAACACTCACAATAAAGAATAACAAATGACTGTAAAATGCTTTTTTTTAAGAGAACATTTGTATGAAAGCTTGAACTGACAAGATTATGCATATAGATCATCTTGAAGTGTTATTGCACATTGAAAAGAATATACATTTATTGATAACTATAGATGTTAGGAAGAAGAAATTATTTCTAGCTTTGTGCTAAAAATCAATTGGATGAACCAAGTCCAAAACATGACACTGTAGCATCAATTTTTACTGTTTATACATTTGGATGCCGTTATACCAGATGATCTTCATCCCTGAAGTTTTCAGCTAAACTTGGTTTCCTAGAAGAGACTGCTAACTTTCAAAATTACTTTTTATTGGTAAAAAGCAAATACTGGTTTTCCTTGTGGCTGAATTTTCCTATTTGTAAGTGCTGCATTTATAATTCAGCTTGAATAGGTGTAAAGAAGAAGAAAATAACTTGCTGGGTAGGTACGAAAATGCATTGAAAATGAACTGTGTATATACTTCTGGGAAGAACAAATTCAATCATTTCTTCTGTTGAGCACTAATCAGCATAGTGCAACTCCTGGTTTTGTACTGCATTTAATGTGTAATGTGTATGCTTTAATATGTTAATGTTTCTGCATTAATATTTGCAGTTTATTTAACCAATTTGCTGCTAAGATTTTTCTGTCCCATCCCCATTTTTTTTGTTTACAATTTTAAACAAGTTTGTTCATTAAAAACTATGGTAATAAAAAAAGGAATAACAAATGAAAGATAGAAGAAATAACTAATTTGGCATAATTATTCCACTGTCTTCTCCGGTTTCTATTTCTCTCATACTTTTCTTGTGCTGACAGGACAGAATTTAGAAAGACCTACCACCCCTCCAAACTTATGAGAAAATGCTGGAATCAAGTCTCACACTAACAAATTAAAAAAATAAAATTAAATTAAAAGCACACCATCTTTCAATCAGAAATCAAGAAATTCATGGCTTTATTTTATTTGCCTCAGAAGCTGTTTTAAGTCCTAGATACTAGATGGACCATCCCCCCGTCAGCTAAATGAAGCTCACCTATGGCTTGTGTTCAGACAAAGGGCCCACCTTTGCCAACCCAAACCATCAGCTACACCTCCGCGATGCTGCACATTTCTTCATCCCACCTCCCATTTCTACATCAGGGAAGGACAGGGGGAAGGGGTAGCTGGGGAGTTTGGGAAGGTCATGAGCACAGTGCTGTATTTAAAATGGATAGCCAACAAGGACCTACTGTATAGCACATGGAACTCTGCTCAACATTATGTGGCAGCCTGGATGGGAGGGAAGTTTGGGAGAGAATGTGTGTTAGTTTCTTAGTCATGTCTGACTCTTTGCAACCCCATAGACCGCAGCCCCACCAGAACCCTCTGTTCATGGCATTCTCCAGGCAAGAACACTGGAGTGGGTTGCCATTTCCTTGTCCAAAAGGAACTATAGAAAGAAAGAAAGTGAACTTGCTCAGTCGTGTCCAACTCTTTGCGACCCCTTGGACTCTAGCCTACCAGGCTCCTCCATCTATGGAATTTTCCAGGCAAGAGTACTGGAGTGGGTTGCCATTTCCTTCTCTGATACATGCATATGTACGGTTGAGTCCTTTTGCTGTTAGCCTAAAATTATCACAACATTGTTAATAGGCTATGTTCCAATATAAAATTAAAATGTTTAAAAAAAAAAAAACTCTACAGCACACCCACATCAGGTTTTGTTTTGGTCATTACTGCCTCTGAATCTCCTCAGTATTTTTCAGAAGCACAGACTTTGAGAGACTAGATGACCTTCCCCAGGGCACATAAGCTAATAGGTGCAGAGCTAGGACAAGAGCACGGTGACTTTAAAGTCCATTCTCTTAACCTTATGTGCTGATTGCCCTCAATAAAGTGGAAAGCCATGGCAATCCTCCTTGATGAACTGACCCTCGGTTGCAATGACTTCAGGGTGTTACTGTGACCCAGAAAAACCAAGTTGCTGCAGGGGGTCCTGGCCATCCTTCCCAGCACACGAGCCCTCTCATCTCATGTCATGAGTGGGTCGTTCTGAGAATCTTTCGTTATTTTCAAGCCATCTGAAACGATGAAGTTTGACGGAAATTTGGCATATTTTTTTTTCTTTTTAGTCTCAGTCTATCTCAGTGGCTTTGAGAGCTTAAGCAGTTCGTATTCTCAGTTCCAAATCTCTAAAACAGAGTAATCATCTCTCCCACTTTGTGAAGGAATCAAACAATATCAGCGTATATGAAAGTACTTCTCAAATGGAAAAATATTCTGTGTGACATAGAAGTCCAAACTTAAACTCCAAAAGTTGAGTCAATGTGTTAGTTACCATACATGCACTGGCAAAAAGAAAATGAAATTGCATTAACAATTTTTTTTCTGCTAGTATTGTAGCTAAGATTATAAAACACATTGATGTTTAAAATGCTGATTTAACAAAAGAGATTTATCACTGAAATCAAGATGGTGTTCAGACAGGTTTTAGCCATTGTGGTTTGTTGTGGGGTTCTGGAGTGTAGCCACATTAAACACTGAGAAGGTCAAATGGGAAAGCACAGAATTGAACACTGGGGCCTCAAGAGCTGATATTTAGAATAAAAAGCAGTTTGATTCTGCAGTGGGCAGGTGATTTCACAGCTATGCCTTCATTTCTTCTTTGCTGTGAAAGTGAAAGTGTTAGTTGCTCAGTCTTGCCCAACTCTTTGGGACCCCCATGGACTGTAGCCCACCAAGCTCCTCATCCATGGAATTCTCCAGACAAGAATACTGGGGTGGGTTGCCATTCCCTTCTCCAGGGAATCTTCCCAACCCAGGGATGGAACCCGGGTCTCCTGCATTGTAGGCAGATTCATTACTGTCTGAAACACCAGGGAAACTTAGCACTAAAGGGGGGCAAAGTTCTGCCTTCCTTAACCTATGTCTCTTTCAGAGTAAGGAGACCAAACTGGAGATAGTAAACGCACAGAAGTGCTAACTTCAGGACTGAGCAAACAGTTCCATGCTATGGAGCTCACTCCGAAAGCCCAACTTACTCCAAGGGGTTTACGATAAAATACATTTCCTTAAGTCATGATTTAAAAACTTTTAAAAAGGCATCCCTAGTTACTAAAAAAATCCCTCTGTATAATAGCTAGCATTTTCTTTACTGTTACAAAACTCTTACAAATATCCTCTTATGTGAGGAATAATATTTCTTTTTTATAGATGAACAAAACAAAATTTCAGGGAGACTAAGTTACGTAGGTAGTAACTAGCGAAGGCCATACTTGAACCCAAACCTCCTTTTATAAAACAACATGTTTTTCCATAGTCCAGTCTTCTTAAAATTCAGAAGCAAAATGCTGCGGTTATTTAAAGTCTCAGTTTTGCATTCAGGGAAACAGCTAACGAACATAAAGTAACATGATTAATTTTCAGAAGTCATTTAATCCAGATTTTACAAGATAAACTGCAACTTGAAAGCTTATTTCCTGTTGTCCTCCAGCAATTACTTAACCTTCATAACACACTTCCAAAAATCTGTTTACTATTACTGCTTTGTAAAAAAAATTCTAGGGATCCAACCCGTGTCTCTTACGTCTCCTGCATTGGCAGGCAGATTTTTTATCACTAGCACCATCTGGGAAGTCATATGACCCTAACATTGTCTTTCAAATGATGAAATTTACCTGTGTATGTGCTGTCTCTTGGTCCAAAACTTACGTTTTTAAGGACAGGGCCATTTCTGGTGTGGTCAGGAAGGGGTAGGGTGGGGTCTGAGAGGGATTGGGAGGTGGAGGATTTTGGTTTGAGGTCTGGTCTGGTTTACTCAGTTGTCCAGAAGAGGGCGCTAGAATCCACGTAGGAAGCCCATAATCCCAGATGTGCCTATTTTTTTTTTAATAATTCAAATTGTATCATGTTTTAAACTTGAATATGTGTAAGATGATATTTATAAAGCATTGTGTGTTTGCATGGTAAGTCACTTCAGTCGTGTCTGACTCTTTGCCACCCAGTGGACTGTAATCCACCTGGCTCCTCTATCCGTGGGATTTTCCAGACAAGAATGCTGAAGTGGGCTGCCATGCCCTCCTCCAGGGAATCTTCCTGACCCAAGGATCAAACCTGTATTTCTTTTGTCTCCTATATTGGCAAGTGGGTTCTTTACCACTAGCGCCACCTGGGAAGCCCTGTAAAACATTAGGCGGCATTAATTACATCTTAGAATTATCCAGACTAGATAAACTGTGTCTGAGAAGAGGTTGACACATTCTAAAATTCCCATGTCAAACAAACAAGGAAAAAAGAAGGGAATGTTTGATAAGGAATGATAGACGCAATGGCTAATTGTGCCTTGACCCACAAATCTGCACATAACCCAAAAGGAGCTGAATCACCTGGGAACTGCTTGACATTACAGAGGAGTCAAGAGCATGAACTTCCTGCCACGTCAAGCAGGTGGGGTCATTGCAGTTACTGTCTCCTGATCACACACAAGTTCAGACCTGGTGCTGCTCTTCCTGGGGCTCCCCAGGGGCAACTGCAAAGCTGGTTATCTCACCTGATCCAATCCCAAGATCTATCTGAGAAGACCTTTCAACAGAGCCGTTGTTTCCTTCATCAAGGGCATTTGCAGAGTCCTAGATAAAAACATTCAACCCTTAAAACCAGGAGTGCCACACTCTGTTTTCTAAATGGATACTCCTCCCACAATAAACTGCTTGTTGGCTAAAACTTATACTAAATATGATCAGCCCCAAGTGGATTCAATTTAAATTTATTTTAAAATGATATCTTAATTTCACTCTTCTAGAGTGTGTAGAGGGAGAATAAAAGAAGCAAATGCCAACAAAAAATAATATAGTTTATTAAAGTCAAGCAAATCATATACCAGAATAAGAAAACAAATAACTCAGTTATAAAATAGACAAGAAAGCATAGACATTTCATCAAGAAGAATGAACAAGCACATAAAAATATGGTCAGCCATTCAGTTCAGTTCAGTCACTCAGTCGTGTCCGACTCTTTGCGACCCCATGAGTTGCAGCACACCAGGCCTCCCTATCCATCACCAGCTCCCAGAGTCCACCCAGATCCATGTCCATCGAGTCGGTGATGCCATCCAGCCATCTCATCCTCTGTCGTCCCCTTCTCGTCCTGCCCCCAATCGTTCCCAGCGTTAGGGTCTTTAGGGAAATAACATATGTGAGATACCACTACACATCTGTTATTATAACTAAAATTAAAGTGATTGATCATGAAATTCCCTGGTTGTCCAATGGTTAGCGCATGGCACTTTCACTGCGTGGGCCAAGGTTTGATTCCTCGTTGGGGAGCTTGGATCCCACATGCCTCAAGCTGTGGCCAAGAAGACTGACCATTCTGAGTACAAAGACATAAAGCAACTGAACCACGGTAAGCATAAGCATGCTGATGGAAGTGTAAAATGATATAGCTGCTCCAGAAAACAGTCTGGCTATTTCTTAAAAAATAAATTAATTAATTAATGTATATGAATCCTCCGTGTAATTCAGCCATTCAGTTCCCAAATATTTTCAAGAGAAATGAAAGAGCGTGTCTGTACCAAAGCTTGTATATGAATATCTAGTATTTGTAAATTGGAAACAACGCTAATGGCTATCAGTTCAGTGAATGAACAAATTGTGGTATATTCATACAATGAACTACAACTCAGCAATAAAAAAAAAGGAATGAATTATTAATGCACCCTACAACACAGATGAATTATGGTGTCATTAAGTTTCGTGAAATAAGGCAGACAAAGGAATTTATATACCATGAATACTGGCTTCCCAGGTGAAGAATCTGCCTGGATTTGGGAAGATTCCCTGGAGTAGGAAATGGCAACCGCTCCAGTATGCTTGCCTGGAAAATTCCATGGACACAGGAGCTTGGCAGGTTACAATCCATGGGGTCACAAAGAGTCAGACACGACTGAGCGACTGAGCACATATACCATGATTACATTGATATAACATTCTAGGAAATAAAAATGAATACATCATGACAGAAATCAGAGGTTGCCTGGATGGGAGGGGAAGAAGAAAGGAAGGAGGAAGGATAACAAAGGGGCATGAGGAAACTTTGGGGAATAATGTATATGTTCATTCTCTTGACTATAGTGATAGTTCCAGGAGGGTACATGTAAGCCAACTATAAAATTGTACATTTTAAATATTTGCACTTCACGGTGGCTCAGTGGTAAAGAATCTGATTGCCAATGCAGGAGACACAGGAGACTTAGGAACTTAGGAACTTAGGATGTGTTTAGGAACATCCTCTGGAGAAGGAAATGGCAACCGATTCTAGTATTCTTGCTTGGAAAATCCCATGGACAGAGAAACCTGGTGGACTACAGTCCATGGGGTTGCAAAGAGTTGGACATGACTGAGTGAGTGAGCATACACACAGCAAGCACTTTTTAAAATATCAATTAAACCTCAATAAAGCTGTTAAAAGCAGTAAACACTGAATTTTTATTTATTAATTTTATATAACAAGCATACATATGCATGTATTAATTTTATATAATACACATATACATAGAAAAATAATGCTGAGGGCCTCCTAGTGAAAAATAAAACTTCTCGGATAAACATCTCTTCAATCCAACTTCCTAGTATAAACTATTTTTAACATCTTTGCTTTGCTGTTATGATTTTCTTACTATGATTTTTAAGAATGTCTTGATGTATTCCTTATATGGAACACCTACACCTGTATATGTAAAGAATCTGCCTGGAATGCGGGAGACTTAAGTTCAATCCTTGGGTTGGGAAGATAGCCTGGAGGAGGGCATAGCAATCCACTCCAGTATTCTTGCCTGGAGAATCTCCATGGACAGGAGCCTGGTGGTCCATGAGGTTGCAAAGATTCGGACACAACTGAGCGACTAAGCACAGCACATACTTAATTTATAAAGTTATATTAGTTTCAAGCATACAATTGATTTAATATTTTATATTAAATATTTTAATATTTTATATTAAAAACAGTTTAATATTTTCACACTTTCATTCCTCTAACCTCAATCCCTCCTACATCCTCAACTGATGGCACAAAGGTCAGCTTTCTGGCCATAGAGAGGAGTCTGTTCACAACTTCTGACTGCATCCTGTTGCTGGCCAAAATACTGGCTTTCTCTGCCCACCAAAGCAGAATAAAAACAATACGAAGACAGAATTTGGAGGAAATAAAAAGATGGCTTTCATTCTCAGCTGACAGAGAGGGGAACACAGTCGGCTCATGCCTCAAGAACTGCGCCTGCCCCCCTTCCCATGAAAAGTCTAGGGTTTTATATAAGATGAGGGGTCCTGTGATGAGGATCAAAGGTGTAAAAATCTTGTCTTCTTCCTCTTACATTGTTTCAAAAATAGTCATGGACTGATGCCAGGTAGCCTCTGGCAGTCTGGCGGCCCAGTAGTTGGGTCCATTTCTCTTGTGAATTTCACTGAGACCTTCTTTTTGATATGTAAGAAGAGAAAAATTACTGAGGGAGAGAGTGCTGAAAAGGAGAGCACCGGATACAGGGTGTAATTAGCACAGAGTCAAAGCATAGGTGAGAAGTGTACCTCATTCAGAATTAGGGGCAGAAAAGCAAGCTTAGTTACAGACTACAGATTAGGAACAGTTAAAGTAAAAACTAGCAGAAGGAAATGGCAACCCACTCCAGTGTTCTTACCTGGAGACTCCCATGGATGGAGGGGCCTGGTGGGCTACAGTCTATGGGGTCGCAAAGAGTCAGACATGACTAAGCAACTAACACACACACACACACAAAGTAAAAACTAGGAATGTTTATGTGTGTTCACAGTTTTCTTTATCTTCTTTGTTCACAGGAAAGGGAAAGAAAAACTCTTCTTTGTTCCTTTTCATTGCAACAATCCTTACTCGAGTTGTTATCACAACTGTATTTTGGGCTTCCCAGGGGTCACTAGTAGTAAAGAACACGCCTGCCAATACAGGAGATGTAAGAGACACAGGTTTGATCCCTGGCTACAGTCCATAGGTTTGCCAAAGTCAGACAGGACTGAAGCAACTTAGCATGCACAACTGCCTTTTAAAAAATTCTAGAAGATGGTGAAGAACAGGGGAGCCTGGCATGCTGCAGTCCACATGGTCACAAAGAGTCAGACTTAGTGACTGAACAACAACACCACAATTGATCGGTACCAGCAACTTCTGTCTTAAAGTCACAGAAATATTCTTCTCTGGATTGGTAAACCCAAAGGGTTGTCAACAGTAGAACTACTGACATTTGGACTGGAGGATTCTTTGTTTGGTGGGGAGCTGTCCTGTGTAGCCTTGAGAAAGAAGGAAACCTATTATTTGTGACAACATGTGTTGTGGAATGCAGAGTTGCCAAACACACCTCGGAGGACACTCAAGACAGTGGAGTACAGTTTATTACCCCCATGGGTCCAAGGGGAGTCAGTTCCCAACAAGGACGCTGATTTTTCTGAGAGGCCCAGTTTTATACTCCCCACTACACGACTGGTTACATATTAGCAACCTCTTTGTTGTATATGATTGAGTTTTACAACAAGTTGGTGCTAGGAGAAAAAAACAGTTAAGGTTAAAGGAGGGGAACAATGATTATTCATCAAGGGAGGATGTCTCCATGGTTAATCTAACAGGGGCAGCCTGACCTCAATCTCCATTTGTCATCTGTAGGGAGGGACATCTCCAGGAGACCTGGTTTTCACTACCAGCAGTTTCCTCACTCTTGGGCAGGGATCAGGCCCAAGGTCACCTCCTGTCTTCAAGATGGATGACAGGCTTCAAGATGGAGTCTCTACTGTTTTCCTCACACTGGCCCAAGCACATGGACTTGTGCCCATTGTGCATTATGTCAACTGAGACAAATCAGACAGAGGAAAGAACACACATTGTCTGACCCAACTTATATGTGGGATCCTCAAAAGCCAGACTCCTAAGAGGCAGAGAACAGAATGGTGGTTACCAGGAACTGGGGGATGGGGGAATTGGGGAGATGCTCATCAAAGCATACAAACTTCCAGTTATAAGATGAATAAGTTCCGGAGATCTAATGCACTATAATGATGTCAGCTAAAAAATACAGTCACAACCTGAAGTCAGAGAGTTGTTTCATGTGGTGGGAATCTTCAGGACTCCATGCCCGGGAGACACCATCTCAGTAGCTTTGTGAAAACTGCTCCAAGGTGGCAGGAGACGAAATCAGGCTATATATAAGTAGGTTTACAACAAAGGGAGCAGACAGTCTGAACATCAAAGATCAGGTATCAAGTTAAGGAATTTAGTATTCTAAGTATGAGATGCAAGCCTCTGGGCTAGCTGAATTCATTCCTTTCATATGCACCTCAGCTATCTGGGGCCAATCCTGTTTCCTTGTTCACCCTTGCTTCTTGCATTCCCCCAACTCCTCAGTGGTCACCTTGGGGGTTGGCAGCATCTGCTGGATTGCAGTTTGGGGAGCCCTCATTCATTTGGAGGCCAGAAATCGCTGATGGCTGTGACATTTCTTGTTTATTAATATGGCAGGAGGTATTTTCATCTCACACGTTTAGAGTCAATAATGCGGTATTATTATATAGCTCAGAGTTGCTATGAGACTAGATCTTAAACTAGATCTTAAACTAGATCTGTTCTCACCACAGAAAAGAAATAATTATGTGATGTGACAGAGGCATTAGCTAATACCGCAATGGTAGTCACACTACATTGTTTCAAATCAACATTCTATTTAAAAAAAAGAAAACTTAAGCCAGAAGCAAAAACAACAATACAGTATATTAACGCATATATATGGAATTTAGGAAGACGGTGACGAGAACCCAGCATGCGAGACAGCAAAAGGAACACAGATGTATAGAACAGACTCAGGGCCTCTGTGGATGAGGGAAAGGGTGGGATGATATGGGAGAATGGCATTGAAACATGTTAATTATCATATGTCTAAGCAATAGCCGGCCCAGGATTGATGCTTGGGACTGGTGCACCGAGATTTCCCGGGGGAGGGAGGAGGGAGGGGGGTTCTGGAGGGGGAGCATATGTGAACCCATGGTGATATCATGTTATTGTTTGGCAAAACTAATAAAAAAAAAACAAATACAAGAAAAAACAAATCAGCATGTGTACGTCATTAACACAATGTTGTATGTCAATTATATCTTAATTTTTTTGAAGTAAAGAAAGGAAAAAATAAGAAAATTTTCCATACCCTGAAAAAACAATTTGTTTAAAATAAACAAGCCTGAGCCTAGCTTTCCTGAACCAAATTCCCAAACACCCAAGTTAGGTGTTAATTTTCAGAATTAATACATTTGTAAATTTTTATGTTCTAATGGCAAATATGCTTAATTTTTTAAAGAAAAAATTTAAGAACCTGAATTTAGTGCTACTCTATTCATTCAATTTGTTAATGATTGAAATTGAAACTGATACAATTATATATCCATAGGTAATCTATAGTTTACTTTTTTAAAAAATTCCTTAGCATTAAGTAATAGCAATGAATTTTTATCTTAAAACCCAAAATCTTTGTCCTGAAAATATTATCGACAAATTGAGCCCATTAAATAAACCTGTTTCTTTGATTCAAAAGGGCAGTGGTCTACTTAAGGACTGTTTTGTTATTTTCTATACAGAGTAGCTAAAATAAAAGCTTATCAAAACAAAGATAAGAAAGAATCCAGTCTTCCTTGACTGTTTTTTAGGATATTTTCCATGGAAGAAGCACATAGTTTCTCAGTGAGAATCAAGATGCTGGTCCCAATCTGGTCCCTTGGAGGGTTCCGTTGTCCCTAGCAAGCAGCCCCTTTCAACTTCATCCTGGACGCAAGTCCACCTGATGACACTTACCCTGCCCACACGGCTACTTGCAACAGACTTCTCTGCCTACACTTCTGAGTCTGGCTTGAAAGAGAAGCTGCGGTGAGGCAGGTGGCTTTAGTCGAATACATAACAAAATACAGGCTTCCCAAGTGGTGCTAGTGGTAAAGAACCTGCCTGCTGATGCCGGAGATGTAAAAGATGCAAGTTCGACCCCTGGGTCAGGAAGATTCTCTGGAGGAGGGCATGGCAACCCACTCCAGTATTCATGCCTGGAGAATCCCTTGGATAGAGGAGCCTGGCTGGCTACCATCCATAGGGTTCCAAAGAGTGGGACACAACTGAAGTGACTTAGGACAGCACATAACAAAATACTTTATAGAGATATCAAACTCTAACTTATTCTTTCTATTTTGTAAGACTCAGAACAGAGAACATTTTTCTCTCTTCCTTAACTTTTTATCTTAGCAGTTTCATCTTGAAATCCTCTGTTTTGGGGAAGAAATATGAGCCCTCTTCTTTTTTTAATGAATTATACTCAACTTATAATATTTTACTGGTTGCAGGTGTACAGCATAGTGAAACACAACAAAGGAATTTGTCAACAAAATAGAAAGGCAACCCACTGAATGGGAGAATATATTTGCAAGATAATTTTTGTCATAACAGCCTGACCTGGAAGATGTCCTAAAGCAAACCTCTCAAACGAGGGTAAGAGGAGGTTGATGGGTGAAGACAGGTTGAGAAGGGGCTGATTTTTTATAATAGTAGAAGCCCAGGGTCTCCTGTTGAGTAGAAATGCTGAACTCTAATAGGGGCACCCACAAGGTGACGGCTGGGTAGCAGGCTTGGAGGAGAACCTGCTCTGAAAGACACTGCCACCTCTTCTCAGCCCTGAGTGACCCAGCTACCCGCCACAGGACTCGGACAAAGAGGAGTCCAACTGTGGTCCAAAATGCCTATTCTCTACTATCCTTAACTGCAGCGACATCCCTTTTTTGACCCTCATGAAAGGAAAGGAATGCTCCTAAACCTGAGTGAGACTGAGGAGATTAAGCTCACAACCAGATTTAATTTGATCCTGAACAAATAACAAAGTGTGACATTTCTTAGACCCACGGTTACATGGCAAAACCATTGTCACTATATGCACCCTGCCTCACCTGCTCCAGCTGCTTGCAGGGGAGAATATTTAAACAAATAAATCTCAGCAAAAGATGCTGCTTAAAATGGGTATCCATGTGGGCTTTCAGATTAAACAGTATTATACTTTCATTATTTGTTTTTTAATGTATTTATTAATTGAAGGATAATTGATTTACAGAATGTTGTTACTTTCTGCCAAATATTAACATGAATCAGCCATTCATTATTTGTTTATAGGATGAGTAGAATGGAACTCACGTGATTTAAACTTTGCACTTTACGTTAGACAGCAACTGATCCTAAGAGAGTTGAGAGCTGGTTAGTTATAAGAACCAAAGGGGAGGGCTGGTTTGGAACATACATCCCACAAGAAGACATCATCTGGTATAAGTCTTAAGGGGAGGATTGGCTCTGACGTCATCAGTGATACAGAGCTGATGAGCAAGCCCACTGACATGGAGACCCAAATACAAACAGCAAGTAAGAAGCCTGATGTAAGGTTGAGCCTGTAGACCATAGGAGGAAGGAATGTTTAAGTGTGGTCTTTAAGGGGACATTTTCCCCTTTAGAATTGGCTTCTGCAATATACTGGATTCCTGAATGTTAATTTGAGACATCATAGGATTGTATGCATAGCTTTTTCCAAATGCCTGAGATAATTCAATTCTACAAACACTTATTAGGTATCTTCTGTGTCCAAGGCTCTGTGCTAGCCACCTGAGAGACATATCAAGTTGAAGAGGATAGTCCCCTTCTTTCTTCAGGAGCCCACAGTTTAATGGGAGAAATGGACACTAACAGAAATCAGTCTAATACCAGAAACAGTATGTTATACATTAAAAGAAAGAAATGCTACTAGCTCACATCTATTGAGAGCTTTCTATGAACCCAGCACTAATCTAGTATGACAGTTTAAGGTATATACTAGTATTATCCCTACTTTACAGGTGAGGGAACCAAAGTTTAGAGAGGTTAAAAAACTTGCCCAAGATTGCATGACTAAGAACAGTAGATCCAGAATTTGAGTCTAGAGACATTGATTCCAGAACTCAAGCTCCTAAACTCAAGGATGAAAAACAAATACTGAATGACAGTAGAAGGAGGAGGAAGAGGTTAAGTTATTCATAAAGGAGAGAAGATACCGGGAACCAATAAAGACTTCTAGAGGCTCTAACTTATTAGGAGAATAGGGAAAATAAACAAACTATGTATTAATTCACTTTTTTAATTGGAGTATAATTGCTGTACAATATTGTCTTAGTCACTGCTGTACAGCAAAGTGAATCAATGCTACATACACTATATCCCCTCCCTCTTGAAGTTCTCTCCTTCCCCCACCCCACCACTCTAGGTCATCACAGAATACCAAGTTGGACTCACTGTGATTATACAACAGCTTCCCACTCGCTCTCTATTTTACACATGCTAGTGTATATATGTCAGTCCCAATCTCCCAATTCATGCCCCTTCCCCACAACATGTCCACATGTCCTTTCTCTACATCTGCGTCTCTATTCCTGGCCTGCAAATAGGTTCATCAGTACCATTTTTATAGATTTCGTATATCTGTGTTTGCCTTTCTGTCTGACTTCACTTTTGGTGGATTCTAGGTGCATACACATCACTACAAATGACCCAGTTTTGCAAACAAATTCCTTTTACTTATTTATACTCTAAATATATCAAAAGATTAGCTTTTCAAAGAACAGAAAAAGCTGTTCTTTAATTATTATGGGAACCATAAATTTTTCCATGTATTTGTCTACTAAAAAAATGTACAGCATGAGACTTGCAAGTTAAGTTTTATTGGGGGCAAGATGAGGACTGCAGCCCTGGAGATAGCACCTCAGACAGCTCTGAGAGACTGCTCCACAGAGGCAATGGGAGAAGGTCAATATATAAGATTTTGGTGAAGTGGGAGCTCAATGCTCTCAAGCACTTACTTTGGAAAAGGTTTTCTGCTAGTCACAAGGAGCTGATGTCATCATGAAGGGATTTAGTGATTGTCTAGATATGAAGAGATATAAGAATAGGGATCATGAAGTCTGTTCCTGAAAATTTCTATCTAAAGAACTGTTCTACCAAAATGGTCACTTTGCAGTTTTTCTCATTATAAAATAAAATGTATGTTTCTTCATCTTCATCATGATTGCATGTACTTCATAGTCATGTATGCAAATATAGAGAGACTTGGCTAGAATGTGAGAAAACAATAAAAGACAATGAAGAAATAAAGACCTCTAATAACAGAGTCTGGGAATTCAACATCCCATTGCCTGCTTTAGGTAGATCAGCTCTCATTCTGGAGTTTCAGAAGCTGGGCATGTCCAGGTTCACCAGAGAAACCCATGTCTGTGTGGGCCCTGCCATTTTCTTCCTCCAGGACTCACATGTTTATGATTGAACTCACTCCACAATTGTCTTCTATGGAGGCTGAGTTTTCAGTCACAATAATAATTCCAAGGCCAAGCTACAGGGTTCTTAGCTATTGATTGTGCCATCTTAAACAGTTGAGTAATTTCCCTTGGGCCTGGCAGGTGAGTGGTTGCTTTCCTGATTGAGGTCAGTGAAGGAACTGCCTGATAAGCAGGCATCTGAGATAAGGATGGTTGCTCACCAGAGTACATCACTTCCGGGGCAGAGGCTCCTGAGGACCTGCAGACTTTCTGGCATCAAAGAACCTCAGCAGCCAGGAGTCTAGCACCCAGAGAAAGCACTCACACTACTAAGGGATCCTTAGGGCTGGACTCTGTTTGGCTGTGTATTTTGGGGTTCACACAACTGAGAATTAAACTGTGATTGCCAATTCAGGAGTAAGCAGTGAGCTGTGACTTGGGGTGACTCAAGGTCAGTATGCAAGTGATGACACCCCAGAACAGGGGCTACTGAGCTGGTGGACTGGCTCAGGGTCATCAACGACAGTGTGACGGCTGAGGGCCATTCTTCTCCACTTCTGAGAAGGGGGTCTAGACCCTCAAGAAGACTCAGTTCAACTGAACACTGTCTAAAGAGCAAAAGATAATTACCAACATACACACTCATGCACACTCAGAAGTCAGGAAAGATAGTCTCTGCCAACATGACTGACAATCTTGAGATGGGAAGACCATCCCAGGTTATGGGAGCGGGTGCTAAATGCTGTCACAAGTGTCCTTAGAAGAGAAGAAGCAGAGGAAGAGGTGCACACACATGAAGGAGAGGTGATGTGAAGACAGGGGCAGAGATGAGAGTGATGTGGCTCCAAGCCAAGGAATGCCAGCAGACACCATCAGAATGCCACCAGCATCTAGGAGAGGCAGGAACGGGTTCTCTGCTTTGGAGCCTCCAGAGCAAGCACATTCCTGTGAACACTCATATTGGTCCAGTGACATGGATCTCAGTCTTGCAGCCATCAGAAGTGTGAGAAAACAAATCCCTAATGTTTTCAGTCCCCCAAGTTGTGACAATTTGCTGTAACAGCCACAGTAAACTAATATAGGTTATTATCTAATACAAATGCATTCACCTACAAACGCAAGTGACTGCAGCCATGAAATTAAAAGATGCTTGCTCTTTGGAAGAAAAGCTATGGCAAACCTGCATAGCATATCAAAAAGCAGAGACATCACTTTGTCAGCAAAGGTCCATATAGTCAAAGCTATGGTTTTTCCAGTAGTCATGTTCAGAAGTACATGAGAGTGACAGCTGGACCATAATGAAGGATGAGTGCTAAAAATTGGGGCTTTTGAACCATGGTGTTGGAGAAGAATTTTGAGAGTCCCTTGGACTGCAAGGAGATCCAACCAGTCCATCCTAAAGGAGATCAGTCCTGGGTGTTCATTGGAAGAACTGATGCTGATGCTGAAGCTCCAATACTTTGACCACCTGATGCAAAAAGCCAACTCATTGGAAGAGACCCTGATGTTGGGAAAGATCAAAGGCAAAAAGAGAAGGGGATGACAGAGGATTAGATGGTTGGATGGCATCATTGACTTAATGGAAATGAGTTTGAGAAAACTCTGGGAGATGTTGAAGGACAGGGAAGCCTGGTGTGCTGCAGTCCACGGAGTCACAAAGAGTCAGACACAACTTAGCAACTCAAAAACAGCAACACACACAAAACCTGGTTTCAGAAAGAAACTGGACTAATAACTCATAGTTGGGAATAGTATGACCCTGGCATGGTGGTTGAATGTGCTCCTAAGCGCAACACCCAGAAACCATGGCCCTCCTAGTTTGCAGTAAAGATGATCATGGTGAAGGAATGAGCATGAGTGACTTATGTCATGTGGATTCTACTAACAGAGCCCTCCAAATATGCATGAAGGCATTTTTGCTTGCCATCGACTTGTTAACGTTTTCACCCACTAAAATATTTTTAGTTGTTACCTTTAATCGTTTTTAAACATTTATTGCTGACCCCCTAGTACAGCACTTCAGTTTGTATGTGCGCTGTACATTTTAAATTATTTCTTTTCATCTTGTGTACTGTATTTAAGATTATCGGGAATTTTAGGAGTTGGAAGGAAACTGGAGAGCTTTGCAAGCTCAGCATATCTGTTTTACATCCTCCTTGTTGGACGTATGGACCGAATTTTCCAGACCTGCCCCTGCCCTTGACCTCTGACCTCTCTTGGTTGCCCTGTGGCCTCTCAGGGCAGTTTGAAGACCATGTTGAAAGGGTTGTTAACCTCTCCAGTGCTGTAGTATTGGCTGATTATATTGTGTTTGGCTGTTTTCAGAAGAAGGAGATCCTCTCTACTTGCACAGACAGCCTGCTAGAAGGCATATTTTATCAAATTATGAATGTTCTTCCCATGTCACCCTCAACTGTTAACATCAGTTTGATATTTAGTTCTCAAATTTGTAAACGGTTTCTTTCTCTCCTGAGCCTTCCTGCCTGCTTATTTTTCTCAGATTCCAAAGGAATGTCTTTCAAATATAATTATAAAATCTAGGATTGTAAAGCTTTAGCCAGCATGTCTGGATTCTAGTCAGGCCATCTGATTTAGGTTAGAAGGTGTGTGCTTATAGCTGATTCATGTTGATATATGACAAAAACCATCACACCATCACATTAATATAGAGTAATTATCCTCCAACTAAAATAAATAAATTTTTAAAAAGTGGAAAAAAAGAAAGACAGTTTCTCCAGTAACTCAGAGGTAAAGAATCTGCTTGCCAATGCAGGAGACTCAGGTTCGATCCCTGGGTCA
Organism: Antilocapra americana; assembly: GCA_007570785.1. Taxonomy (NCBI): domain Eukaryota; kingdom Metazoa; phylum Chordata; class Mammalia; order Artiodactyla; family Antilocapridae; genus Antilocapra; species Antilocapra americana. The sequence continues at coordinate 22,989,264 of ML661885.1, forward strand.
GGAAGATTTCCTGGAGAAGGGAATGGCAACCCACTCCAGTATTGTTGCCTGGGAAATCTCATGAACAGATGAGCCTCATGGGCTACAGTGCATGGGGTCGCAAAAGAGTCAGAGACAACTTAACAAATAACAACCATCAAGAAAGCATGCTTGTCATATTGGTAGATGGATTATAGATGTGAAGGAAGACTCACTCAGAGCTCCAAGATGTTATTGACCAAAGCCTAACAAAAGACAAAGGTAAAGTAATAACATAAGACACCACAATTAGTGCACAAGAAGTTAGCAAATGCCTTAGCAGCATGCCATACTCAACTCCCTACTGCACTGGGGTGAAGGCTTATCTTTTATTTTTTTCCTACAACTTGTTTAAAATATATGTGGTTTACTTCATTCTAAGAAAAAAACTTGTTAGGGTTGGAACATGAGGAGATATTGATTTCTTCTAGTAACTGCCTCCAGACATACCATGTTGAAGCTTTCCTTTTCTTGAGGCCATATTTTAAAACTTTCAATAAATTTTGATTATTGCAGAAGTCTTGCTTCATTTTTTATGAATTTTTGTTCTTTCTAAAAAAGTAAACCTCTAACCTTTAAAATTTGTATAAAAATTTTATAAACGTTTAAAACACATACAAAAATTTGAATTAAATTACAGAGTTAATTCAACATTCTCCCCCATGACCACAGCATGTTTTTCTTTGGGAGAGGGACGTGGTTTGCTTTTTCTTAATCTTTTTCCTTTTCTAGTTGCTAGATCCTCTAGTGTCTTGAGAAGAATAAATATATCATTACTTAACTAGGAGAGGTTGCTGGTGTCTCTCTAGTTGACCAGAGCTGCTAACTTGGATTATCACCATTAGGAGTGGACTATTGCTCCAAGCTGCCCTCAAGTCTTTGAAGGTTTTCTGGGCATTAGTAGTTCCCTCTTGAGTTGGACTCCTCTGCTGTTAACCCCCAGCTGGCACGTTCACATAGGCTTCCTCTGCCTGTGCCTCTTTGTTTCCCTTGTTGGTTTCCCAGAAAACTGTGAATCTCATCTTCCCTCTGCAGCAGTCTCTAGGCAAAAACACATGAGATCCACCATCCTCACCTCCTGGAAACCCCAAAGAGCCCTGACTCCCCTCTTTGCTTGTCAGTCCCCGGGATGCCAGGCCACTCCAGTGAAATTACCCTGGAGGATGGGACTGTTTAATAAGTCCCTAAAGAGACATCTAATTAAGGGGGGAAATATCCATTCTCTTTTTCTCAGGCAGTGCCAAATCTTAGGATTCTCTTGACATGTCTGTCTCTTTGGGTTTGGGGAAGTAAAGCATCCTGCTTTCTTGGCACTGCACTTTCTGAAACAGACTGCCTTCCTAGAGTTTGTTACACTGAATGCAGTAAGTCAGACAGAAAAAGAAAAGCATCGCATAATATCATTTATATGGGGAATCAAAAAAGAAATGATACTGATGAACTTATTACAAAATAGAAACAGACTCACAGACTTAGAGAACAAACTTATGGTTAGCATGGGGGAAGGATAGGGGGAAGGGATGGTTAGGGAGTTTGGGATGGACATGTACACACTGCTATATTTAAAATGGATAACCAACAAGGACCTATTGTATAGCACAGGGAACTCTGCTCAATGTTATGTGGCAGCCAGGATGGGAGGGAAATTTGAGAGGGGGGTACATGAAAGATAACATACATGGGATACATGTATATTATGCGTATGGCTGAATCCGTTTGCTGTGCACCTGAAACTGCCAACATTGTTAATCGGCTATGTTGTTGTTGTTCAGGCATCAAGTCATGTCCGACTCTTTGTGACCCAATGGATTGCAGCATGCCAAGCCTCCCTATCTCTCACCTTCTCTCACAGTTTGCCCAAGTTCACATCCATCGAATCAGTGATGCCATCCAACCAGCCAAGTATAACTGGCTATATTCCAATATAAAATAAAAAGTCAAAAAATAATAAAATAAAACAAGCTTCCTTCTCCCCTCTATGCAGTCATAAAAATCCCCTAAGAAAGCCAGCTCCAACAGAGGTCTCTCTAGTTACCCTTTCGGGAGGCAGCTGACTTTAACACAAGCGCCTCCTTGAATCTGGAACTGGAACCACAGAATGACTTTTGTTCAGAACTTTGAGTTACTGAAATTTTAAACAATATGAAAAATTCCAGACAACATTCTATGTGTACATATACCATAAACTGCCAAAGGCATTTCTAAAATTGTTCCTTTTATAACAGAGCCAAATTCCTTTAAGCAGCAGTGTGTCGTATCTGAGAGTTCCAGGCAGTCACACAGCTGTCACTGGAGGCAGGACCCTGGGACTCTCACCCGTACCTTGTTCAGAGGCCGCTCTCCCTCCTGGCTGGGCCCTGGGATCAGAGGATTACGAGGCTCTGTGAGGGGATTATTGCTCTATTTCTGCCATCATTTCAACATATGTTCAACACTGATTTCATAGTGACCATTTATACTTTCCAGACTCTGCCCATGAATATGAGTGAGAAAGACATTTTCATGAAGCTCAAGATATTATGATTCACCAAGTATCTGAATCAAACATGCAAGAAAATGTGCAAAACTAAAAAAGAATACTCGCAAGCTCTGGTTTCTAAAACAATTAAGTAATGATATTTCCATAGTGATTCTTATTTTTTAATTTTTTAAAATATTTATTTATTCAAGTCTTATTAATAGTTGCAGTGCACAGGATGTAAAGAGTGCATACTCAATAATTGTGATGGGTTTAGTTGTCCTGTAACATGTGGGATCTAAATTCCCCGACCAGATATGGAACTTGTGTTCCCTGCATTGGAAAGTGGATTCTTAGCCACTGGACCACCACGGATGTTCCTCCATAATAATTTTCAGAGCATGATCATTTGGGTGCCTAAATAATATGATAGAAATATAATAAATAGAAATAAGCAGGCATGTGTGTGCTAGTCACTGAGTTGTGTCCAACCCTTTGAGAGCCCATGGATGGGAGCCCTCCAGGCTCCTCTGTCCATGAAATTTACCAGGCAAGAATACTGGGACTGGTAGCCATTCTCTTCTCCAGGGGATCTTCCCAACCCAGGAATTGAACCTGAGTCTCCTGCACTGCAGACAGGTTCTTTACCATTTGAGCCACCAGAGAAGCCTACATATTATTAGAGATTTAGTTCTCGTGGCAGTCAATGAAATAAAAATTATTTCCTTTATTTTTCTTTCCTCTAATTTTGATCATTTCTTTTGGCACCCACACGATTTGATCTGAGATCTGTTTTTGTAACTACTTAAATCAAAACATACAGGCTGTAGCATCATCTCCAGTTTTTCCATTAACATCATTTTAAAGGGCATTAGGGTCAGATGTGCTTCAAAAAAGCTGACTTGTGGAAGTAAGACACTCCCTCTAGTGGATAAAGAGAGAGAAGAAAGTATTTGATTTCTTGATTTGAGGATTAGTTACAATTTCAATTTCTGACCACTAACTCTGCTTTTTGGCTTAGTTTTTCCCTAAGAAGCGACACTCCCTTATGTTCCATTTATCAAGGCTCTATCAAGCAGTCTCTGCATCCTTTTTGTAGTTTACCTTTATCTTAATTTTATCTTTACTGTGATAATTACTTTCCCATTATGAGTCTCTTTATCATTTAAGTCGTTCAGTCAACAAATATTTATTAAATGTCCTCCATCTGTGAACACAGTTTTAGGTACTAAGGATACAGCGGTGAATGAACAAAATGATTCAAAGTTCTGTCATTGAGGAACTTAGATAAATGTTAGGTGACTTCTCTGGTGGTCCAGTGACCAAGACTCTGTGATCCCAGTGCAAGGGGCAGCTTCAGCCCCTGGTCGGGGAACTAGATCCCACATACAGCAGCTAAAGAGCCCACGTGCTGCAGCGAATACCCAATGCAGCAAAAAAAAAAAAAAAAAATTAATAATATTAGATAATGTTCATTTTGTGTGTGTGTGTGTGCTTCCTACATGCCAGACTTCCATACTCAGTCACTAGCAAATAGTATTTAACTGAATCCTCCCTAAAACTCTGCAAGGAAACTGAGAAGCTAAGAAAGTTGCCAATATCAGAGAGAGTGAGAGGTACACAGTACCTTAGAAAGCATCCCTGACCAGACCACCTAGAAACTCTGAATCTAGTGGCCATTCTGATTTTCATCATGATATTTTTTAAAAACTGCCTTCCTTCTCCAACTAAGATGTATGCTTCCTGAGCAGGCACTCTGCTTGCTTGTTCATCCTCACAACCCAGCACTTACAACCTGCCATGGCTGGTCCTCCAGAATAAACTGATTTATGGCTTACTGATAATGAAATCAACAAACAAAAATTAAACTCAAGGACTAATCAACTCCTAAACCCTTCTCACCAATGTACTCTATAATACCATGAACATCCAAAAAATAGGAAGTGTCTAATTAAAAAATAGTCACAGCCTAAAAGTTGAAAGTTATGTTTTCTTTGGTGGAAATTTTTAGAGCCTCAAGCCCGGGAGCCAGCATCTCAAGTAATCCTGAGAGAACTGCTTCGAGGAGGTGAGAGGAGGAGCCAGGTTACATAGAAATCTTATAACAAAGGGCAGGTAGTCTGAACATTAAAGATGATTGTTAATTAAAGAAAACCAAATATCCTAAGTTAAGAAAGTTAATCCTAAATTAACTTTTTTTTTTTAAGTTAAAAAAAAAAGGTGCAAGAATCTGGGCAAGAATCATTCTTTTCAAATGCATCTCTTATCCTGGGGTCAGTATCTCATGTTTTTAACATCCTGAGCTTCCCTGGGCTCACCACTGGGAGTGACTATAATCTGATGTTAGGGAGATTGCAAGTATCCTCCTTCCTGAATACCCTTTGTTGTTGTTCAGTCTCTCAGTCCTCTTGGACTCTTTGTGACCCCCTAGAGTGCAGCAGGCAAGGCTCCCCTGTCCTTCGCTATCTCTCAGAGTTTGCTCAAACTCATGTCTGTTGAGTCATTGATGCTATCAAACTATCTCATCCTCTGTCATCTACCTCTCCTCTTACCCTTAATCTCTCCCAGCATCAGGGTCTTTTCCAATGAGTCAGGTCTTTTCCAGCAATTCAGCTCTTTGCCTCAGGTGGCCAAAGTATTGGAGCTTCAACTTCAGCATCAGTCCTTCCAAGGAATATTCAGAGTTTATTTCCTTTAGGATTGACTGGTTTAATCTCCTTGCTGTCCAAGGGACTCTCAAGAATCTTTTCCAGCACCACAGTTCAAAAGCATCAATTCTTCAGCACTCAGCCTTCTTTATGGGCCAACTCTCACATCCATACATGACTACTGGAAAAACCATAGCTTTGACTAGACGAACCTTTACTAGCAAAGTAATGTCTCTGCTTTTGAATATGCTGCCATGGTTTGTCATAGCTTTTCTTTCAAGGAGCAAGCATATTTTAATTTCATGGCTACAATTATTGTCTGTAGTGATTTTGGAGCCCAAGAAAATAAAGTCCCCCACTGGTTTCATTTTTTTCACCATCTATTTGCCAAGAAGTGATAGGACCAGATGCCATGATGTTCATTTATTGAATGCTGAGTTTTAAGCCAGCTTTTTCACTCTCTTCTTTCACCTTCATCAGGAGGCTCTTCAGTTTTTAGCTTTCTGCCATTAGAGTGGTGTCATCTGCATATCTGAGGTTATTGATATATCTCCCAGAAATTTTTCTTTAAGCTGTGATTCAACCAGCCTGGCATTTCTCATGCTGTACTCTGTATGTCAGTTAAATAAGCAGGGTGACAATACACAGCCTTTATGTACTCACTTCCCAATTTTGAACCAGTTCATTGTTCCATGTCCAGTTCTAAGTGTTGCTTCTTGATCTGCAAACAGGTTTCTCTGGAAGCAGGTAAAGTGGTCTGGTATTCCCATGTCTTGAAGAATTTTCCACAGTTCTTTATGATCCATACAGTCAAGGATTTAACATAGTTAATGAAGCAGAAGTACATATTGTTCTGGAATTCTTTTGCTTTTGCTATGATCCAACAGATGTTAGCAATTTGATTTCTGGTTCCTCTGCCTTTTCTAAATCCAGCTTGTACATTTGGACATTCTTGGTTCACGTACTATTCAAGTCTAGCTTGGAGAATTTTGAACATTACTTTACTAGTGTGTGAAATGAGTGCAATTGTGTGGCAGTCTGAACTTTCTTTGGCATTGCCTTTCTTTGGGATTGGAATGAAAACTGAAATTTTCCAGTCCTGTGGCCACTGCTGAGTTTTCTGAATTTGCGGCATCTTGAACGCAGCACTGTCACAACATCATCTTTTAGGATTTTAAATAGCTCAGCTGGAATTCCATCATCTGCACTAGCTTTGTTGGTAGCAATGCTTCCTCAGGCCCTCTTGACTTCACACACTAGGATGTCTGGCTCTAGGTGAGTGATCCATCACATCATCGTGGTTATCCAGGTCATTAAGACCTTTTTTGTACAATTCTTCTGTGTATTCTTGCCATCTCTTCTTACACCTTACACCATCTGAGAAGTATTCTAGAAGGGAAGAAGAAGAGGTATTTGGGTGCCCTTATGGCTCAGAAATTCATATTGAAGAGCTGATTGATGACTGTGACATCCTTGTTTACTAATATGGCAGGAAATATTCCATTTCTCAGAAGTAACTCCTAACTGGTTGACTCAACTAAAGTATTTTAGAATTATACATTCTTTCCATTTTCTTAAACAGTAGGTGAAGGAAATGAAATCTAAAATGAACAAGATCTGATTCTTCAGAAGAGTTAAAATCTAGAAACAGAGTCTCACTTGCCATTTTTTCCTGAATTTTGCAATTAGAGAAGACAGGAAAAGGCCAAAGCAACATTCACTCTGGGCTAAATGATTTCCTTAAAGAACTAGCCAAGGTTTGAGAATAGAGAGAAGAGGATGGAGGGACGGAGGTGAGCTGTCCCTTCTCACGTGCTGCTGTGAGTGGGACTTAATGCCTATATAAAGGTGCTGCTTTCCCTGGTGTTAGTTTGCTATTTATTTTGTAGTAATTATATCCTCAATTATATGCTCTGTTTAAGTATTTGCCAAACACCAAGTAACTTCCCAGGTGGCACAATGGTAAAGAAACCACATGCCAGTGGAGGAGATGTGGGTTCAATCCCTGGGTCAGGAAGATCCCCTGGAGTAGGACATGGCAATACACTCCATGATTCTTGCCTGGTTCCATGGACAGAGGTGACAGGCAGGCTACAGTCCATGGGGTCGCAAAGAGTTGGACATGGCTGAGCACACACACACACACACACACACAAAGTGATTTAAAAGCGTAACTTTTGTTCAAATCTATTAACCTTTGTGTGTCTGAAGGTCATTAGCAGCATTCTGATCTAAGTTGCCCATGGCACAAAAATAAATATTAAAAGAATACTCTTGCCATGTGAAGTGCTTCTGACTTGAATAAATGTTTGCTGAGGTTGTAGCTCTGCCCAGGTAATTACTTGGTAATGATGCAGGATCCAGGGCTGGGACAAGCAGGAAAAATTACTATGTGAAGTAACAGCTTGCAGGATGGATCTCTCAACCTCGCCTTTAGGTTTGTACTTTAAAGAGGAATTGTCAGTGCCTGCTCCTATTACACGAGTCATAGTAAAGCAAACTGAAAGGAGAAAACTGAAGGGAGATGATTTCAATCTGATAGTTATTAAAACAACAACAAGAACAAAAACCAACCCGGGGGAATCCTGAATATCACAAATCAAGAGACCTAGGCTGTCATTCAATCTTTATTAAAATTCTGGGGTGGCTCTTTCCTTCTTTTAAAGTCTTTTGTGTGTGTGGAGTTCTGTATGTAACCCAGCAGGACCCAATGGAGCCTTCCCAGCACAGACCCCTCCCCCATATACTCTGCTTTGCTCCTCTGAAGAACCTAAATAAGAGTTTCTGATGCATATTTCCTGACTTTTATAGATACTAAAACCAGCAACAAATGGAAGAAATTAACTACTTGATGATCACCACCAGACTTTCTGGCACCTAAGGACTTACCACCACCCAATCAGATAATTGTGCAGGAGCTGATCAAGATGCCCCTCCCTCACCTTGCCTTTAAAAATACTTTGCTAAAACTTTCTGACAGTTGGGTTGTTTATTCTTTGCTTTGTTTGTTTAGCACATGCTCCCCATTCTCCTTAATCAGCCCTGGAATAAATCTTTCTCTGTTTCAAACCATAATAACAGTTTTGAATTTATTTCTGGGTATGATGTTAGAGAATGTTCTAATCTCATTCTTTTACATGTAGCTATTCAATTTTCCCAGTACCACTTATTAAAGAGACTTTCTTTTCTTGATTGTATATGCTTGTCTTCTTTGGTTTTAAAATGTTATCTAGGGGATAGTTTGGGAGAATGGCATTGAAACATGTATATTATCATATGTGAAATGAATCTCCAGTCCAGGTTCGATGCATGATACAGGGTGCTCGGGGCTGGTGCACTGGAATGAATCAGAGGAATGGGATGGGGAGGGAGATGGGAGGTGGGAATGGGCAACACATGTACACCCGTGGCTGATTCATGTCAACATATAGCAAAACGAATACAATATTGTAAAGTAACTAGCCTCCAATTAAATGAATAAATTTATTTAAAAAAATATTATCTAGTTAATCTTATCCTCAGAATTTATTCTTGAGGAATTACATTGTCCTCAGGGCTTGAATTGTGATTGAGGGAGGAGACAGAGGAAGGGAGAAGGGAAGGAAGTGAGCTCCTCCTTACTATGGAAATTGCTCTTTGTGAAGAGCTTTGTCCGTTTTTAGTGGAACCAAATCATCAAAGCTCTCAGTGTGGTGGAATTCCCAATATACATGAACTTTGCTTGGTCATGTGAAGTTTTCTTCCTTCCAATATTGTGGCAAGAGAGACACACAGTTTATTTATTTTTCATATCTTACAGTTGGCCATACTGAAACCGTTTATGTCAGATTGGTACTTGAACCCATGCCCTGGGTCTTCAGCCCAGACAAAACTCAGTCTGGGACTTGAACCTACATGGCTGGGACTCAAATACAGCCCAAACCCACAGTCTTTCAACTGAGATCATAGACCTGGTTTCAGGATCAAATGAAGCTCAGGTTCTTGATGTCTCATTGCAGAAAGAGTGAAAGACTAATTGATAGGTAAGAAGTATATTTATTCAGAGAGAAACACAATCCACTGACAGAGTGTGGGCCATCACAGAAGACAATTGTGGCCTCAAAGCGTGTTGCGGTTGGCTTTTACAGGCTGGGTAATTTCATAGGTTAATAAATGAAAGAAAGAAAGGAAGTCACTCAGCTGTGTCCGACTCTTTGCAACCCCGTGGACTGTAGCCCGCCAAGCTCCTCTGTCCATGGGATTTTGCAGGCAAGAATACTGGAGTGGGTTTCCATGTCCTCCTCCCGGGGAATCTTTTCAACCCAGGGATCGAATGCAGATCTCCCGGCAGAGGTTTTCAGGAACTGAGCCACTGATCACTTTTTGGTCTTTATTGGTCAGCCCTGGGACTGTCATCATGCCTCAAGGTATGTGACTTACCTTGCTAATGTGTTACAATGAGCATATACTAAGGATCAGGGTTTCCCTGGTGATGCAGGTGGTAAAGAATCTGCCTGCCATGCAAGAGACCTGGCATTTGATCCCTGTGTTGGGAAGATCCCCTGGAAAAGGGAGTGGCTACCCACTCCAATATTCTTCCCTGGAGAATCCCAGGAACAGAAAAACCTAACAAGCTACAGTCCATGGGGTCACAAAGAGTTGGACAAGGCTGAGTGATGAAGCACAGACATATTGAGGATCCAGGTCTAGTTGAAGTTGACTTGTCTGCCATCTTGGACCCATTTGATTCTAATCAGTTTGTGTTGTGTGTTCTGGCTGTCATTCTTTGAAAGGTTGTACCCTGCTCCCTTACCTCCTGTTTCAACTTTGAATCTGAAGTGAATCTGTAAGACTTTGGAGGTGGTTGGAGATGCTTCTGAGATGCTTTGTTCTGTCTTCTTTTTTAAATAAATCGAATTAGATGAGATGATCTTTTGCTTTTCTAGAAAAGGGACAAATTGAGCTGGTTTTATACAATTTATTATTTGCAACTGTACCTAAAGTTACTGCTCTCAAACCTGGGTACAAAATGGCATAAGGGTGCTATTAGATATTGAGCCCTCATTCACTTATTCAGTAAATTCCTGTAGAGGACTTGGTGTTTGCCAAACCCTGGAACATACGACGAGAATACAAGAGTAACCAAGACTGCCTCTGTGGTTGTTCAGTCTTTATAGACAACAAAGAGGCCGTGATAACACTCTGTGTGCCAAGTATGTAGTCTGAGTGAGGAAATGCAAAAAACTTGAGAGAAGAAACAGAATCATACTTGGGTGGTCAGGGAAGGCTTCTTGGAGGAATTTACATGTTGGCCAAGACCTAAAATGCAAGTAGAAGTTAAACATGTGAAGGTGGGTTAACCACAGGTTAAGACTGGCTTCAAAATGGAAGGTGGGAGAGAATGCTATGAACAACAACAAAAAACTGCAGCTTGTGGTGAACATTGATGAGACAAGATGTTGCTGAAGATAAAGAAATCCAGTCTGAGCTCTATATGTTGCATGTGGGAAGGGCAGTGAAAGGGTTGAGAGAACAGGAGAGGTGAACCAGATCTTGAATGCTTTTCTAATCGGTATTGAGGAATTTAAACTGCATTCCAAGAGAACTGGGGGCCCATTAGGAAAAGTGGTTATCTGACACTGTCTAAGCACCCTAGCTTTTCAGGGCTGGCTTTCCATAAGCTTCCTAAGGAAGGTAAGCAGGAAAATTTTTTTATTAATAAGTCAATTTTTTGACAAGACATTGAAATCTGTTGGAAGAAAGTGTTCTAGAGTATTTCTTTTAATACATGTTTATAATTAGTGAACTCCCTTTTAAACTTAAAGCTGAAAAGACAACTAAAATTCAGGCCATAGTGTATATATATATAGGATATCCATTCCATGGTGCTGCTTAAGGGAATATGAGTTGATCCACGATACAGTGATTCAAATTACGGGAAAATCCCCTTGGTTTTAATACTATGTTATTAAACTCAATTATTGGCTAATAATGTTATTTGAAGGAAAAAACAAATGTTTCAGAGATGAAAATGCTAAACATAAGATGATTCTCTGTGTATAGTTTGCCATCTAGTGTTTATTTGTGGAAATAAGAAAGGCTAGTACAGTAATTTTCAAATCATGCTCACTAGGTGGCAAAGGGATGACTCAAGCGACATTTCAATTCTAAAACATCAAATTATATCATGAAACTCTCTGACGTTTGTGGAGCTAGTAGAGTGAGTGGGTGGATGAGGTGGCTACTTCTAACAAATTGTTATTTCTGGGGAGCAGTAGTGTAGGAAACTGTTCCCAGTTCTGACCACTCTGAGAATCATCTAGGAAATCTTTTTTAAATGCAGATGGCCAAGTCACTCCCCAGATTTACTAAATCAGATTCACTCAGTGAGACCCATGGTGATCCTAACATGCATCCAGGGAGATGACCACTGGATGGTGGGATTTAATGATGATACCAAGCCTGACGGCTGACCTCTCTGAGAACTACCAGATTTCTCATGCAGTGCTGACCTCATGCCTTTATAAGTTATCCCCAATCATTGGGAAAGACCCTGATGCTGGGAAAGATTGAAGGCAGGAAGAGAAGGGGATGGCAGAGGATGAGATGGTTGGATGGTATCACCGACTTGTTGGACATGAGTGAGCAAGCTCCAGGAGATAGTGAAGGACAGGGAAGCCTGGTGTGTTGCAGTCCATGGGGTCACAAAGAGTCAGACAAGACTGAATAACTAAACAACAACAAATCATTCCTAATTTCAGTCCTATTTGTATTCCTGATTTGGTTCAAAATGCCAAGTTCCCTAGCAAATTTCACTTGTCCTGCTTGGGTCAGACGTCATCTCATGAATTCATCAGGGGGCAGAACCATATCATTTACAGACATGGTAACAGTAGGGACAGCCCTGTGTGTTGGAGGGCAGTTCCCAGTGAAAGGGGAACTACTGTGACTTAAGAGATGTTTTTATGTTTATTAAAAAAAAAAACAGTACTACTGTGATAATGTTGGGCAGAAAGAATATCATCTGAAAATTCTCAGAGGAGTCCAGTGAAGAAAAAGTATTTGTCTGGCTGGAGTAAGTGGGAATATTGGGGGCGGGGTGGCATATTATGAAAGACTTGGTTTTGACCAATTGGATCTGGGGGACTAGTGAAAATGACAGATCAAATGTAACAGTTTCTAATTTGAGAGAATGGGATAGGGAGAGAATGTATATAGGACTGTAGAAGAAGATTCTGAGCAAAAAATTAGTTTGATTAGAGATACATTGAGCTGATAAAAGTCGAGGGCATTCAGAAGGGCCTGTCCAACAAGGAGGAGAGGATGAACTAGGATGAGAACTCACACGGGAGATGTGGACACTAAATTGAGATTTGGATTTGGGAGTCAGCAGAACCGATGTGATGACTGAAGTCAGGAACATGAATGAGTTTCCTGAGTGACTTGGTAGAATCAGGGACCAGGAATGACTCTCCATAGTAGCGTATCATCACAGAGGAAGAAGTCAACAAAGAAGACTGACAGGAAGTGGACAGCATTTGACAAATGCGATTTGAAAACACAGTATTACAGATTCCCTTCGCTGTTCACCTGAAACTATCATGTGTGTGTGTGTGTGTGTTCAGTTGCTCAGTCAGTTCAGTCACTCAGTCGTGTCTGACTCTTTGCGACCCCATGGACTACAGCACACCAGGCCTCCCTGTCCATCACCAATTCCCGGAGTTTATTCAAACCCCTGTCCATTGAGTCAGTGATGCCATCCAACCATCTCATCCTCTGTTGTCCCCTCCTCCTCCCACCTTCAATCTTTCCCAGCATCAGGGTCTTCTCAAATGAGTCAGCTCTTCACATCAGGTGGCCAAAGTATTAGAGTTTCAGCTTCAAAATCAGTTGCTCAGTCATTGCCAATTCTTTGTGACCCCATGGACAGCAGCCTGCCAGATACTTCTGTCCATGGGATTTCCCAAGCAAGAATACTGGAGTGGGTTGCCATTTCCTCCTTCATGGGACCTTGCCAACCCAGGGATTGAACCTGTGTCTCCTGCAGCTCCTGCATTAATATGAAGATTCATTACCACTGAGCCACCTAGGAAGCCCTATACCCCAAAATAAGAAGTTAAAAAATAAAAATAAAATCACAGAACAGGTGAGGGGGAAAACTACAGGTGAGGGGAAAAACTCACTACAGTGAGTGAATTAATAGCATAAAAGAGTTGGCTCCTTTAAATTAAAACATGAGGTAGATGAACCTAGAGTCTATTATACACAGTGAAGTTAGTCAGAAAGGAAAAACAAATATTGGATATTAATGCATATAAATGGTATCTAGAAAGATGGTAGCGATGAACCTATTGCAGGGCAGCAATGGAGACACAGACAAAGAGCACAGACTTGTGGACAAGGGGATGGAGGTAGGAGAGGGTGGGATGAATTGAGAATAGCATGGAAACATATACACTATCATATTTAAAATAGATAGTGGGGATTTGCTATATGACACTATATGATTTGCTATATGATTGGGGGATTTGCTATATGACACAGGGAGCTCAAATTGGTGCTGTGACAACCTAGAGGGGTGGGATGGAGTGAGAAGGGGAAGGGAAGTTTAAGAAGGTGTGGACATATGTGTACCTATGGCCAATTCATGTTGACATGTGGCAGAAACCAACACAATATTGTAAAGCAATTCTTCTTCTTTTTTTTTCTTTAATTTTCTTTACTTTATTGTGTTGGTTTTGCCATACAATGACATGAATACGCCATGGGTATACATATGCTCCCCCTCCAGAACCCCCCTCGCTCCTCCGTCCCGATTCCCTCCCCCTGGGTCATCCCGGTGCACCAGCCCCAAGCATGAAACCTGGGCTTGCGATTGATTTCACATATGATAATTAACATGTTTCAATGCCATTCTCCCATATCATCCCACCCTTGCCCTCTTCCACAGAGTCCACGAGACTGTTCTATACATCTGCATTTCTTTTGCTGTCTCGCATGCAGGGTTCTCGTTACCATCTTTCTAAATTCCATATATATCCATTAGTATACTGTATTTTTGTTTTTCCTTCTGGCTTACTTCACTCTGGATAATAGGCTCCAGTTCCGTCCACCTGAGTAGAACTGATTCAAATGATTTTTTTTTTAATGCTGAGTAATATTCCATTGTGTATATGTACCACAGCTTTCTTATCCATTCGTCAGTTGATGGGCATCTAGGTTGCTTTCATGTCCTGGCTATTGTAAACAATATGGCGATAAACATTGGGGTACATGTGTCTCTCTCAATTCTGGTTTCCTCAGTGTGTATGCCCAGCAGTGGGATTGCTGGGTCATATGGCAGTTCTACTTGCAGTTTTTTAAGGAATCTCCACACTGTTCTCCATAGTGGCTGTACTAGTTTGCATTCCCACCAACAGTGTAAGAGGGTTCCCTTTTCTCCACATCCTCTCCAGCATTTATTGCTTGTAGACTTTTGGATGACAGCCATTCTGACTGGTGTAAAGTGGTACCTCATTGTGGTTTTGATTTGCATTTCTCTGATAATGAGTGATGTTGAGCATCTTTTCATGTGTTTGTTAGCCATTTTTATGTCTTCTTTGGAGAAATGTCTGTTAAGTTCTTTGGCCCACTTTTTGATTGGGTCGTTTATTTTTCTAGAATGGAGCTGCAGGAGTTGCTTGTATATTTTTGAGATTAACTGTTTGTCTGTTGCTTCATTGGCTATTATTTTCTCCCATTCTGAAGGCTGCCTTTTCACTTTGCTTTTAGTTTCCTTTGTTGTGCAGAAGCTTTTAATTTTAATTAGGTCCTATTTGTTTATTCGTGCTTTGATTTCCGATATTCTGGGAGGTGGGTCATGGAGGATCCTGCTTTGGTTTATGTTGGAGAGTGTTTTGCCTATGTTATCCTCTAGGAGTTTTATAGTTTCTGGTCTTATGCTTAGATCTTTGATCCATTTTGAGTTTATCTTTGTGTATGGTGTTAGAAAGTGTTCTAGTTTCATTCTTTTACAAGTGGCTGTCCAGTTTTCCCAGCACCACTTGTTAAAGAGATTGTCTTTTCTCCATTGTATATTCTTGCCTCAACATAGTTTTGGAAGTCTTGGCCACAGCAATCAGATCAGATAAAGAAATAAAAGGGATCCAGATTGGAAAAGAAGAAGTAAAACTCTCACTGTTTGCAGATGACATGATCCTCTACATAGAAAACCCTAAAGACTCTACCAGAAAATTACTAGAGCTTATCAGTGAATATAGTAAAGTTTCAGGATACAAAATCAACACACAGAAATCCTTGGCATTCCTATACACTAACAATGAGAAAACAGAAAGAGAAATTAAGGAAACAATTCCATTCACCATTGAAACAAAAAGAATAAAATACTTAGGAGTATTTCTACCTAAAGAAACAAAAGACTTATATATAGAAAACTATAAAACACTAATGAAAGAAATCAAACAGGACACAAATAG
This sequence comes from Antilocapra americana, assembly GCA_007570785.1. Lineage (NCBI taxonomy): Eukaryota > Metazoa > Chordata > Mammalia > Artiodactyla > Antilocapridae > Antilocapra > Antilocapra americana. The sequence continues at coordinate 23,004,842 of ML661885.1, forward strand.
GTGGAGAAATATACCATGTTCATGGATTGGAAGAATCAATATAGTGAAAATGAGTATACTACCCAGAGCAATCTATAGACTCAATGCAATTCATATCAAGCTACCAGAGGTCTTTTTCAGAGAATTAGAACAAATAATTTCACAATTTGCATGGAAATACAAAAAACCTCATATAGCCAAAGCAATATTGAAAAAGAAGAATGGAACTGGAGGAATCAACCTACCTGACTTTAGGCTGTACTACAAACACAGTCATCAAGACAGTATGGTACTGGCACAAAGACAGAAATATAGATCAATGGAACAAATAGAAAGCCCAGAGATAAATCCACACATTTATGGACACCTTATCTTTGACAAAGCAATTATTCTTCAATTAAAAATTTATGAAAGTTAAAAAAAAATCACTGGCAACTTTGGAAAGGGCAGAATCTTTGGAGTGATAGAGATCACCAGGTGCTTCACATCTTTATCAATCTTTGGTATCATCAGGGGTTTGTCAGAATTTGATATGTAGGAGTTATTTGGATAGTTATGTAGGAGTTAACTGGATATGCTCTGTCATGTACTGATATTACAAAATCTGTGGGTTGTGCTTTAACTCTATGGTATATTTGATGAAAAAAGTTCCTAATATTAACATAACCCAATTAGTCAATTTTCTTTATGCATAGTGCTTTTTGTGGCCTGCTTATCAGTTCTTTATCAAGGTCAGGAAGATTCTCTTCTGCTGTCTTCTATATGTGCTAAGTTGCTTCAGTCATGTCCGAACTCTTTGTGACCTCATGGACTGTTGCCCGCTAGGCTCCTCTGTCCATGGGATTCTCCAGGCAAAGGTATTGGAGTGGATTTCTATTTGCTCCTGCAGGGGATCTTCCCGACCCAGGGATAGAACCCTCATATCTTATGTCTTCTGCACTGGCAGGTGGGTTCTTCACCACTAGTACCACCTGGGAAGCCCTACCAAGGACTGCCATGCAACATATCTAGCTGGGAACCAGACATGAAGATTCATCTTCAATTCATTTTCAAAAGAAAACAGTACTATGAGAAAAGAACACTTGATTGTGGCTGAGCAGATGGAAAATGAAGAGTATTTAATGCCCTCTGGAAAATTTGTCAGTTTTAAAAAAGAACAAAACTTTGCACAGGGAAAAAGTTCTAAGTGAAACACGGCTTATAAATTTAACATCAACAAATAATAGACATCACTGAATTAGAAAGATGGAAAGGTGGAGATAAAAATAACTCATGGATTTAAGAGTACAAAGTCCTCATCTTCCATACTAACAAGCTTATAGATAATTAATAAAGTAAAAGATGTAACAGAATATGTTTATATATATATATATATATATATATATATATATATATATATATATATTAGGATAGAAGTAAATACCAAAAGGAACTACTTTAAGAGTTTCAATTCAGCATGGGTGGAATGAGACAGAAAAATGTTGCTTTTCCTTCTGAGCTCTGTGTTGAATAGTGTTTTTAATTTTTTATTTGTATGTATTAATTAAATAGCAAAAGTATTTATTTTTCTAAATGAAGCAGGGTAAAGATAGAGGGCTATGAATTTGAAGCAAATGGAGATTATTTGAAATGATTATTTTTTCCTTTCTTTAAACACTGTATCTTAGACTCTAGATTAGATCTCGAAATAAAGGACAACTGAGTCAAAATGATAAATATCCAGGCAAACAACTGACCTAAACATTGTATACCATTTCCAGGAATAGCTAGTAATTCAAACTGAATCCAAAGAATACGTCACATGTAGGTACATGATAGAATGAATTCTTTTATTTAAAAAAGGAGGGGAGTGTTCTAGTGTGTGTATTATGTGTGTGTGTGTGTGTGTGTAAACATTTAGGAAAATTACAAACTCTGACTATAACATACATTGTACATGTTAAGTCTAATAAATCCTGATACTCAAGAAAATATTTTCAAATTACTGTTGGATAATTTATTAATCAATCATCCTTTTTCAATGTCTAAAGAAATTTCAGTCACAAAGCATCTAACTGCATTTAAAATTAAAAGATGAAAATGAGCTACCTATTGGAAAATTACTTCAAGACTTTAGAAAAGTTGGGAAAACTACAGGCAAGCACTGAGGACATATATTCAACCACAATTTCAAGTGTCTAATAGTGATGACACAAAGTCCCTGAAAGCAGTGGATTGATCATACTTTTTAATTACAATTTGATCCATGATAATATTCTTAATTATAATACATTTCATTGCAAAACAACTTGTCTTAGAATAATGTAGTGTGAGATGCATGTGACCAATAGTATAAATATAGCAATTACAGCACTCAAATCTTAGTTTTATAGGTATGTACTGTATTAGATGTGCACACCAATTAAAAGACAAAAGCAAACCCTGTCTTGGAAACTTTACAGAAGCACCTTACCTTTCATTAAATACATGGCCCACATGAACCTATATGAAAACTTAATATTCTGCTTGCATACCAAGGGACAAGGCTAAAATTAATAAATTAATCTTTTAAAAATATTTATGAACCAGAACAATTTGCTTTTTGAGTTTGAGAAGCCAAAGACTATTAAGGAATATTTAAAGGCCAAATAGAATCCAGTGGCAATAAAGTTAAATAAGGAATTGGGAAGAAACAGATAGTCCAATATTAACAATGCAGTATACCTGTGTATATCTTCTTGGCAAATAGATGGGAAACAATGGAAACAGTGAGAGACTTTATTTTGGGGGGTTCCAAAATCACTGCAGATGGTGACTGCAGTCATGAAATTAAAAGACGCTTGCTCCTTGGAAGAAAAGTTATAACCAACCTAGACATCATATTAAAAAGCAGAGACATTACTTTGCCAACAAAGATTTGTCTAGCCAAAACTATGGTTTTTTCAGTAGTCGTGTATGGTTGTGAGAGTTGAACTACAAAGAAAGCTGAGCGCCGAAGAACTGATGCTTTTGAACTGTGGTGTTGGAGAAGACTCTTGAGAGTTGCTTGGACTGCAGGAGATCCAACCAGCCCATCCTAAAGGAGACCAGTCCTGAATATTCATTGGAAGGACTGATATTGAAGCTGAACCTCCAATACTTCGGCCACCTGGTGCGAAGAGCTGACTCATTGGAAAAGACCCTAATGCGAAAGATTGAAAGCAGGAGGAGAAGGGAACAACAAAGGGTGAGATGGCTGGATGGCATCAGCAACTCAATGGGCATGAGTTTGAGCAAACTCTAGGAGATGGTGAAGGACAGGGAAGCCTGGCATGCTGCAGTCCATGGAGTCACAGTCAGACACAACTGAACGACTGAATTAACTGGTTATCTTTGTATCTGCCAGCTTCCTGTGCTCATCCAGGTGAGTCCCAACATCTTGAAAATATTAATTCTGAGTTTAGTGAAGTGTCACACAGTACTCAGCTACATCAGATACCTGAAGAAAGTACTTTTTTTGAAACCAGTCTTTTTCTTTTATTTTTGGACTTTAAGGTAATCCAAACAAACACTGCAATCAGTGTTTTGAAAGAAACATAAACTGCAGAAAAGACCACAATAATAAATGATATCAACAGGCACAGTAATTGAAATGTATCAGAATAATGAGGACTGTAGCCCAAGAGACTATCTCATTTAACTCCAACGAGGCAGAGGAGAAAGCCAGTATATATGTGATTTTGGTGAAGGGGGAGCACATGCAATCAAGCACATATTTTTTGGCTAACAGTTTCTACTAGTCATGAGGAGCAGTCATCACCATGAAGAATTTTAGTGCTTTTCTACATATGAGCTCATATAATCAGCTCCTGGAAATATCTAATTATCTGAAGACCTGTTCCACCAGCTTTTTCCAGCGCACAGTTCAGTTTAGTCACTCAGTTGTGTCCCACTCTTTGCAACCCCAGGGACTGCACAGCTTGCCTCATTTCTGCTCTCCACCCTGAGCTCCTTTTCAGGCCATGTTGAAAGTCAGCAGCTGCAGCAGAGCATGAGTGAGTCCTTGTAGAGGTAGATGGCAAGTGCCCATGGTAAGTGCCAAAGTGTAGTTGACACTGTGGAGAGAAGAATGGATTTCAGTTGTTAGCCATTTATCTTTTCCATCCGATGATAATTAACTTAGATTTTGCTAAAGATACAATGGGGAAGCTGCTACATGCACAGAGGAATGAATTATTCAATTGCTTTGTTATGAAAATCATAGAGCAGAATTAGAGAGGAAATAGAGAGACGAATTAGAAAGGGTTAAGAGGCTTCCCTGGTGGTTCAGAAGTAAAGAATCTGCCTGCAAATGCTTGAGACAGGGATTCTATCCTTGATCCAGGAAGATCCCACATATCGCGGAGCAACTAAGCCCTTGCGCCACCACTACTGAGCCCATGGCACCACAGCTACAGAAGGCTGTGCACCCTAGAGCTTGTGCTCTGCAACAAGAGAAGTCCTCACAACACAACTAGAGAGTAGCCCCCACTTGCCACAATTAGAGAAAGCCTGTGTGGCAACGAAGACCCAGCACAGCCAAAAATAAACATATAAAAATAAAAATTTAAAAGATTAAAATTTTACCATTTCCAGAAAGTGTCTAGGCAAAGAGAAGAGGCCAAAGAAGGAAAACAAGACAAAGACCTTTGAAAGCCAGCAGGTAAAATGCTTTGAGGTGAATGGGAAGGATGCTGACCCAAAACGAGTCTCAAATCTCCCCAGGGACCTCTGATTGTTTTTGATCTGGTTCCTAAGTGGTCATGCTGGGTGCACTTAAAACAACCAAGTGAAGCAGATATAATGCAAATTTCCATCCCTAGAGCCAAACCAAAGTCTGGAACTTAAGTGAGCATGAAAGCTGCTATATTTTGATTCAGGTTCCAACATGACATGTATTATCTCATTTAATTCTCACCGCAGCCCTATAAGAGAGGTCTGTAATGAGTCTCATCTCACAGAGAAGTAAACTGAGACTCAGAGAGAGTAAGGAACTTAACCAAGATCACAAACCTGGTAAGTAGCAGAGAAGAATTTGAACCTACTTAAGTCTGACCCCAAAGTCTTGACTCTTAATCCCTAAGCTCTGTTGCTCTATACAGGAGATGCTTGGTTAATGCTGAATGAATGAATGAGTCAAGGGATTACAATTTTGGCCCTTTTCTCTACCTCTGGATTTCCCTGGTGGTTCAGTGATAGAGAATCTGCCTGCCAATGCAGGAGATACGAGTTCAGTCCCTGGTTGGGAAGATCCCCTGGAGGAAGCAATGGCAACCTACTCCAGTATTCTTGCCTGGAGAATCCCATGGACAGAGGAACCTGGTGGGCTATAGTCCATGGGGTCACTGAGTTGGACATGACTGAGCACACACACAACACTCTACCTCTACTTAGAACCCAGTACCTCTCTGACATTTCCAAGCTGGCCACTTTGGGAACTTGTGGAGACAGTTCTCATTGGACACTGTGTTGGCTTTCTCAAGAGGGGTGTTGACAATGACAATAGAAAGCCTACCTCAAGATATTTTATGGACAGGTATAGATTTAGGAAAATGAAACAGACACAAAGAAGATGGCAGATTTGCCCTTGGGGTCAGTAGCCAACAGCCTGAATGTGAGAATTTATGAACTTTTACTTCATAGGATTCTCAGAATACATAAGAGAGGGATTTAAGGGGATGGTGAGGGATTCTGTAGATGCAGAGGTAAAGAACAAAGTCTTTGATTATAGATGAAAAGGTCACTTCATGTGTATCTGCTGACAAGAAGGATCTGGTGAATTTGAATTACAGCAGTTTTGGATCCAGGAAGTAATTTGTGCAGAACTGATAAGCCATTGATCTGAATAAACCTGAGTAGACTTCAATACAGATGCTCAGAGTTAGAAGGACTCTTAGAGGTCATATACTTTAGCCAAGGTGCTTAAATGTGAACATGCCTCAGCAGAAATATCAATCGTTTCCCTCATACTGGCCTCTGAATAATAAAAAATTATATTCTATGTTTACTTTAAAATTTTAGCTATTCTACAGAATGGAAATGCTTTATGAACTTTTCTCACACATTTCTCTTACATTCACTGGAATTTGAGGTCAACAATTCAGGCTATAGACAGTGACTTAATATTTTGGAAATGCAACGTGCCTTGCCGTGCTTAGTCACTCAGTCATATCTGACTGATTCTCAATTTTTAAAATTCGAACAACCTGATTGAAAGCAGCATGTGATGCTATGATGTTAAATAATCATATTATAATAATAGTTATGTAATAATTTCATAATTTGATTATGAAGTGGTCACATATTGATGTTATCATAACATCACATATTGCTTTCAATCAGATCTTTTGAATTTAAAAGATTGAGAATCTAATGAAGAAATATATGTGCAAATACATTATAAATCATTGTGGACTTCACAAGTTAATGACATTTTTAAATGATTCTTGGATATATTGTTGGTGATTTCTCTAATAGTGGAATAGCTTATTGATTCTCCCCAAAAGATTGCCTAATTTATTATTAACATTCTAAAGCAAAAGAATTTGCTTATCTTTCAAATTCAAAAGACCTGTTGGAAACAAACAGTATTAGATGTTTTTCCACACTGTCTCATTCAGTCCTCACAGAAAGATGATGAGGTGAGCATTATGATCTGTATTTTGTATGTGAAGGTACAGAGGCCCAAAGACATTATGGGACTTGTTCAAAGTATTGTAGCATAGACAATAAATGAAAGAACTGGGACCAGGACCTAGGGCCTGTTGATCTTGCTGCACCAACATTCATTCCATGTTTGTCTAACATTACTTCAATTTCAGATTTTTCTCAGGGGGTCAGTTCTTTTCCACACATCATTCACGGTTGCCTTGAATTGGGTCAACCACACCCCCAGCGCCCTCTGCAATCAGCGGGTGTCAGTGCTGTCCGTGGATCCTGTTAGTCCCCTACTCAGTCAACTATACATCCATCTCCTCTTCCTTCTTCCCTCCTCCTCACTGTCATCAGGAGAAGAAACTGTAAGCCAGGAGATGAGACGTTCTAAGGTTCCCATAACACCATCTACCCATCAGCCTGAATCTGGCTTTACTTTCTCTACTCTGTCTCCCATTATTATGGAAAAAATACCTATATGTATATCTTACATCAGCTCTTCTGTTTGTGCCTTGGAACCCATGCCTCCAGCAATTCTCTTCTTTTCTCCCCTTGACTCACATTTTCTCCCTTTTTTTAACCTAGATCATTCCCATCACTGCACAAAATTCTATGCTATCCTCCATAGGTTAAGCCTCCACACTTCCACTACAGGGAGTGCAGGTTCAATCCCTGGTCAGGAAACTAAAATTGCATCTGCCACGTGGTCAAAAATAACAACAACAACCTGAAAAACTAAACAAAACCCCACTTTAACCTATATCATTCTCAATTTCCTTTTATTGAAAACTCCTTGAAATGTTACCTGGATCACAGTCCCTAACTCCTCTCCATCCATTCTCTTTGGAACCCAATCCATTTAGACAATCACCTATTACACCCATGAAACTGCACTTGCCAGTACTGCCATGACTAGGGTGACTGCACATCTCAGTTTGTACAGACAGTCTGGGCCTTTGCCTGTTCTCCAGGAATAATTTTTCACTAACAAAGTGTCTTGGTTTGGATGATATAGTATATGCTGACCCTGTTTATGACCTCCATATTGATAAGTCCAGCTAAATGAGTTCTCAGTGATCACTGTACTTAAGGTATATAACACATTTCTTTTCACTTGTCTTCCAGGATCTCACTTTCTGGTTCTCCTCTTATTTTTCTAGTAGTTTCTCAATTTTTCCACCTAGATCTTCCTCATCTTTCCACTTAGTGAAAGTTGCAGTGTCCAAGGGCTCATATCAATTGAATTTTCTTCTTCTCGGCCCCATCTATATTCATTCTCCTCTGGTCGCATGACTTTAAATACCATTTCTGTACTATTCATACCTACATTTAAGGCTTTATCCTGAAAGTTTTCCTTGAAGTTCAGACTCATACATCTAACTCTCTATTTGTCTAACAGCATCCCATAATATATCCAGAAGTGAACACTTGACATACTTCTAATAAAAAATTTATTCCTACTCCAGTCCTCTCCATCAAAAGTATTGATACCAACTACAGCATTCAGGAGGGCTTCCCCAGTGGTTCAATCATAATGAATCTGTCGGCAGTGGAGGAGACCTGGGTTTGATTCCTGGGTTGGGAAGATCCCATGGAGGAGAGAATGTTTACCCACTCCAACCTTCTTGCCTGGAGAATCCCATGGACAGAGGAGCCTGGAAGGCTAAAGTCAATGTTGTTGCAAAGAGTCGGACAAACTAAAGTGACTGAGCATGCGTGCACAGGGTGCAGGAAACAAAAACCTTGACATTGTCTTTGACCCACACTTTCTCTTACATCCAGTATGTCATCCATACTGATGTATCCAGTATGTCATCAGATCTTATTTATTCTAATGTACAACTCCTCTACTTCTCACCATCCTCACCATTTCCACAGGTGTCTCTCACCTGGATGACTGCAGTATTCTCATAATAGATGGTCCTCCTTCCATCTTTGCTTCCATAGACCACCTTCTCAACAGAGCAGTCAGAGAAATCCTTTCCACAACCAAGTCACATGTCACTCTTCTGTTCAAAATACCCCACTCAGTATAAGATCCAAATTCCATACAGTGACCACCAGCCTGCTGTCATCTTGCTCTGCTCACTTTTCTGATGTGCTCACCTCCTTTCTGATGCTCTCACCTCCTTTTCTTCCTGTCATCAGTTTGCCCCAGGCACAGGGACATCTTTGATCTCTCCTGCCCAGAGTCTGAACACTCATTGTTTCCTCTGCTTAGGTTACTTTCACTGTTCCCATGAGTTACACTTTCACCTTCTCATTGAAGTTATCCTTACCATCCTTTCTTCAATGGCAATTCCATTCCTTCTTGTATAGAATGTCCCTTAAATACGAACGAGTTCCTGGAAAGTCTCTTGGACATTTTATTTACATAGTATAAGCCCACCTAGTATATTACTGACTGTAATTATAAGCTCCATAGGACAGGGATTTTTAACTGCTTTGTACCTTGCTGTTATCCTGGTATTTAGAATAAGCGCTTGGAAGAGTACACACACAAGGCATAGCTGTTGTGCATATATTATTAACTGAATGATGATTTTATTTATTTTTTGCAGGGATTCTTCCAAATCTCTGGAAATTGAAGGGAAATTTGCAGGTATAGCTTGAAAAGGCGTATTGATTGTATTTTCTTTTGCAGAGATGGTAAGTGATTGACTGTAGGACATAACTGGTCTGCTGTTTCTTTTTGTAAAATAATTTTATTGCCATACAGATATGCTCATTTGTTTATCTATTGTCTAATGCTGCACTCATGTGCTAACAGCAGAGTTGTGTAGTTGCAACTGAGACTATATGGCACACAGAGCTTAAAACATTTGCTGTCGGCTCCTTTACAGATAAAGTAAGTGTTCCAACACTTCTTCTTCTCTGTTTCACAAAATTTTAACTGAAGGTATTGCTGATCATTAAAAAAGGATCAATTTTAAAGACTAATAAACATTCTCAAATGAAAAAATAAAGCAGAAGATGGCTTTCAGCAGGTCAGTTTCATTCAGACCACTGGGTGTCTCTCTTCCCTAAACTTTACAAATAAATGTTAAATCAAACATCAGCCAACTTGGGGCTGTGACATACCAGACAAATATTGACAGTTGCTAAGGCAACTGGGATAACTTATTGCCCAAAGGATAATATAGGCGCCAATTGTGCATGCCATGTTTCTCACATAGGGAAGAGACAGACATGAATGAAAAAATATATTTCATGATCTCTCTTCAGCTGTGGCTTAAACACAACACATAGCTGATGTTTATCTTAATTCCTCTTTCAGTTTTTCTGGAAATTAACACTTTGAGGGTCCTTAAATCAGCCAAAATATGTCACAAATGGGCAATCTCTTTGGTTATCAATTCTTTTCCCCAGTTATCCCTGGAGTTTATCTTTCCAAATTGTGTTCTAATGGCCAACCATAAGGCCATATATATTTTCTAGCTCATCCATCTTGTCACAAAAGTGGTTTCTGCAACATCTTTTTTTCAGAGGTTTCTTATTAGTCAACACTGGAGTAATTAGTCTGTCACTTTCTTTCCCTCCTACAACATAGTTGGAGAGAGTGTTCAAACTTGAGCTTTTTCTGACATTAACTTAAGCTTTTGCCATTATGCTAGCGCAAGGCTTCTTCACCGTGGTGTTTATTGGCAACTAGGTTGGATAATTCCTTGTTGTGAGAGCTGTCATGTACATTATAAGATGTTTAGAAGTATCTTTGACCTCTATCCACCAGATGCCAGTAGCAATTCCCCTGCAGTTAAAATTTTTTTAAAAAATGTCTTTAGATATTGCTAAACATCCCTTGGGAAGCAAAATCACCCCAGCTACACGATTATGCTAGTCAATCCTAACCATATCTTTCTCAGACTATCCTAAGTTATCCTCAAGTGGAGTTGAAGTTTCAAAACACAGGGTAAGAATTGGTAAGAATCTTAAATCAACCAAATTGCAAAGGAGAATCTAGTTTTTCACAAAGTTAAAAAATACAGAAATTAAAATACTGATTATAATAAGCCCAGAAAGATCAGTCAATGAGAACTGCTTTCATTCAGTGAGATATAAGATAAAAATCTCAAAAAAAAAAAAAGATCTCCCAGAGGAAATTTTCAGGTTCATTTTTTTCTGGAATATATAATAATATTGTGTGCTCAGTCGTGTCCGACTCTTCGTGGTCCCAGGGACTGTAGCCCACCAGGCTCTTCTGTTTGTGGAATTTTCCAGGCAAGAATACTGAAGCAGGTTGCCATTTCCTCCTCCAGGGGATCTTCCTCACCCATGGTTTGAACTCACGTCTCTTGCATCTCCTGCATTGGCAGGTGGATTCTTTACCACTAGCAGTTCCTGGGAAGCCCTTCTGGGCTGTATAGAAGTCTTGCTATTGTGAACCTCTGGGCAGTGAGAAGTCATTCAGGATGGGCTCTGACCATGCCTTTGCTCTGCAGTCCTCAAAGCCTTTCCAATGACTGAGTTTGGCTCTCTGAGTTTGGAGCATCTGGGACTGATTATGGCATGGCATCTAGGAAACTTGTACATTTGACATTTGTCTTCTAGAAAACCATCAGCCTGTCCACAACTCTTAGGAATCGCTTAGCCTTTGAGTCCCTCCTTGAAGGCTGGGTAATCCCATTTCCCACTGGACAGGAGGGGCTGGGTGAAGTCATTATGACGATTCATATGCAACATGCTGGGCTGTAACTCCCAAAGGAGCTAGAAATATTGATTTTATGCATGTCATGCTAAAGGCTGAACAGTTGTAATCCTGCTTTGTATATTACTTCTTGAAGATTTAAAACAAGATGGCTTTGCCACCAGCATAGCTGACATATTTTAATTAATCTTTGTGAAAGAGCTTGACATGTTTAAATGAGCTCATCCAAATAGAATCAGTTATCCTCCTCTGATATAGAATACATTGGAATGAAGCATGATTTATAAAGAATAGAAATCTCGCCCTCATTTTTTCATTTTTTTCTTAGGCATGTCTGTCATCTGCATGATGGATTATGATTTATAAAGTCTATAACAGTGTGTTGTATAGATTATTTTGCTATGCCTTGCAATACAGAGAAATAGGTAACTCCCAGTCTATGATGATGGGGTGATACACATTTAATGAAAATTGTCTTCTCCTAAGTTCTCTAATGGATACTGCTTAAGAATGTTCTAGAAAAGATTGAAAGCCACAAAACCAATGGTATGCTTTGCCACTCCTTTGGAAAAGTTAGGCAATTAAAGACTTACGTCATTTGTGGGAAACATGACTGATGGTTCAAATGAACTCATTACAAGCTATTTCTTTTGAGTTTATAGATTGCATATTTCTCTCTCAAATACCAATTAACAAGTAAAATAGGCAGAAAAATCAGTACCTCAGTGAGTAGTTATGAACACTGAGTGAGATAATGTGTAAGAATATTTGGAATGGAAATCAATCTAATTAGAACTGGAGTTATTCCATTAAGATGTTGGAATATAAACTGGACCTAAAAAAGAGTCAAAGTTTCCTTCCTCAATAATTCTACCAAGGGTTTCTACCAAGGGTGAAGTTAAAGCCATGTTGAAAAGAGACCTACAGTTTTTCATGATATCAGAATATATCAGATTTTTGGTTTTAATCTACTTTGTTTTTGAGGCAAAATTAGTGCTTGCCCTGAGATGGGTTTTTTTTTTTTTTTTTTTTAACATAGTTGCTGAGTGGTGTCCAACTCTTTTGGGACCCCATGGACTGTAGCCTGCCAGGTTCCTCTGTCCATGGGATTTCCCAGGCAGGAATACTGGAGTAGGTCGCCATTTCCTTCTCCAGGGACTCTTCCTGATGTCTGAATGAAGCTGGGTCTCCCGCACTGGCAGACAGGTTCTTTACTGCTGAGGGAAGCTCTGTCCTGAGGCATTCTCCATTGTTTTTTTTTAAGGTGAACTCTTGAAGTTATCCATACATGACCACTGGAAAAACCATAGTCTTGACTAGGTGGACCTTTGTTGACAAAGTAATGTCTCTGCTTTTCAATATGCTGTCTAGGTTGGTCATAACTTGCCTTCCAAGGAGTAAGTGTCTTTTAATTTCATGGCTGCAGTCACCATCTGCAGTGATTTTGGAGCCCAGAAAAATGAAGTAAGCCACTGTTTCTACTCTTCCCCCATATATTTGCCATGAAGTGATGGGATCACATACCATGATCTTAGTTTTCTGAATGTTGAGTTTTAAGCCAACTTTTTCATTCTCCTCTTTCATTATCATCAAGAGGCTCTTTAGTTCTTCACTTTCCACCTTAAGGGTGGTATCACCTGCATATCTGAGGTTATTGCCTTGGACTGCAAGGAGAACAAACCAGTCCATCTTAAAGGAGATCAGTCCTGGTTATTCATTGGTAGGATTGATGTTGAAGCTAAAACTCCAGTACTTTGACCACCTGATGCGAAGAGCTGACTCATTTGAAAAGACCCTGATGCTGGGAAAGATTGAGGGCAGGAGAGGAAGGGGAAGACAGAGGATGAGATGGTTGGATGGCATCACTGACTCAATGGATATGGGTTTGGGTGGACTCTTGGAGTTGGTGATGGACAGAGAAGGCTGACGTGGTGCGGTTCACGGGGTTGCAAAGAGTTGGACAAGACCGAGTGACTGAACTGAACTGAACTGAACTTGAGGTTATCAGTGGTAACGATAATGCAAAATAAGGTGTGAACTAACAGGAGGATTGCTGAGAACCAGCAAAGGGAGCATGGAACAATTGTTGTTGGATGGGTGTGGGTTCTGGACAAATTCCTGACATCATAATTAATGACTTTCAGCATCAATTTTGCAAAGGGAAAACTTTTATTTAAACCATCAGGTAATGAGAGTCATAAAGTTCCAGGTCTCATTTGTTTGTTTATTTGTCAGTTAATACTTTAACCATCCAATTCCTCCAGCTCATGGTCCTTTCATCACTTTATCCTTTCATTCATATACAGCATTTACTGAGTTTCTATTTTGTGTGAAATTATTGTTTAATATTTTGTAGAGGAGTAAATACTGTTGAATGTAGCCCATAAACTATTATCTGTGAACTATAACAAGGGCTATGATGGTTTCAAGTTGATGGATAAAGGTTCTTTCTTAGTTGTGCTCATATAGAGATTTCTCTTATGTTTGCTTTCCACCTCTTAAGTGTAGGGATGATCCCAAAGATGGTACACTGAACTTGAGAAGGGCAGTTCAATAGTTTCACCTAGAAAAGAGGCTATTGGTGGGCACACAGCAACTGTTACAATTCAGTGTCATCCTGGTAGACCAATGTATTGGGGAATGCCTGCATTTTCCAAAGATTTTTGAAGAAAAAAGCAAGAAATTGAAAAGTTGAGAGAGAGAGGTGAAAAGAAAGCAAATGTGAAATCTTGGAAACAAAGTAATAGCTTTAATACTACTTTAGGTGGTTCCTCCTGAGTTGTGGTGTATTAACTACCCTTAAAGAAGATGTGGTACATATATCAGGCTTCCCTGGTAGCTCAGTTGGTAAAGATCCTGCCAGCAATGTAGGAGACCCTGGTTCAATTCCTGGGTCGGGAAGATCCGCTGGAGAAGGGATAGGCTACGCACTCTGGTATTCTTGTGCTTCCCTTGTGGCTCAGCTGGTAGAGAATATGCCTGCAATATGGGAGACCTGGGTTTGATCCCTGGTTGGGAAGATCTCCTGGAGAAGGGAAAGGCTATTCACTCCATAGAGATGAAAGGAAGGCAGATTCCAAGTCTTGGAAACAAAGTAGCAGCCTCAATACTACTTCAATTTATTCCTCTTGAGTTGCGATGTATCAACTACCCTTGAAGACATGGTACATGTACCCAATGGAATATCACTCAGCCACTAAAGAAATGAAACAGAATCATTTGTAGAGTTGTAGATGGACATAGAGTCTGTCATGCAGAGTGAAGTAAGTCGGAAAGAGGAAAATATCATATATTAATGCATGTATGTGGAATCTAGAAAAAACTGGTACAGATGAACCTATTTCTGAGGCAGGAATAGAGACACAGAGATAGAGAACAGACATGTGGGCATGCGGGGTAGGGGGGGAAGGTAAAATGAATTGGGAGATTGAGATTGACATGTGTAAAACAGATAGTGGAAACCTGTTGTGAAGCTCAGGAAGCTCAGCGTGGTGCTGTTATGACCTAGATGGGTGTGATGAGGGGGTGGCTGGGAGATCCAAGAGGGAGGAGATATATGTATGCATATGGCTGGATGTACTTCATTGTATGGCAGAAACTAACACAAAAACTATAAAGCCATTGTATATATTCCAATTTTTAAAAAATCCTTAAAAAAAGAAAAGCAACTGATTGATGTAACCAAGCAGGGAATCTAAAATAGCCAAGAACAGGTAAACAGTCTTTCATTCTGTGGAAGACACAAACCCTGAGTAATCTAAAATTTAGCCAAATGCCTGTGAAGGCTCTAGATAACCAATAAAAGGACATTTGCTCTGGGCTTAATGCTCATGGAAAAAATGCCACACCCCTAGCTAGCCAGGGTAGGGATGAGAGTTCTTGGCTGTTACTATTTTTTTTTCATAGTGAGACTGTAGAGTTCAGGGAACACTCAAGTGAAATAATGTCATTTTCCCCTTCAGGAAAAAAACAGTAGCTTCTCTAGACATTTTCAAAGCTATAAATATTAATCAAAGACGAGGAAGGCACAGAACTAAAAGAGTGGTAGAAAATTACTGGGTGAAAAGATTTTGTGCACTTTATAAGATTTGAGGGTCTTATAAATCCACAGTTAAATCGTATAGCACTAAACAGATGTGCAACTCAATGCAAAGTGTTGGGGGAAAGTATGCTCACTAAAAGGCAGGATTTGTGTTTTTAAGGAAGGCAATAGAAAATGATACTTGGATTTACTTTTGTTCCAAGGTTGAACAATTTAAGCTCTATTAACCATTTCAGTGTAGTATGAAGTTCAACTCTTTTTGTCTAAGAACCCGTGTCCAATATTGGAAGGATTATCTGTGATGATCAGTCTAATATGAAAAGAGGTGTGTAGTCAGGCCTTAGACAGTCTCAAGCTTTGATCAAATGAAAGTATTAACTAATTAATACATTTTTCTTGGATAAATCATAAAGGCTAATTTTTAAAATGGTATTAGGCACTACTAAACAAATGACTTGTTTTTAAGACACTGAATGGTCATTAAGTAGTTAGTAACTTGGGTTATAAACAAGTTGTTAGAATGAAATGACCTCTTTCAAAAAATATTCTGACCAATTAAATGAATATATCTACAAAGCTTTGCATTTATAGATGCACCTTGATATCTTATTTCAGTCCAACAAATCAAGTGGCTCCATAGAAAAGCCAAATTCTTTGATTGGCAAGATATAGTTTTAGTAGCTGGTTTCCTGTTTGATTTTTTAAAATCTCTCAAACAGGTTGGTGGATGTATACATACAGCTTTAATTAGTATCTCCATTGCTTCATCAAAAAATTTACAAACAACAGATGCTGAAGAGGGTATAGAGAGAAGGGAACCCTCTTACACTGTTGTCAGGAATGTAAATTGGTACAGCCACTATGGAGAACACAATGGAGACACCTCAAAAAACTAGAAATACAACTGCCATATGACCAGAAACTCACTCCTGGGTGTATACCAGGAGAAAACCATAATTCAAAACAATACATGTGCCTCAATGTACACTGCAGCACTATTTACAATAGTCAGAGCATGGAAATAACCTCAATGCTCATCAACAGAAGAATGGATAAGGGAGATGTGGTTACATATATACAATGGGATATTACTCAGTCATAAAAAAAGAAATGAAATTGGGCCATTTGTAGAGATATAAGTAGACCTAGAGGCTGTCATACAGAGTGAATAAGTGAATAAATGTGAATAAAGAGAAAAACAAATATCATATAACATGGCTTATATGTGGAATCTAGAATAATGGTCCAGCTAAACTTATTTGCAAAGCAGAAATAAAGACATAGATGTAGAGAACAAACTCACACATAACAAGGGGGAAAGGAAGGGTGGGATGAATTGTGGGGTTGGAGCTGATGTATATGCCTTACTTTGTATAAAATAGCTAACTAATGAGAACCTACTGTATAGAACAGAGAATTCCACTCAGTGCTCTGATGACCTAAATGGAAAGGAAATCTAAAAAAGAGAGG
Source organism: Antilocapra americana (assembly GCA_007570785.1). Classification (NCBI taxonomy): domain Eukaryota; kingdom Metazoa; phylum Chordata; class Mammalia; order Artiodactyla; family Antilocapridae; genus Antilocapra; species Antilocapra americana. Next base: position 23,021,629 of record ML661885.1, read on the forward strand.
ATATATGTGTATGTATAACTGATTCACTTTGTTGTACAGCAGAAACTAATGCAACATTGTAAAGCAACTATACTCCAATAAAATTTAAAAAGAAAAAAAAAAAAGACTTCACTGCTTATTTCATCACCATAGTGCCTAGAAAGACCAGAATAAATCTAAAGGCTTTGGTGGTTATTTTCTAATCCAAAAAACAGAAGTGCTTCTATTGCAGTGAGTTCAACCTTTAAAATGCTCAGTATAATAAAAGAGAAAAGGAGGAAGAAGTGCCCTGCAAGCTCTTGGGAAATGATGGTAAGTCATGCTATAATGAGTCTGGTCTCAACAGCCATGTGCCCTGGAGCTTGAATCCTTGTCAGCCTTATCTGTAAAGTAGGGTGACACTGCTCACCTTTTAGGGTTGTGGTGAGGAAAAATGGGTTATACAGATGAAATTTATGAGTTCATGGCTCCTAGCAGGTGCTCCGTTAAGTGTTCATGTGGATAGAACCACAAGAGTTGTTGAAGTCGACATCCTTGTCCACACTGGGGACTTCCCAGCATGCTATTTAAGCTTGGATGTTGATTTTCTCAATTTAGTGATGTATGTGCTGTTACTGTTGTTTCTATTTCTCTTTTAATGATTATATATTGAAATTAAGTTAAGTAACTATTAAATATTGAAACTGTTTATTTGTGTGTAATGAGTGGTTTCTTTTGTTAACAAATCCTTTGAACCCGAGGAGGTGAAGTCGCTCAGTCGTGTCCGACTCTTTGTGACCCCGTGGACTGTAGCCCACCAGGATCCTCCCCCCATGGGATTCTCCAGGCAAGAATACTGGAGTGGGTTGCCATTTCCTTCTGCAGTGGATCTTCCCAACCCAGGGATCAAACCTGGGTCTCCCACATCGCGGGCAGACACTTTAACCTCTGAGCCACCAAAACAAAAGTACAATTTTTGACAAAACAAGTACATGTAACCCAGGATACAGAGGGTAAAGCACAGGGATTAAACAAATTCTGGATGCAGAATGGGAGAATTCAGATCCAGTTCTCCACATAGTAGATTTTGATTCCATATAAACTATTCATCTTTCCAAAGCTTTGCTTTCTTCATCTGGAATTTTGAGATAAAATGGTATCGCCCACATAGGATTTTTATAAGAAGTAAAGTGAATGAGGTCATCTATGTAAAAGACTTTGTGTGTTGTCTGGAACCTAACAAGCTTGATAAATGTTAATTCTTTCCCTCCTCCACCATCCTCTCTTTCTTTATCTCCTTAAACTGTAAGTATTCTTTTTTTTTTAAACTGTAAGTATTCTAAAAGAAACATTTAACAGCATTTTTGTACTTCTAAAAGTGGGACTTTTGTACTTATAATTGATGGTATGTCCTAGGTCATTTGGAAGAATTTTATTTCTTTTTGATGTATAAATTGTTAATGGTACTTCTTAAAATTGATGCCTCATAAAATGAGATAGAATTTGGAATTATTATTATTACTGCTAATCTGACCATGTGAAGTACGCAAGGAAATATGAAAAGCTTCATTTAAATACCATTATGTAGCATCAATTTTACTTGAAGATTTAGGTGGGAAAAATTGAATAGCCAATTAGAAAATTTAAATGTTATTTTTATATTTAAACAAGCATGGACAGATTCAAGAAAAGTCAAGATTTATGTGAACTTTTAAGAGAAGAATGTGGCATGGCCTAGAAACTTTTATCTTGAAATGCTAGATTTGTGTTGTAGTTGTTCACCATGCTCAGCTGTTTGGAGTAAGGTGATGGAAGTTTGAGAAGCACGGTGTGAGGCAGTGACAAGAAAACCAAACGAGGTCCCTGCACTCATGGAGCTTAGAGTCTAATGGGAGAAAGACATGAAAACAAATAACAAGCATGGGGCATTTTAGCAGCTATGATAGAATTATTACAAGGAGCATTCAGGCACAAAGGAGAAAGTGACCCAGTTCTGTTCGAGACTTAAGGGTGCAGCTGAGAAGACTTCTTAGAGAAAGTGACCTTGAAGTATATTTTTTTGTCTTTTATTTTATTAATTTATTTTAATTGAAGGCTAATTGCTTTACAATGTTGTGGTGGTTTTTGCCTTTCATTGACATGAGTCAGCCATGGGTGTACATGTGTCCCCCGATCCCAAACCGCCCTCCCACCTCCCTCCCCATCCCATCCATCAGGGTCATCCCAGTACAGTAGCTTTGAATGCCCTGTTTCATGCATTGAACTTGGACTGGTCTTCTATTTCACAAATGGCAATATACATGTTTCACTGCTGTTCTCTCAATTCATCTCACCCTTGGCTTCTTCCACAAAGTCCAAAAGTCTGTTCTTCATATCTGTGTCTCTTTTGCTGTCTTGCACATAGGATCACTGTTACCATCTTTCTAAATTTCATATATATACGTTAATATACTGTGTTGGTACTTTTCTTTCTGACTTTCTTCACTCTGTATAATAGGCCCCAGAAATTTGTGGTACATATACACAATGGAATGTTACTCAGCTATTAAAAAAGAGCACATTTGAGTCAGTTCTAATGAGGTGGATGAAACTGAAGTATATTCTTGAATGAGGACATGGAGTTTGGAGCAATGACAGGGCACTCAATAATACTTGTAGTTTTTATTCTTTTTCCTGGGTGCCAAGAAGCTCTGAAAAATATTGGGAGAGATTCTCACTGCTGAACTTTCAGAGGAATTAGAACATACATTTATTGGGATCTCTTCTGCCAAGGACCCCCAAGAATCTTGTGGATGGCCTTGCTTCAGCAGGACAAATCTAGGTCATTTGGGGGCATACTGACCTTTATTTAACCCAGGCTAAGAACTTTTGTGACCTCTTCTAGACTTCTGAATCTATGCTACAAACAGATCTTGCTTCTCGGATTTTGCTAATAAAATATAAGTCCAAGCAACATCCTCTTCTTGGATCATAAAGCATTTCTTTCCAAGATTCTTTTGGCCCAAAAGTACTGGTGGGCTCTAGATTCTGTGAAATGTTGCCATTTGAATGGAACTGTATATTCTTTTGTAGAGCTTCCTGGATTGAAATTCACACCTTCATTTTCTTGTCCTAAAGAGAAAGACATATATTCTTAGGAAAAACTGTACAGCCTTGCCATCCTTACCCTTTGCACCTTCTGATTATCCTCAGAACAGTTGGCTTAATGTAACAGTAATTCACAGTCCTCAGCTGGATGGCTGCAGAGAATTCTTCTTTATTCAGAGCTCAGCAAGTGCCAGCAGTGTTATTGAAGCAGTAATTGAATTTGGTGAACCCTCTGCGGTCAAGACAGCATAACACTGCCTGCAAGAACCATGCAGTGTGGTTAAGATGAATAGACTTCCAACAAAAATGAATCTTCAAACTAAGCTCAATAGCACACAGCCAAAAGGACATACTGTTTTGATGATTTGACTTATGATATTGAGCATTTTTGGAGCAAAACCTGTTCAGAAGCATGACAACGTGTGTCTACAAGGAAAACACTGGGAGAGAAATCTAATACTGTCCAGAAATCTCTAGCAAAAGCTTTATTGATAATCTCATCAATCACAGATAGGCATGTGACAAACATTTCATAGTGTAAAGGTGTCCTCACTGCATTGTTGAATTGAATCCTCAAGTGACAAAAGAAAAGAAAAATCCTCCATTAATTTTCAATAAAGTGTGCCTTGTCACTAAACAGCAATTAAGTGATTTCAAAAGTTTCACATTCACAGAATGATCTCAACAATCTCACGACTTTGCAATGCTGTTTCTAAAAGAGAACATTTATAGTTTGGGAAAACAGCACAAAAATGAAAACTGTTGGAATTGTTTTGGTTGCTGAAAATATACTTGGCCTCAGTGTCTGTGGCGCTGTAGAAAGGAAAGAACTTTGGCTCTGAGCTCATGCAGACTCTGAGTTTGAATCCCAGCCCCTTCATTCACTGTGTCCTTAATAGGTCATTAACTTTCTTTGAATCTCTTGGTCTTTTCCTGAGGTCAGTAATGTCTGCCTCTGAACATGACATGCATGATTAAGGGACGGTGCTTGACTCTACTGGAGAAGTTTATTTTAGCAGCTGTCATTTGCTGGCCTACTGTGTGCCTGGCTTGATCAAGTGCTTATGAACACGTATTAAGTTAAGACAATACATGTTTGGTACCTAGGCTGACCATTTCATCCAACTTTGCCTGGGACTGTCTTGATTTTACAACTGAAATTCCTGAGTCCCAGGGACCATATCAGTTCAGGACAACTTACGGTGATTGGCTACTCTCTCAGTATTGTGATTTCATCTTACAGGTATGGAAACCAAGACACAGAGGGTGTGTCCAAATTGCCCAATATCCCAAAGTTGGGAAAGAACAGACCTGATTTGCAAACCCAAGTTTGAATAACTCTCAAACCTGTACTCTTTCTACAGCCTTAAACTCTGCTCTGTAAATATTGTTTTCCTTGCTGTATCACTAGAATATTCTAGAGTTAACAAATATTTGTAGATCAGATCACATTTTTTTCTCCAACTGTCTGAAATCATGATTTCAGGAATGCATGTATGTGTTTGTAGTTGATAGAGAGTGGGAAGACCTCTAAGTGAGAAATAAAGAAAATCATAGTGACAGTGACATTGAAAATGAGAGTTTTAAGAGCCTAACATCCATTTTGAAGGACGTTGTATCTTTTGTCAATGCATAGTTCAGATTCATTCATATATCCATCCAACCACTCATTCAGTGAGTGAGGTCCTGATACGTGCCAGGCTGTATTGCATGCATGCTTTGTCATGTCCAGCTCTTTGCAATCCTTTAGACTGTAGCTCCCCAGGCTCCTCTGTCAGTGGGATTTCCCAGGCAAGAATACTGGAGTGGGTTGCCATCGCCTCCTCCAGGGGATCTTCCTGACCAAGGGATCAAACTCACATCTCCTGTGTCTCCTGCAGGACACAGGCAGAATAGCAGGCAGATTCTTTACCTGCTGAGTCATCAGAGAAAGCCCAGGTACTTCTTTACAAAGAAGACTAAAATGTTGGCCTCAGGATGCTCATTGTAATGGAATTTTTAAAGCTTTAGTTGTAAATGATGTGAGAGCGAGGTTGACAGAGGCAAACCCTACATGTTTGAGCCCCTGCATTTATATCATCACCTGCCTCCATATTGCTCCAGCCACCAGGGTATTTTTTAATGAAGCTCCAAGCTTATTCCAGATGCTGGGGATTTTTCTTTCTTTCTTTTTTTTTTTTTTGCCCTAAGCTGTTATCTCAGCCTGGAAGATTCTCTCTCCTAATCTTGGTGATTCAGATGTAAGATGAAATATTAACTCTTCAGAAAGAAACACCTTTAGTACCTCCAGCTAAATTAGCCACCCAGAAACTATTAAGTCACCTTAGTTTAATAATCTTCTTAGGCTTTATCTTCTTTGACTTTTTGTTTACTGCTTTTTGCTTGCTGGGGCCGATAGTGAGTCATTTCCAGGGAGAAAAGAAACATTTATTTATTGTTTGTTTTATTCATGACTGTATTCTCAGGACTTAAAACTATGCTAGGCACACAAATGCAGTCAATAAGTATTTTTTGAATGAACAAAATGAACGAATTGATAAATGTTTTCGATGCTGGAAGGGGCAGTCAGTGCAGCATGAATGGGCAGAGGTGTGAAAGGAAATTGTGCTTGAAGGGATATGTGAATTCAGACTTGCTCTTTTATTGTCCTGTTGTTGCTCTTCTTGTCATATTACAAGTAGTTTGTCTTAAGTTGGATTTCCCTGGTGGCTCAGCAGTGAAGAATCTGCCTACCAATGCAAGAAACACAGGAAACACGGTTCAATCCCTGGGTCAGGAAGATCCCCTGGAGAAGGGAATGGCAACCCACTCCAGTATTCTTGCCTGGGAAATCCCATGGACAGAGGAGCCTGGTGGGCTACAGTTCATGGGGTGGCAAAAGAGTTGGACAGGACTTAGTGACTAAATTACAACAAAACTGTCCTAAGTTTAAAAAAAGATTCAAAAAGAAATCACAAAAAAGGGAAAAATATGACTCCAATTTGACATAATTGCTAATATTTTGTTGCCCATTTTCTCAGAATTTTTCAATTCATGGAAACTTATGAACAGAAGCAAATCACTTTTTTCAAAGTTCTATATGTTTTATGGGGGTAAGTATTTCCTGACATTTTCATTTATTTTCATTTTGAATATTGCTTTGTTCTTCATCACAATGGATGTCTTGGGATTTATCTAACCAAACGTGTACTTTTGGACCTCAGAGTCTTCCTATTTTGCTCTTATGAACAACATTGGATTGAATAGTCTTGCAGATAATCTTTTCAGGGATCCACAAGATAGCAGAAGGATTTGAGTCCTAGGTCCATCAGTTCCTTTGAAACATTTATTTAAAAAATTTTAGACATTCCCTCAATTGTAATATGGGGAAGAATGTCTACAATGTAGGATTATTATGCAAATTAAACAATTCAATGATGGTGAAGTGCTCTGTACAAAGGAAGTATGAAATCAAAGTCAGCACCCCTTGATAATTTCCTCTGAATAAACTCTTAGAAATAAAACTGGCTTTCCAATCTATCTTTCTTTAAAAATATGTATTTACTTATGGTTGTGCTAGGTCTTGGCTGCTGCGCATGGGCTTTCTCTAGTTGCAGAAGAGTGAGGGCTTCTCTTCATTGCAGTACTCCAGCTTCCCAATGGGGTGGCTTCTCTTGTTGCACAGCACTGGCTCTAGACGTGCGGGCTGCAGTAGCCGCAGCCTGCAGGCTCAGCAGTTGTGGGGCACGGGCTTCGTTGTTCTGTGGCATGCGGAATCTTCCCGGACCAGGGATCAAACCCACGTCCCCTGCATCAGCAGGCAGACTCTTATCCACTGTATCACCAGAGTAGTCCTTTCTAGTCTATTTTAAAAGGCAAATAGATGCTAGCTAAAGTTATGGGTGGGAAGAAGGCTTACAGCTTGAGGAAGTGAAGTTAAGAATTAAGGAAACTTTAAAAAAAAAATTATGAAAGAACCAGAGAACCAGTGCATCAATCAGAAAGTTTAAAACACAGAGTTATATTAACTCTAGCCCTCATGCTGCCCAGATGACAGTCCTGCTCACGACTGTGTTCTGCATCACCACCGGACACTGAATAAAGGCAGGCTGATTAAGGTACTCCTGGCAACAGGACTCCTCAGTGCTCACAGCAACATTAGTGTATTAGCCAAGATACAGGAGCAACCTAAATGCCCATCACCAGATGAATGGATAAAGAAGATGTGGTATACATGCATATGTATATATACACAGACACACCAAAATAGAATATTACTCAGCCCTAAAGAAGAATGACATCCTGCCATTTGTAACAATGTGGATGGACCTAGAGCGTATTATGCTAAGTGAAATAGAGAAAGATGAGAAGACACATACTGTATGTTATCACATATATGGAAGCTGAAAAACAAAATGAATGAATATAATATAATGTAAGAGAAAGACTCACAGATACAGAGAGCAAACAAGTGGTCACCAAAATGGAGAGGGAAGGCGAGAGGGACAAGATAGGGGTAGGGGATTAGGAGGCCCAAACTATTATGTATAAAATAAATAAGATAAAAGGATACATTGTATAGTACAGGAGATGTAGCCAATATTTCATAACAACTGTAAATGAAGTATAAACTATAAAAATATAGAATCACTATTTGTATACCTAAAACTAATATAATGTTGTAAATCAGCTATACTTCAATTTAAAAATGAAGACACTCTCGGCAATTCAAGTTGGCTAACTGAGAGACTGGGGTGGGGTACTTTAACTAGATAAGGAAGCCAGTAAGGTGAGTTTTGTTTGGTCCAACCACAAGCTCAATTTTTAATATATGGAGGCATCTCGAAGGTTGTCCAGAAAAAAATATCAGGGCTCTAGATATTGGATTGAGTAAAAAGAGTGGAGAATATCTGAGGCCTTGGCAATAGAGATCACCAAATTAACAGTGGTCTTTTGTTTTCCTTCTGATGAGAAATTGTAACTTCATCTAAAAGTGTCCACTTTGCTTTCAAGAGATGCTGTCACTTGTTATCTGATTTAATTGGTAAATTTTAATTAATACTTTCAATAAACAACTCAGAAGCACAAAGCTAATAGCAGAGTCACACTTTGATAAGATAATGTTTATTTAGTAATGTCCAACAAGTAGCGAAAGTAAAAAGAATATTTTAAAAAAGTATAATTTATATTTATATAAATACTTTCAAGGAGAAAAGCTGAACACATAGGGTGACAATAGAAGAATGTATACATTTATGTTTGCAGCCTATCTTATAGCCTGACAAGTTAGAGAAATGTATGTAGATGCATATATCTTGTTCGTGAGTTTGCCTAACTAAGACCCAAGGATAAGTTTGGGGCATCTGTACAATAATTCTGAACTCCCGTGGAGTTTGTGGTATCTCGCCATTGCAGTCATGTCGATTTTGTTTTTCTTTTTCAAAATTTCACTACCAGCATATTTGAAAGTCATCAAAAGTTGTTATCCAGTGCTTTGGGCCTCAGTTTATTCATTGGTAAGGTAAGAGGAACCCTGCTGATGTGTTCTGCTTCTTCTGATTTAAAAAAACTAGTGATCCCCAGGAACCTCCAGACACATACAAATGTCTGAGGGCTGATAGAGGCTGGTCATCTCTGGAATTTTCTGTTTAGCTTCTTTCTTTGGGAAAGGAGTCAGCTTGTCTGAAATGGAGCCAGTTTAGGACACCAGTGCACTTAATTAATAAGCGTTCCATTACTGTAGATATAGCTTGTTTTCCATGTGCACAGAAAACAGATTTCAAGTTGGAAAACTATATGTTTCATCAGATCTCAGAATTTGAAGTTCAGAGTTGAGTTACTGAGAAAGAGTGCTCCACAGAGAACCCTTAGGTCAATCCTCAATCTATGGTGAAATATTTATGTGACAATATTCTCAGTTGGACCTTGGACTTCACTGTGTCATTCATTACAGTGACCTTTTCTTGAAATTTCACAAATGTATAACAAAAGGAGCACAATGTGATACTGTTTACACAGTAAGATCTGTATCTGATTTCTGAAATTTATAGACGTTTTCACGTGTAGTAAACGTGTAGTAAATGTGTGTAGCAAACATGTAAAAAAAAAAGTCATCCCAAAGTACTCTCCTGAGCTTACCTTGATTCCAGGTTTACAGTTAATCATATCCTTCATGAAAAATAAAAAGACAGATATAACTGACCTCACATGACCACAGAAAATACATGAGACTCAGAGGAGGATAATGATTCTTCATAATTTTTCTTATATTCATTTGATGGTGGGTGGCTGCAGTTTGCCTCTGTAGGTGGGCTTCTCAAGGGGCATGTTACATCTTCCCTCTGCTGATGTTTGGCTTTAAGGCTTAGAGGAAAGACGAGTTGCTGTGAGGACAGTTGTTGTGGCAGGTGCAGGTCCCAATGACCATCACTGGCTTCTTGAGGATCTGCCCTGGGGAGCACTGGAACTCCACCTGGATGGTTTTGGTGTTGTGGGGGGTGCAGCATCGGCCATCGCTGCAGACCCCACAGAACCTGGGCTTGTAGGTGTGCAGGCTCGTGCAGTTCTCAAACTGCAGGTGGATGGCTTTGAGTGACTTGATGCTACGGAGACACTTTTTTCCTTTCTAAGAAAGAAGAAAAGGAGTGATGCATGAAATGGCCATCATGCCTCGGAGGGTCCCATCTAGGCATATGGAATAACTGGCTAGTTGCCAACATCTGTTGCTCTCTCTTCTTTGCTAACAGCATGTTAATTCCGTTCTGGCAGTGTGGTCCACTACAAGTATATGCTTCCCCCAGAATATCTGGGAGCTTGTGGCAAAGTTCTGGGCCATGATACGTAAACCAAGAGATTCTGGGGAATTCTTTGCCCTTCAGACAGGTACAGTTCTTAACTGCTTCCTGTATTCATCTGCCTTCCTACCTAGAATGTGGAAACCGTGCCTAATTGTCTATAGCCATCTTTTGACCAAGCAACATAAGCATGAGGGTGAAAGCATATGCATGATAAACAAAGTTGCTTTTTTAAGCCATCATAAGAAAATTGGCATTAGTTTTAGTCCAATACATTCTTTAGGTTCTATGAAGAGAAATGGAATAAATATGGCATCACTGCAAGCCTAGGAATGTTTCAAATTTTTTCAGACATTAACTCACTTAACCTTATTAGCAACATTCACTCATACAAGGAGCAATTATTCATGTAAAGAGCAACTGTCCAAGTCTTATAGATGAGTAAATGGAGTCTCAGAAGGCTGAAGTGATCAGAAGACAACTAGTAACTGAATTTGTCTGACACAAAGCTCATTTTTTCTGCTGATATTACACTGTGACCTCAGGAAAGTCTAAGACAGTGGGATTCAAGATTATTTTCCATGAAGGCATGGTAAGTAGGGAATTTATTCAACATTCCATTAGTAATTATTGATGAAGAACCCCAATACTGATAATGCAGTAAGACACTGATTATATGTTAATTTCCCACCTAGATTTCTTTGCCTAATTTGTCACAATTCTCTACTGCTTTTCACCTTTTTAGGCACAGTCCATAGATCATGGAGTGATGAGACTTGGAATTCTCTAAAATCAGTAGCTCCAAAGCTTTAAGAGTACATGAAAATGTACTCAACACACATTGCTAAAACACACATTGTTGGGCCTTAAATGCAGGGCTTTGATTCAGCAGATCTGATGTGGGTTCCCATTATTTGAGATTCTAAAAAGTTCTTGGATGATGCTGCTGGTCTGGGAACCACACTTACAGAAGCACCGTTTCACATTTAAGAATCTTTCAGTGACAAGGAAGTAATGATTATTGGGCTAGCATTTCCCTAGATTCTGAGCACATTTCTGGACTTTTAATGAAATATATACATATACTACAAATAAATATCTTAAATATAATATCTCCTAATATTAAACTGGGTGCAAGATTATATTTTTTATAAAAAAAATATAAATTCTGGAAAAAAAACAGTAGAAAAAGTAAAATGTTAAAGTCATGGCATAGAAAAGCCTTATGTAATAAAGTACTATGTTCTTGATAGTACTTAAAGGCTCTTGCTTTTTCTTTGTTGATATTTAATACTTAGTGTATGTTTTTGCCGATATAAACCAAAAGGCACAAGGTCTGCAACATCTGTGTTTGTGTGTGAGGGAGTGAGAAAGAGAGACAGATGAAGGGACAGAAACAGAGAGGAAGGTGTTTCTAGGTGTTCTTTCTAAACTGGTAGAAGAAGCAGAAAGTTAGAGTGGATCTTAGAAAGTCAGAGAGCTAAGTAGCCATATAACAATGCAACTACTAGAGACTCTTATTTTACCAATAACAAAAATGATGGTTAATATCAAGTAATGATAGTTATATTAATACAGTCATCTATGCTTCCCAGGTGGCACTAGTGGTAAAGAATCCACCTGCAATGCAGGAGATGTAAGAGCCCTAGAGTTCGATCCCTGGGTAGGGGAGATTCCCTAGAGGAGGAAACAGCAACACACTCCAGTATTCTTACAGAATCCCATGGACAGAGGAACCCAGTGGGCTACAGTCCATGGTCGCAAAGAGTCAGACTCAACCGAGCATCTGAGCTCCAGGGCAGCAATCTATACCCAACACTTTGCAAATTCATGGAATTTAATCCTCATGAAAACTCTGAGTGAGGCACTGTAGCTACTGTTAATGTCTCTGTTATGTAAGGGAAGGAACTGAGGCTTGAAGGTTAAGAAAATCACCCAAGTCCCACAGCTAGCTCAAATGAGAAGCCAGGATTTAAAGTCAGGCTGTCTGGCTCCAGAGTTGTGCTCTTAAGCATGAGATGATATTGCCTCAGTGGAGAGCTATGTAAATCTTTCATGGCTAGGGACTGCTTTATTTTGGCCTTAGGTTTGTACAAGGGTCCATCAACTAGTTTGATTTGAGTATTGCATTTATCTGATCTTGGTTTCTGCTAACAAGGACTGTGATGTCATCAGGAACCAATCAGAGCTTCTGATCTGCATGCCTTATGCTCAGCATTAACACACTGAGTTGATATCATTCCAGCAAAAAAGGAAAGCAATGTGCTATTTTATTTGGCACATATCACCTCTTTCTGGCAAATGTACTGGTGGCACAAGGCTTTTTGAAAGGCTGAAAATAATTCCCAGACACCCATTCATTTATTCACCCATAGTTGTTTATCAAGCACACAATACGTCCCAGGTAGAATGTGGAGGACGGAGGGATTTGGAAGGCAGATATGGTCCCTACTCTGTTGCTTCTTTCAGACTAAACCTAAAGGGTGAAGACAACAGGGCTCAGAAATGACCTCTCTAAAATCAAGCATGCTTGATCATTGAGTAACTGTGTTTTTCCAGGAAGAAATGAGATTTGCCAGACTTTTCTCAATTGGGGACAGTATTGGAGTTGTCCAACCTCTCCCTCTTTTTTTCTTTTTTAGGTGGCACCACATGGCATTTAGATCTTAATTCCCTGACCCAGAATTGAATCCGCACCCCATGTAAGAGCATTGAGTCTTAACTACTGGACCACCGGGGACGTTCCTGACCTCTCCCTCTTTACCTGCTGTGAGTTGCTTAGGATATTTCAATACATTAAAGAGAGAAAAAAAAAAAGGTAAACTCCTCTATGGACTGACTGCAGAGTCAACTAACATCACAGAGACTCGCTAAAGCACAGGGCCCAATGAGCAAGGCCACCTCCTCTGTCATGGGAGGCTTCCCCCAGGCTTGTACCTTGTCTGTTGGCTGCCTGTGCTCCTGGTCACAGGGCCGCACCATGCAGAGCCGGGTCTGCTTCACCATTTCACAGTGAGGATTCCTGTTGGTGACTCGGGTGGAAAAACCCATGCCACAGCTCTTGGAACACGCACTCCACTCTGTGGTCTGTTCGATGCAGTTGATACTTGAGTCCGAGACTGCAACTCCTAGAGTGGCTTCTGTCCTGTAGGCTGCAGGATTTTGGAAGAAAGACAGCACTATTGAGTGAAACATGGGGATGGCAGAGTGGTCCTTTCAACCATCATTAAAAAAGGCATCTCATCCAATCAGGTACCTGCTCAACTCAGGTGCTTTCAGGGGACAGACCTGGAAGTCTGTATTTATAAGCCCCAAACAGGTAGCACAATGCCTAGCACACAGGTGACCTTCAAGAAATCTTTGTGGAATGACTGTCCAATTTGTTCATGAGAAGTTTAGGAGAACCTGTCTTTGAGAAGCTTAGTAGTTTTAAGAATATAGCACTGTACAGCATCAACAACCATTCCATAAACTGTACTTAATGATTTCAACATGTGATTTTTGTATAGAAAGATGATCAGTTAAAAATTGTAATTGGATGAGAAAGTAGAACCAACCAACCCAAAATAGTGATAAAGTAAAACTCTGCCTTAGGGAGGTGCAACTGGTTGTCTGGGCTGTGGGATACAGTCACTTTCAGACAGTTCAGTTTCAATACTTAATATGCTGGCCTTAATATGCTGGGCACATCTCCTCCCTTACATGGCAATTTTTCTATCTGTAAGGCATGGCTGATAATTCCTGACTTCAGAAAGATTGTAAAGTTCTACGTCCTGCCAGTGTAAATAATCTGACTGACTAACGGCTTCTAAAATATTCTCTACTGGATCTTGAGTTTTTGCTCTTCCAACAACAACAAAAAAGTCATTTCCTTTATGAGCCAAAACAAAAGGAAAAGCAAACAAAGATCCTAAAGTGTCACTCAATCCCTCCTGCAACATCTAGAAAGGTGGCATTTCTCTGTGACACTTGTCCAGGGATGGCATTCCTTAGGGGAGATATTCTAAAGAGTACATAGGTAGTTGACTGAATCCAGAAAAGAAAGAGCTACCATCAGGCCCTTTGCAAATGACCTAAAAGGCATTCCCCTTGAATTGGTGGATTTTCCCATTGGCTCATATGGTAAAAATCTACCTGCAATGTGGGAGACCTGGGTTCAATCCCTGGGTCGGGAAGATCCCCTGGGGAAGGGAAGGCTAATCGGTCCCATAGTCTTGGCTGGAGAATTCCATGGACAGAGGAGCCTGGAGAGCTACAGTCCATGGAGCTGCAAAGAGTTGGACTTGACTGAGTGACTCACATAAATTGACTTTTGCCATAAATATAGAAGCTATATCAATTGTGTGTTTTACATAAAGTTACCAAAACATACCTTTGCAATGTTAATAAGGGTCAAGAGAGACAGACTAAAATATAAATAGTAATCATGTAATAAGGCTACAAAAATCATTTCTATGACTCAAAAAGCCACTGAACATGACTCTTCTTCAGGAGAGGCTGTGTGCATACTTCAATAACTTGGCTGGGATTCCCACATGTGATGTGTCTAAACTCCATGGGCCAGCTGGACTCCACGAATGAATGGCCAAAAACTGAAGCCGGTTTCTCACTGCAAATCCCAAAGAACACATGTACTTCCTGCCTGCATTTCTTTCTGTACTGGGACTGTTAAATTCAGGTATGTTGAATTTCTTACCTGGAAGGGTCTGCAGGTCCCCTAATGTCCCCGTCTCATTGGAGTCACAGATCCACTTTTCACAACACTCTCCCGGCACTTTAACTTTTCTGGGAGCTGGGCAGTCGGGCTGGGGCAGTAGCAGGTCCTCTTCACAGCGGGGCACACAGCCAACCTGTCCATCTTGGCAGGCGCACTGGTATTTGCAACTTGGCTGGAAGGTCTCCCCACTCTGGTAGATGACTCCATCGAACACACAGTTGTCTCCTTCTACCGCTAGAATAATGGGGAAGAAGAGCATAGAGGGAAGGGGCTTTCCCAGTGGCTGGGACAGTAAAAAACCTGCCTGCAATGCAGGAGATCTGAGTTCAATCCCTGGGTCGGTAAAGTCCCCTGGAGAACGAAATGGCTACCCTACTCCAGTATTCTTGCCTGGGAAATCCCATAGACAGAGAAGACTGGTGGGCCACAATGATTAATGGGGTGGTGAAAAGTCTTGGGGAAGAAGAGCAGAGAGGGAAGGGGAGAGAAAAAAAAGAACAGGATGCACTGGAGAAGCTATAGAAGATGCACAGCACATGTTCCAAACCCCAATTCATTCTTTCTCTAGTTGAAGGCATCTGGTTTCTGATCTATCACCAGTAGAGAGATGTCTTCATGGAGCTTCCCAGAGGAAGAAGAAACACTCAAGACCACCCAGTCCTGCCACTCATGTTACGGATGAAGGAAGAGGGGCCGGACCCCTGAAGTGACATTCCCAAGGTCCACAGCTTTTGCTCCCAATGAAAAGGTCATTTTGCAAGAACCTCCTTAGATTCTCCTACTCCAGGAGCTCAGAATTAAAAAGAAAAACAGAGCTCTTCAGTCTTCAAACAGGTTAACTGGGCAAACTGGGAAATGCATTCCTTAGCATTCCAGCACAATAAATCATCACTAGTTTAGAAAAGAAGCTAAAAGACTATCCCAAGCCCCCTCATCCAGGGAGGTGGGGACAGCCTCCAACTAAATGGTACACCAGGTGGGAAATTGATCCCCAACTGATTGAGTTTCACCAGCTTGATTTTACTCACAACTCAGACAGGGGTTCCATAGGTCCCAGGAGAGTAGGGGCCGCTTTGGCTCAAACGGGACAACTACAGGTGTGAAAACAAACCTGAATGGTTACAGTTGGGGGAACTTTGAGCCTATGAGTAAGCCCAAGTTTCCATCACCCCCCAAGTGGCCCCTGGAAAGGTGGAAAGGAAATGACTTCACTGGTCCTTAACTCTGCTCTGCTCCCAGTCTATTTGGATTCTTCTCTAGGGAGGCAAGTGACCAATGCTTCTCACCTCCGCGGGAGGGTAGGTTTCCTTTGAGCTTCTGGCTCTCCCCCAAACCCCATGCGCCCCCAGACCATCCCTGGCACAGGCGCTCCACAAACATCAACTAGGGCATCACTATTAGTATTTGCGCATCACCCTCTGGGAACAAAGAGAAGAGGAGAGGCAAGGGGACAGCTCCGCTATCGAGAGAGAGGAGGTCAGGTGGCGGGGTGGAGGCAGGTTTACCCATGCAGATGCCAGTCTGGGCGCTGGGGTCCGCTCTGCGGTCGCAGAAGAGGCCGCGGCTCTCCTCGCATGGCAGCAGCACCGAGCAGCTCTCGCCGCGCTGGCGAGCGCACACCAGGCAGCAGGAGCAGTCGTCCAGCACCGCTCTCACCCCGGGGGCGCAGGTCGGCGGCTTTGGGGGGCACGCGGCCGGGCACGAGGAGGGGCAACGCTCAGCCGCAGCGACCTAGGGGCGGGAAAGACCAGAAAGAGAAATATCTCACCAGGGACGCTGGAAAGCCGAGTGAGCCAGGGATCGAGCAGGGGCTTTGCTCAGAAAGTGACCAGAGGCACCTGGGGCTGCGCCACTCACCTGCCCCAGGAGCTGGAGGAGCAGGAAAGCCAGGCAGAGGCACTGCTTGGGCAGACCGAGACTCGGGCTCTGCGCAGCCTGCATGTTCAGGCTTTCCCCTGTGGCTCTCACAGGCCTTTTCCAGGTCGGAGATTGGCTCGGCTCGCCCTGCTCCAGGTCGGGCTCGCCCCTGGCCAGCGCCACAGCGCAGGTTTTATAGCGCGCTCCTGGGACGCGCACACGCCGGTTGGCTGCAGCTCAGGCAGGAGGCGGGGGGACCGGCGGGGTGGGGAATGGAACGAACCCCGGGGTTGCCATAGCAATTGGCCGTGGGTGCCGCTCTCCTCTGGGCGCGGCCCCGGGGCCTGCGTGTGCCTGTGTGTGGCGACTGGCTTTTCCCAGAGCTCCGGGCGGGGCTGGGTGGAGGCCCGGGGCCAGGACCCAGAGCTCGCCGAGCGCGTGGGAAGGAAACGCCCGTTTCCTCCTGGAAGCGGCTGCGCCTTCCCGCAGGACTAAGACACCGCCACTCCCCATCACGCTTCTCCGCCTGGCCGTTCCCAGCCGGGTTGCAAACGTGGGGCTCCCCTAAAGGGGTGTCTGATGTTTGCGACCATCTGTGGGGGGTTGGCGAGAGGCCCAGGAGTTTAGTCATAAAGGAAGCACATGCAAGTTTGTCACTGTTTAGGGCACGCTCGCTCCGAGTGTGGAGAGCTGGGGACGGGGCGGGGGGGGGGGGGGGGGGGGGGGGGAAAGGGGAAACAGAGCAGGGAGAAAGTAGCGGGGGGCAGGAAATAGAAGTCTTAAAGTCAGGTTGGGGGATGTTATTGGCCAAAAGGCAAAGTTTTTGTTGTTGTTGTTAATTTTTATTCATCTGGCTGTAACAGGTCTTAGGTGCTGCTTGCGGCATGTGGGATCTAGTTCCCCGGGGACCAGGGTTCAAAGCCCCGGCCCCAGAGAATTAGCCACTGGACCGCTATGGAAGTCCCAAGGTAGAGTTCTTTTGACTCTAAATCATTTCAAGCCCTGCTGATTCTTAAACCCCCAATTCTGCAGGTTTGGTAGAAATACAAGTAAAACATAATCGAATGAAAATATGAGAGCCAGAGGTACGCAAAAATGTTGTTTCTTGTAGAGAAAAACCTTGAAACACCTGTGGTATCATGCCTCCCCTGAAAGGGCACCTGTCAGAATATAAGAGCCCGTGAGAGTGTTTAAGATGGCTTCAGCTCAGGCCCTGTCAAAACCTCAGCAAATTAAGGAAGGACTGGGAAAGGTACTTCCCTTCCTGAGCTGGCATTCCAGCACATCAAATCCTCCTTCCACCTGGCACCTCCTTTCAAAAAATTCAAAGAATGACTGCTGGGACTCTCTCGTCATCTCTCATGAGAAAGAACAGTTTGCTCCAAAGGCGACAGTGCTGGACGGTTTTCAGAAAATCTCTGTCCTGTGTTTCAGCTTTGCTGCTGCCTCTGGGATCACCGTGTCCACCTCCTTTGGGGGTGGCCCTGTTGGGAAGCCACTTTTCAGGAAAAGTATACTGGCTTGTGAGGGAAATTTAGGCTTTGAAAGCAAGTGTGTTTCCTCTACGCCATCCATCTCTAGCATGAAGGAAATCAGAAGCAGCTAGTGTAAGGGGCCAGGGCTGCCCCTGCCACACCTACCTTCCAGGATGAAATCATCCCCAGCCCCTTCAGAGTAGTTCTCTGAACGGCTTCGGACTGCTATTACCTACTTCTGAGCCCCCATGAATTCTGCTCTCTTTGAGGAAACGCAGACTGATTAGGAAAGCTTGGTGAGAGGCCGAACCGTTGCTTTGTGGACATTCAGGACATTTTTCAAGTTGATGGGCTTCATGAGTCATAGCGATGCTTCCACCTGGTTGTACATCAGAATTAACCAGGGTGTATTTTGAAAAATGTATATTTTTGTTTATAGTGATTTTTAAAAATTGAAGTGTAGTCAGTTTACAATGTTGTGATAGCTTCAAGTGTACAACAAAGTGATTCAGCCATATATATGTATATATTTATATGTATTTATATATACATTTACATATATATGTAAATATTTTTATATATGCATATATACTATTTTCATATTCTTTTCCTTTATAGGTTATCACAAGATATTAAGTACAGTTACTTGTGTTATACAGTAGATCTTGGTTGTTTATCTGTTTTATACATAGTGTATATGTATTAATCCTAGCCTCCTGATTTACCCATCCCCCACCCCCTTTCCCCTTTGGTAACCATAAGTTTGTTTTCTGTGTCTGTGAGTCTCTGCCTTGAATGTAAGTTCATTTGTGTCATTTTTTTCTTTTAGAGTCCACATATAAACAATATCATAAGATATCTGTCTTTAGCTGTCTGGCTTGCTTCACTTAATACAATAATCTTTAGGCCCATCCATGTTGCTACATGTGGCATGATTTCATCAATTTTATGGCTGAGTAATATTCCATTGTGTATGAAAAATAAAGAGTCTTGGACCCCACCCTCAACCCACTCAGTTGGATTTTCTGATGAAGGGTCTTGGTAGATAGCATTTCAATATATTGAATACTTGGAAATGGGAACTGGCTTTGGAAAACCTTTATATGGAACACGTAGGAGTACAACTAACCAGGAGGCAGGAATACTGGCTAAATTTTCAATGTATGAACTGACAGAACAAGGAGAAATTAGCAGCACCAAGATTGGGCTGACTTTTCTCAGAAAGGGGGAGGTTGAGAAGAGAAATGTAACTGTAAGACAAGGAAGATGTCAAGTCATTGCTAATGTGTGCTACGGTTCCAGTCTCTTGATTGCTGCAAGTGATAAAAACCAAATGAGCTAGTTTCAGAAAGACAAGTTTATTAGGCAGAGGCTGTGGTATTTCACATAAAAAGGACATGGAAACAGTGCTGCTAAACCTCAGAGACAATTAAGATTAGGGCCTTGGAGCTATGAGGACTCCATCCTTCTACCTAAATTTTGCTTCTGTTTGTGTCAGTTTTCAGTTTGTCCCTCCACGGACCAGCTTCTAACACTTAAGAAAAGTGTCATCCTGAAGTTCTCCCTAATCTCTTACATTATGACTCTATTACCAGAGAAGGAATGTCCACTCTGTAATCTACAGATGCTCCTAGTTAAGGACCTCTGCATGAAAACAACTGGCAACTGAAAGTGGATCCATCTGATGACATGCCAGATCCTGCGTGGCCACCTTCAGAATAATGTCTCTGGACTCCTCCTTGCCGGGAGAGATTTCATCCTCTCTGAAGGCCCGGCATCTCTTGCTTTTCTCTTATATCTCTTAACTTATCAAATAATAATGATGTGCCTATTTCTGTATCTATCTCCCTCTTCTGCCTGGGAGCCTTTGAGGACAGGGGGCAAGTCCTATTCGCCATAATATCCGCAGCATCTACTTCAGGGACAGTTACATGATCAGTTGTTTTAGGACCTTTTGAGACACTGCTAGCCTCACTTAAAGTTTTGTCATTTGTCACTGTTTTGCATATGAGGAGGTAGGAAAGAACTGGAGGCCATTTGTTTCTTGGCAGCAGTAGAGGCTGTGTTGGTCTTATCAGTCATCACCCATCTGCCCCTGACACGCACCTTTCTTAGTCTTTCTGGGCACTCAGAGTCTAAAGGACGGCACACAGACTAGTGATCCCTTGTTTGAAATAAACCATGTGTCAGCTGAGTTGTCTGGGGAAGTTAAAGTGAAAGTGTGAGTTGCTTAGTTGTGTCTCACTCTTTGTGACACCATGGACTTTAGCCCAGGCTCTTCTGTCCGTGGAATTCTCCAGGCAAGAATACTAGAGTAGGTTTCCACTTGCTTCTCCAGGGGATCTGCCCGACCCAGGAATGGGAGCTGTGTCTCCTGCATTGAAGACAGGTTCTTTACCATGTGAGTCACCAGGGTAGCCCCTGGGGAAGTTAGGAGAAAATGTATTAGACACTTCTCATAAATCTTGGCTGCCAATCAAGGTGGCAACTCCACTGGGTTAGAAGGTGCAAGTACTGTGTTTATTTCACTTTTCCTCTTTCATTTCTTTCTCTTCTCCCTTTCCCTTATCCCAGATGTGGCACCAGAGACTCATTTCTCCTCCTCTGTTAATGGATTTTTATTTTTATGACTTACCAGTCAGTGTTCCTACATTTAGAGAATACATATAGAGAACTTCCTATGTTTTATAAAGGCTTACATTGTTGTTTTATCTTTTTCATTATGATAAAAGTTGTAAAATATATTCACACTGGTTTCTGTAGCAGGCAAGAGAACTATAAAGCACAGAATCCTATATTAAAAACGAAACCAATGAAAAGCTGTGACTGTGATGTTGTCATCCACAGCTCAACACCATCTCTCCCCTTTCCTCAGTGATCACATTCTCTGTAAGCTCACAGACATTCACTGCATTAAGTGAATTGTTAAGCCCACCCACATGATACTTAGGTCCCATATTGTGCCTCATAAGTCAGCCTCACAGCTTGTTAAAAATTTTGTTGCCCTTTTCTGAATTTCCTTCATAGGTCCCTTTTCTGGGGCCTTGGGGACTTGGTAGAACACAAAGTAATTCCAAGTGTATGTTAGGCAAGCCAGCCCTACATGGTGTCCAATTATATGGCTAATTTCAACCACATCCTCTTGTTTTTCTGATAACTCTCTCGACTTCTTGCTTTTTCAGAAACAATGAGGGGCAGAGAAGGAACAGTGATGAGAGGCAAAATATTAAATATATAGTATTTACTGTTATCCCCTTTGGAAACATCTTATTGCCCACATTTTTTAATTTTATTTTTAGTACATTTATTATTTAAAAAACTCAGACCTAAAGGTTTTTTGTTTTTTTAAAGTCATACTAAAAATTACCTAGAAGTTTGAGAAATAAGTTTCTTTCTCACACTGCTAAGTGACCTCCTTCTAGGGAAATGAGCTTTTGGGGACTCAAATAATTCTTTTAAGGGTTTTGAACTGGAGTGGAGTCTATCAAGTCTACCGACGTGCACGTCCCAGCCCCAGCCCACCGGCACCAGTAGTGCTGCCCTCAGCTGAAGAAAGCGGCCGCCAGCCATTCTTCCGTGTGGCTTCTGTACGGCTTGTAGCAGCTGGGTAGACTGAAAACCATTCTGCTTCATGGACTAGAATCCTCTAGACCAGAAACTGGTGTCAGAAACAAAGGCATATACACATACAAAGCGTCAGGAGTGCTCCCATTGGGTGATGATGGGTCCAGCTCACACATGCCGGTGGCCAGGTGAGCAAGAAGGGGAGTAGGGTCACCTGAATACAAAGTTTTGAATGTTTAATGATTGTTCCTGGAGAAAGAAAAAATTAGATTCTTTTTTGGGTGAGTCTCTATTCCAAAATTCTATCTCAGAGTATTAAAAAAAAAAAAAAACACCTCATACAGCCTCTCCCACCAATCTCTGAAATCTCAGCAACAAAACTCAGACTTACAGGAGAGACATGGCCACAAAACAGTGTTGTGTTTAATGATGTGAATGTTCATGTCGTCCAGTTCATGAAATGATAATTATTTTATTCTTCATGACATGAATCAAAGATGAATAAGATGTTTTGTTTTTTCAAGAACCTTATAACCTAGTAGGAAAATGAAGTAAAAAAATAACTACTGCGTAAGGCAGAATGTGGTAATTCCTGTAAATAAACAAAGGCAAAGTAACATAGGAACATAAAGGAAGATGAAATTAGTTTCTTTGCTGTGAGAGCAGGGGTGTAGTGCATACTGGAAAGCGATAGTTGTAAAAATTATAATCCCTTTTTCATTGTTTGTCTTTTTACTAAATGCTGAAGAATAAATGGTGTTAAATTGAATAAAGCATGGATAAAATTTGGAAATCTGGAGATCTGGGCTGAACAGAGACACTTGAACAAAGGCATAAGGATGGGAAAATTCAGGACTTGTTCAGGAAATGAAGAATGGTTTAATTTATCTGAAACAGAGGAAGGTCATGGGAAATAAGTTTGGAAAAGTGGACCACAGCTACCAACTCTTGAAAGAATATAAATGCGAAATTCTCAAGTTGAATTTAAAGAAAAAAAATCTATCTATCAATCTATCATCTATCTCTCATTCTCTACTTATCAGCGAGGAGTTGCAAAGCAGAGTTATATTTAGGAACACTATTCTTTAAGAGTTTGTTTGATTATAGGCGGAGATGACCAGAGGTAAGTACTGCAGTTTAGACATTGTTGCAGCAGTTCAACTAGAGATAATGAGGACTTGAACTTGCAGAATGGCAATGGGAATGGAAAGAGGAGTTTGGAGGGAAGCGATATTGGCCTTCAGAGGAGCTCTGACTGGCTGCAGAAGGTCAGGGTAATGACTGTATGATACCAGGTTTTGACCTTAGATAACTAAGTAGCTTGTGATAACATTTTATTGGAAGCCAAATAACTTCTGTGATGAAACATCTCTACCAATAGACTACTTGGGTTCTGATCCTTAGATTTTAGACTACCTGGCCAGTCTGTGCTTCCTGGCCTTTCTATGTCTGTAAGTTAGGAATGATAATAGTTGTTCTTTTTTCCTAGGATTGTTATTAAGCTAAATAATATGATACACAGAAAGCCCTGGAGCCATTTCAATAGGGTTCTGTGAGAGAATTAATCCCTAACACCTCAAGGCTTCCATTTCAATGAAATAACTTTTCTTTTCTGCAGCTTGAATGGTACTAACATGTAACAAGTGGCTCAATGGTAGAAGAGTCTGCCTGCCAAACAGGAGATGCGAGTTTGATCGCTAATAGCAACCCACTCCAGTATTCTTGCCTGGGAAATTCCATGGACAGAGGAGTTTCATAGGTTACAGTCCATGAGATCACATAGAGTAGGATACTACTGAAGCGACTAAACAACAAAAACAGCATGTGACACACAGAGTGGGATACCACAGGGCAGCTCAGAAAGTGGTTAGGGGTGGCTTATTATAAGATTTGAATTTGGATTAGATGATGTTGAGGACAGTTCAAAGAAATTATGTTCTGTTTTGGGTTGGGTAATTACAGGATGTGGAGGTAATTCCCTGTTTATCTTACTGATAATCTTTATGGCAGAAGCAGGATGAACAAAGAACAAAAAGAATTGTTTTTGCAGAAGAAATGATAGCTGTTCATGTTAGCTGGGTCGGGGGAAGCTCCATCATTTGGGGGGCTGTACGTTGTCTTTATTTTTATTTCCACCACACATCTCTTGTCATAGAGAATCCTCATCAGATGCTGATATTCTGTGAAATTCACAGTAGAGGAAATTCACCACTTAGTTGGTAGCAAGAGTTATCAGTAGTCAGGGTTGGGATTTATTTTTTTCCTTATTGCATCCTGTGAATAGCTTTGATTTTTTTTCTTTGAGATTAATAGAGCAACGATTTGTATAATTTATGATTTTGGGTATAAATTTCCAATTTGCTTTCTGGGGATGCATCCTTTGGCTCTTCTGTTAGCAGTGTATGAAAGTGGGATGAATGTTGAGTGATTTCCAGAAAGTCAGGACATTGAGTGGTCGGGGTGATTCGTTAGAGTGGGATGTAAACCCTCAGTGCTTTTAGCAGTCCTACCTACTTGGTTCTCTTTCATTAGGTTTTACACCTGAATTTGCTGATCACATGCTGAAGGGTCATTCACAGTCTCCCCTTCCCATGCACTCTTCCCTTCCTTCTCCTGTAGCAGAACTCCCCTTTTTGTTGATTGAGATCATTCATTCCAGCCAACTCCGGGACTCATTTGTATTCTTGTTACCTAGTCCTGGCCATTTTGTTCTCCTTATGTCACTACTTATGAATTGCTATAGTTCCTTCCTTCAAGTCATCTTTACCCAGGTTAAAAAAACAACGAGATATCACTAATGAAGTATCCTCTCTTTCATTGTCTTTTAGGACTCTAATGTGAAGCTCAGCTTTTGGAAGAATTGTGTCTCGCTGCTGCTAGCTTGTGTGTATCAGGTTATCTGTAACAAACCAGAACATTGCTGTCAAATATTTTTGACCATGACACTCAGTAAGGTGTACTGAAATTTTACATCATAAACAAAAATGCATAAATGCATGTTCGTATATACACATAAAAGTATATATACATATACTGTATGATTGGAATAATAGTTTTATAAAATTAATGTCTTTACTACATGCCTTGTGTTCAGGTTTTTGCTGTTTAGCCTCTTTCATTGAAAAAAAAAGTCCATTATGATCCCCTAAATTAATGATTAAGCTTGTTAGTGATAGAATGTGATCCCTTGGTTAGAGGTTGGTGAGTGGTTAACATTCATGTTATCTCTGTCTTAGAATTTCTTCCTTTTTCTTATACCAAGAAATTTCAATTTGTTTGGTACAGCCCAGTCCTGAGTTCAGGTATTCATTATTCAGCCCCAGATGCCTAAGTGAGAGGATTAAATTCAGAATCTCTAATCATTCCAGCCACATCCATAAATTCAGCCTGATCTAAAATGATTATTTTCTTTCTCCTTAATTGAATACCATCAATCCTTATTCTCATAAATGTGTTCTCACATTTCCCCCAAAGTTTGGCAGTTATTCTACTAACTGTAAACCCATATCTTCTTCTTCTACATTTGACTTCTCTTGAGGAATGGAGGGCAGGTCCCATTAACCAAGAGGAGAACTGGGTACCCTGGGCAAAGCTAGAATCTCAGCTGAAATAGGAGGTTTGCCTTTAGATAAAAGAGAAAACATTTTTATTAAACAAGGAAGGAGGAGTTCTTTCAGTTGCTAAGGTGTTTTTAGAGGCATCTGTAGCTCCTAAGGGCTTCCCAGGTGGCGCATCGGTAAAGAATCTGCCTGCTAATGCAGGAGACACAAGAGACAGGAGTTTGATCCAGGGTTGGAAAGATCCCCTGCAGAAGGAAATGGCAACCCACTGCAGTACCCTTGCCTGGAGGATCCCATGGACAGAGGAGCCTGGCGGGCTTCAGTCCATGGGATTGTATCTCTGTCTTTCCATTTCCAGTTCTACTTATTTAGGTTATCTGTTTCTAGTTTTGGTAATTTATTTCTTACAAGGAACTTTTCCATTTCATATAAGTTGTTGAATTTGTGGGCACAAAATTGCTCATAATATTCCCTTACTGTCCTTTTAACTTCTCCAGTATCTGTAATGTCTCTTGTTTCATTTCTGCTATAGTTAATTTCTTCCTTCTTTATTCACTGATCATTCTGGCTAGAAGTCTATCAGTTTTATTTGTGTTTTCAAAAAACTAGCTTTGATCTTTTTCTTTTCTTTTTTTCTGTTTTCAATTTTATTGATTTCTGTTCTTTATTATTTTTTCTGACTGCTTGCTTTGGGTTTAACTTGCTCTTCAATTTCTAGCATCTTAAGGTGGAAGCTTAAATATTTTATTTGAGAACTTTCTTGTTTTAATTCTATGTACTTTCCCCTAAGCCCTGGTTTAGCTGAATCCCACACATTTAGATATATTGTGTTTTCATTTTTATCCAGTTCAAAATATTTTCTACTTTTTTTTGGTGACTCCTGTTTTGATCTCTGAGTTATTTAGAAGTATGCTGTTTAATTTTGAAATGTTTGGGAATTTTTCAGATGGCTCTCAGTTATTTATTTGCAGTTTAATTCTGTTTTGGTCACAGCACATACTTGGTTTATAATTTCAATTCTTTCAAAATTAGTAAGGTTTGACTTTTATGCCTCAGAATATGAACTATTTTGGTAAATGTTTTGTGTGCACTTGAAAAAGCTGTTTACTCATTTTAAAAATGGAAATAATTATTGAATTGCCTCAAGGGATTTTTATGAGGATTAAATGAGGTAATACTTATAAGTGTTCAGGAGAGTCTGGCTTGTGAGAAGTACTCAAAAAAAAGTGTTAACTAATTTTATTGTTGTAGTTGTTTTCTTCACCCTAGAACACAATGTTTTTTTTAAATCCCTTTTGTAAGGTTAACATTTTCTCCATATAAATACTGCTTTTGGCTTGTGAAATTTGTTCAGAGCATTTTGTTGTGGTTACTGTTTCAACGATATTTTCTAAGACACTGTTTGTTATGTATTTGACATATGACTATTTTACTAAAATTTATCATTAGTTCTAATTTCTTTCACACATCTAATTATCTTGCAGTTTTAGTCAAACAATTTTTTTACTAGTTACAAACATTAGTAATTTATATCTGATTTTTTTGACATCTTTTCATTTCTATTTATTTTTGTACTGCTCCAGACTTTCAAAATAATGTTAATTTTTGAGATAGTAGTAGATGTCCTTGTTTCCTTCTTGACTTTCATGGTAATTTCTCTAGCATTTTACCAAGAAGTGTCCTGTTAGTTACTCTATCAAAGAAAACTTTTAAAGCCAATAATGTTTATTGGGTTTTACTGAATACATTTTAACATTTTATTGTATAGGATTTTTATTGAATTATGTATACTACATCTTAAATATGAATTGATTTCTTAATATGAAGTCATCTTTGTGTTTTCAGAAAAGGCCAAGTTGGTTATGGTGTAAGCTGATAAATTGATTTATTGATTTTTATTTATAATTTGTGTGTTCATATTTATAAGTAAAATGTATTTATAGTTTTCTCTTTTTAATCTTTGTTAGAATTTGATGTTAGTTGATAATAACGAATTAGGAAGCTCTCCTGTTTTTCACTTGTATTAGAAGAGTTTATTTTGCTTGTGGATCATTTGTTTCTCCAAAGTTTAAAGCAAGTCACTTTATTTTTGTAAATGTTTCATAGAATTTGAGAAAGTTTATTTTCCATGGTTATAATATTGTATATATGTTTTGTTTGCTGTTTAGTCACTGAGTCATGTCTGACTCTTTTGCCATCCCATGGACTGTAGCCTGCAAGTCTTCTCTGTCCATGCGATTTCCCAGGCAAGAATACTGGAATGGGTCACCATTTTGTTCCATAAGGGATCTTTCCAACCCAGGGATTGAACCCATGTCTCCTGATCAAACACAAGTCTCCTGAACTGCAGGAAGATTCTTTATGCCTGAGCCACCAGGGAAGTCCTATATATATGTACATGCATTTAATTAATATTATCAACATGATGATATTATACTTATTAAACTTTTTTAGATCATAAAATTTTCACATACTTGATGACAAATAATTATGTTGATACTTTTATAAAATTGGTTTATTTGTATTCTTTGTGTATTTCTGACATCTTAGTGTATTAAAAGTATAAAGTATTCTCATAATAAATTATAAATTTATATATATAATCTATATAAAATATTTCCTATTGTATCTTTAAATCATTTTCCCTTGGATTCTGCTTTGTCTAATACAAATATTTCAGTTCTTTGTTTTTCTTCTTGCTTTTAATGTAGCCTTGATGATTCATTGATTTTTAAATTTCCTGTGTTGTTTTGGCTTTAGGTGTGTATATTTCTGTTTTTCAAGCAGCATACTGTAATGGTATTATCATTCATTGTTTTCATTGACACATACATAGACTCAACGTTTTAATAGGCGAGAGTCATACACTTATGTTTATTGTCATAACTGACAAGACTTTTCTTGTCTCTCTCATTTTGTTTTATGTTCTATAATATTTTTGATACCCTGCTTTCTTTTCCTTCTTCTTGTTTTTCCTTGTTTATTTGTTTTTAACCTCAGCCCTTTCCTTAAGTGATTTAGAGGGTAAATAACTCATTTTTATTACCTTTAAATGAAAATTTCATTATCTTTAAATGAAAATGCCTATTTTATGTTCATTATTTAGCTAGAGAGTGAATATTACTTATTTTCTCCTAATAAGATTGGGAATAAACTTTTTCATAGTCCTAATTTTTGTTCATTAAGCATTTTATATTATATATATTTTATTGTATGAGTAAATTATAACATTTTCATTAAGCTACTAATACATTATTTTTGATGATCGTTTCAATGATGACTTCCATTTTTTTAGTGCCTTGACTTTTCTTTTTTCACATTCTTCACTTTGATTAATGTTTTAGTTTCCCAGGAGAGGTAAGTGAGTATACACTTGCCGAGGAGTTTTGCACATGAAGATGTCCTTTACAGCTGAAGAGCAACTTGACTGGACACAGAATTCTTGGGCAACAAAATCTTCACTTTGGATAATGCTTTTGTTTAGGTAGAGCTGTCGCAAACACTAGCCATACACTGACTCATTGAGTTCTTCTGTATGAAAACCCTAATCATTATCTCCATTCTGAAGATGGTATAACTGAAGGACAGAAAGCTTAAGTAAATTGCTGAAGGTGAGACCACTGGTAAGTGGAGTCAAGATTTGAACCCAGACAATTTTGTTTCATAGCCTATACTTGTAACCACTATAGCAAATGGTTCATTAGACAGCCATTTGGAGATTTTTGTGTCTTAGGTATTTATAGATGTATTCATTGTCTCTAGGCTTTTAGAGAAGATACTGCTGACAAGTCATATTTTTCTTCACTGGCAAACAAGTTGTGTTTTTTTCTTCACTTTGCCTGGATGCGATACCAAACTATTAGTCTCTATGCTTTGTATTTTTAAGCAACTTTTGCATCTCTGCAAAGCTTTCTTCTAGCATTTCATTCATTTTATTGTTTCTTTAGTATTGTCTCCTTTTCAGATCCCTATATATGTACTGGTACTTGACTTACACATTTAACAAACATTTATTGATGATTTACCATGTGTCAGATACTGTGACTACAATGATGATGAAAATATGGCCACTGGCCTTATTAGTCTTATAGTCTAATTAGAGGGAGGAGGTTTTTAATAAAATAAACACTATTATAATTTTAAATGTCATTTAATGCAAAATTTGAAGGATGACTAGACTTTGCCATTTTAAAGAGTGAAAGAGTATATCAGGCAGAGGGAGCAGAATGAAAATGGGTTCAAGCAGGGTACATTTAATGAGCTCCAGGGTCTGCTGAAGGGCAGTGAACAATGGGAAGATTATTGTAACCTAAGGTGATCCATATAGTTAGGAACTTGATAAATATAGGTCTGCACAGTATATGTTAATCTTCGATTTTTTAACAAAAAGAAGCCATTACAAGTTTTAAAGTAATAAAATCAAATGATCTCATCCAACGAGAGAGTTGACTAAATGAAGCTAAATGGGTATGTAGGGAGACCAGTAGATGGTCATCACAATTGTCCAGCTAAAAGATGATGACAGCTTAGACTCGAATCTTGCTTGGAGAGGGGGAGAAAAGAAAAAGTTTCACAAACAATTACAAAGTAAATGCTTTATGTTTATGAATTTTAGTAGAAGTGACAGAAACCAACCTAAACTGTCATGACAAGTCTAATTATACAATTACAAGGATGTCTCCAAGGAATGAAGGCACATAGCTGACTTAGGGCCTGGAACCAAGAAGTAACTTACTTTCATTTCTCATCTCTGTTTCTAAAATTTCTCTGCCATCGTCTCTACCTGTGCGACTGACTTAACCTGTTCTATACTTCCAATAGACGATGATCACTCACATTTCTACATCTCTTCCTTCAGAAGTAAGCATGCAACTGAATTTTTAATTCTTTAGTTTCAATTCTAATTTCTCAAAAGCATGATCCAGGTTGTCCAAGTTGGGTCTTTTCAACTGGATTCAGGGGGGATTTTTATGATAAAAATAAGATTCTGAGGACCTCCCACATTGGATGGGGCTAGGGCTAGGTTTAGGAGTATACATGAGAAAGTCCCTGTCTAGTAATTTTTATTTTGTCATGAAAAAATAGATGAGGTAGATTGCTGAGAGTAAGAGAAAGTGGGAGAGTCAAACATTTGAAGAGATGGTTAAGGTTTGAAATTGCAATTGCAGAAAGAGAGAAACTGAGTACTAAAGAGAACTAGTACGACCTTAGGTAGCAGCTGGAATTATCAGCCTTCCATTTATGATGGTACCAAGCTTTCCAGGTGGTGCAATGCTAAAGAATCTTCCTATGTGGATTGTGCCAATGCAGGAGACCCACTGTAGGAGGAAATGGCAACCCACTCCAGTATTCTTGCCTGGAAGACTCCATGGACAGAGGATCCTGGCAGGCTATAGTCTATGAAGTTGCAAAGAATCAAACAGTCGACCAACTGACAGGGCACAATGAGTTTAGGTGTTAGATGACACAATGATGAACCATGCACGTTAAAGATGAGGAGATGTGTGAGGAGAAGAGGCTTATGGTTGGAGAGAAAGTAAAAAGACCAGCATATACGAAGACCCTGAGACAGGTGGTGGGTTTGAGGCACTTTGAGAAGTTTAGCAGGTGGGGTTACAAGTTGGCTTTTCCTCCACTTCTCACTCATCTCAGTGCCCCTAGTGCTCAACCCAATATCTACTCGTAGTAAATGCTCAGTGAACACTTTTTGAATGAATCTGGCCTTATCTGTGTTTTATCTAGCAATTTTCCTTCAAATTTTCTGTCCTCTAGATGGCACCCTTCCATAGTTTACAGGTGATGGAGTTTTCATCCTTTTTTGTGTTGGAAAAATTACTTAAATATTCTGGACCTCAATGTCCTCATCTGTAATATATAGGTGTACTAATAACCCCTACTTCACAGGTGGTTATGATGTTTCAGTCTAGCAAAATATGTAAAACATTCAGCTTTTAACTAAGTAGTCAATCAATACATTTTACCCAATATAATTATTGATTTTATTGTTGTTATGGGTATTATTTCAGCCTATGAGATCATCTATGTTCATGTTATTTCTTGGTCAGAGATCCTTCAGTCTGTACTTGACATTTGTGATTAGGAGGACACCAAACATCCTTTTCCCATTTAATTGTATCCTGAGTTCCCCTTTGAGACTCTAGCCTTTCCCAGTTCTGAATCCATTTGTCCGCGTGGGATGTCTACTCCAGGTGGTAGAGCAGCAACTCTGGAGGCTTTTGTCAATACTTGTATTTCATCTCCCTGATCACAGGGATTGTGGAAGTCCGACTAGAGCTAATGATATGTGCAATAATTTGCAGCTTTTGTCTCTTCTCTGGGAAAACTAGAGACTATTGTTTTTGACCACAATGCTATGAGGTGAGGTCCTGAAGTCTGTATCTATGGAAACCGTTGTTGCTGCAAGGAGAGCTGAGAGGACTTTCAAAGGGACCCTGAGGATCAAGGAGAGCAAAACAAAGAGAGGTTTAAGAATGAAGTTCTGGGTGGTATCTTTTTGAGCCCCTGGATCCATCCTGCCTCAAACAGTTTCAGATGCATTTCATTTTTAATCTAAACTAGCTTACGGTGGAATTTTGCCACTTGGATTATACAATCTTAACTTATACACGATTTTCACTGAGGATGCAATTTTGTCCATATTCTATTAAATATGTATTGACAGAAATAGAATTATTATTTCAATAATTTTACCTAGAAATTCCACTAGTGTAATAATCAATGGATGCTGTGCCATTAGGTAGGACATATATTCCTTTTTTTCTTTTCTGTATAAATCGAACTCTGGGATAATAAGATCTTTTGGAAATTAGTGACTCTTAATAGTTATGCTGTGGTTCTTATGGGTGATCACAGGGTAAAAGATATCTCCTCATATGAGTTTGTTCCTTTTTTTCCCTATGGCTTGTTTCACTTCTTAACGTAAAACAGAAACATTACCAAGATCTATTATTATCCACTTAATATAAATCTGAGACCAACATTTTGCTATGAATATTTATTATTTAGGGCTTCCCTGGAGGCTCAGATGGTAAAGAATCCAAATGCAATATGGGAGACCTGGGTTTGATCCCTGGGTTGGGAAGATCCCTTGGAGGAGGGCATGGCAACCCACTCTTGTATTCTTGCCTGGAGAATCCCCGTGGACAGAGGAACCTGGCAGGCTACAGTCCATGGAATCACAGAATCAATCAGACATGACTGAGCAACTAAACACACACATAGCACAATTATTATTTAATTTCTACCTTTCCATTGTATTCAAATTTTGAGAGACCATGGTTTTTACTACTCACAGAAGGAGTATTTGAAATGGAAGGAATTTTGGAATCAGACAGAACTGGGTTCCAATCTCAGCTCATTTACTTGCTAGCTCAGTGAACTCGGACCAGTTATTTAACTCTGAACCTTAACGGCATTTTTTTTTTTCAAATTTGGAACAATTAGAAATTCCCAGAGAGGAAAGTGTAGTGAGGAATACTGGGGCAGAATATGTAAAACACTTAGTCTATATTAAGATATCTAATAGCTTAAGCTGCTGCTGCTGCTAAGTTGCTTCAGTCGTGTCCAACTCTGCGACCCCAGCTTATAACAAGTATTATTTTCCTTTTCCCAATTAGTACATATAGCTTTATCTCTGAATATTTTAGTGAGAAGTCATGCAGATGTATTGTTCTTTGATTTAAAATATTAAATGTTTTTCTTTACTTCCTTCTACATGCTCAGTGAGAAAGTCTATTTAGATTAGATCTTGCTCAAGGCTAATTTGATGTCATGTATATGAATTACTTGAAGTGGCATAATCTATGCATAATGATAGGAATATCTGTATCTCTTAGCATATTATACATTTAGAATCATTAGGAACTTAGAACGCCATTAAACCCCTCTCCTATCATAATGTCCATACATAAGTTTTTTTTATATATATATTCAGTTCCATTGCAGAATTTTGACTTCCTATTTTTTGATTTGTTTCTAAACTTTGTATTATTTTATGTTGCTACCTATGCAACTCATAATAAGGACATTTACAAAAATATTTGTGAAAACCGTGTCCCATCCATTTAATATGAGCTGAGAGAGAAATCTCTTCCCCTTGGTTTTATTCTTATTATTGAAGCATTCTCAACATTTGGATCCCAAGTCTGAAGAGTTTTGTTCTTTACATTTCTGTATAAATATCTTGAATAGTTTTCATGAGAAATAAATTTTGCTTTTCTTCAGACTTCAGTTCTAAATTTGACAATCAGAAACCTTTTTATTTTATTATTTTGGCCTCTCTATGTGGTCTATAAGATACCAGTTCCCTGACCAGAGATTGAAACTCCAGTCCTTGGCCATGAACGTGCAGAGTCTTAACCACTGGACTGCCAGGGAATTTCCCAACAATCAGAAACCATTTAAAAATCTCCCAATTGCATGCCTTACCCAGTGGTCTGATGGCAAAGACTTGTTCATGCCAGGATCCCTCCTTAGTTCCCAGATGGAAAGTGAGATGAAATAGCCAAGAAGTCCTCTGCAACAGAGGGATTAAACATTTCCAAGTTTGAATCTGTCTGAGTTCTGGTATAGTTATACAAGTGACTTTGCTATGCTTTTTTATTGTTCAAGCTAAAGTGCAGGAGGGAGAAAATAAGCTCCTGAAAGTCAGTGAAGACAGAAAAAGAATAAGACTCTATTGCCTGAGATGCTTCTTTAGGTGTAATTATAGTTAAAATTTACAACCAAGATGCAAGACGGTGTGATGATTAGAAGCATGCATACGGAGCTGCCTGGGCTGGAACACAGGCCTGCCATTTACTCAGTTGGGAAGGGAACCTCCCTGTGTGCTTCTGTGCAAAGGAGATAAAAAAACAGGACCGACCTCATGGATTCTTGGGAGGACTGGTAAAAGTAAATAAAATACATGCACTGAGAAAAGTGCCTGGCATGTTGTAAATGGTCAAAAAACAATTGTTGTGTTTATTATTATTGTTGTCAATATTTAACAGTATACTGAACAGAAACTTCATATCAATAAATTAATTCAAAATATACAGACTAAATGGGGCTTCCCCAGTGGCTCAGTGGTTAAGAATCCACCCACAGTGCAGGAGACATGGGAGATGTGTATTTAGTCCCTGAGTTTAGAAGATCCTCTGGAGGAGAAAATGGCAACCCACTCCAATATTCTTGCCTGCAAAATCCCATGGACAGAGGAGCTTAACAGGCTACAGTCTATGGGGTCACAAAAAGAGTTAGACACGACTGAGTGACTGAGCATGAGCATGCTGACTAAATGCAGGTAAACATTTTAGGATTCTAGTAAATCTAGTTATATAGAAATCAGTGATATTCATATTAATATTATATTGATTCATGTTCATGAAAATGATCATTGTTGTCTAACGTATATTTTTACAGAAATCTTTACTTCAGAAATTTCTTCATAAGCACAGAATAAAAGCACTTTGCAAACAGAGCCTAAAGGAAAAAAAGAGACAAAAGCATTTTGACTTCCCATTTATTCTCCTGTAAACTGGATTGTAAGCCCGGCTAGAACTATTTCAGTTCTCTCCTTAATTCCTCTTTTATCCAAAAATCTTGAAAAAATCATCTATATTTGAAGTTACAATCTATTACTGCAGTTTTCTTCTTGGCCTTAGGTAACATCATTTCATTGCTCCTCTGCAGCTGCTCTTGCAGGAGGCATTGAAAAACCCAGAACTACTAAAACCCAACAAGTCCTTTTTACTTGTTACTGATGGAGGGTTCGAAGCAATCAACAATGTTGGCTTTTGTTCCTTCTTGAAGCTCTTCTCTTCCCCTGGCTTCCTCTTTCCTATATTTACCCTCTCTCTCTCAGCACTTCTTAATCTTCTCAGATACCTCTTTTCATGGTAATGTTGTTAATTTTTCATACTCCTTAGGATTTGTATCTTGAACATCTCAATGTTAGACTCTCTCTGATTGATTTGACCCAAGCCAATAATTTCAGGTTATCACCCAAAGTGTCCCAATTTCTATTTCTCAGCTTATGTCTCAGTAGTTTATATTTCTGTCTCTTAGATACCACAGTGCTCCATAAATATCTTAAGGTCACTGTGACCTCAACTAAAACTCAGTATTTTTCTTCCCACTCCAAAGTTGCTTCCATATTAATTCTTATTTAGACGGATGACTCTACCATCAACATGCTCATCTAAGACAGAAACATTTAAAAGACTGGAGGGAGCGGGCGGGAGGGCCAGGCCTGGAGGCCCCCACCCTGGCTTGTCCGCCCCCGCCGCGGCTGAGGAGGAAGAGGAGGATGACCTCCAGATACTCTAGGAAGGCGGTGCCACAGAACTTGGAGTTGAAAGGAGTAACAAAACATGCTCTTAATCATCATCCTCTTCCTGAGCAACTAGATGAAATTTCCTCTACCAATGACAGCCATGAAAAAGACATAAGTTCCCAAAGTGAATCTGACATCACACAAGAATCACCTTTTACATCAGCTGACACTGGAAATTCAAGGTCTGCTTTTCCAAGTTATACAAGCACAGGGATCTCTACTGAAGGCAGCTCAGACTTCTCCTGGGGATATGGAACTTGATGAAAATGCCACTGAAAAAGTCCAGGCAATGTTCACAGCCATTGACCAGCTCTTGTATGAGCAGAAGTTGAGTGTACATACTAAAAGTCTACAAGAAGAGTGCCAACAGTGGACATGTAGCTTTCCTCATCTCAGGATTCTGGGTCGGCAGATAATCACTCCAAGTGAAGGTTATGGACTGTACCCTAGATCCCCTTCTGCTGTTTCAGCTTCACATGAGGCAACACTGTCTCAAGAAAGAGATTCTACTATATTTGGCATTAGGGGAAAGAAGTTACATTTTTCATCTTCATATGCTCCTAAAGCATCTTCCATTGCCAAATCCCCTAGCTTGTGTTCTATGGAAAGAGAAGAAGACTGTATATTTTCTGAAGGAATAATAGAGGAATACCTAGCATTTGACCACACAGATACGGAAGAGGAGTTTCATGGAAATAAATCAGAAGCAGCTACAGAGAAACAGAAATTAGGGTATCCACCCATTGCTCCATTTTACTGCATGAAAGAGGATGTCTTTGCTTATGTGTTTGATGACGTGTGGAGCAAGGTTCTAAGTTGTATGGAACAGCTGACACATACTCACTGGGAGGGATTTGCTTCTGATGATGAGAGTAATGTTGCAATCACCAGACCAGCTTCACAAAGCCCCTGTGTGCTGAGTGAACTACAACCTTTGGTCTTACCTCGAGTACCACAGTCTAAGGTGCTGTCTGTCACCTCAAATCCGGTGAGTCTCTGTCAAGCAGCAAGTGGTCACCACCCAAATGTGAATGGTCTCTTGGTTCATGGCATGCCTCTACAGCCAAGAAATCTCTCCCTAATGGACAAGCTCCTGTAAGAAGTATAAAATTTTAAGACTATAGAGTTTAAGTAGATCACTAATAAATAAAAGGAAAGCAAAGTCAAGTCAATCAACATGCATGTATTGAGTACCTACCAAGCAACCAGAGACATGTGGGGAGTAAAAATATATAAGGAAAGTGGTCTTCACCTTCAAGGAGCTGATAAAATAACTGGTGAGAAGACACACAACTAAAAAGAGACCTGACCATATAGGGCATTCCTGTGACTGAGTGCCAGTGTGTGTACTTCAAGTGAGTGAACACTATGGCAGTCCCAAAGAAGGGAAGCATTTGGTGGGTAAGTGCAGGTTTTAAATGTGTCCTTGAAAGATGGAAGTTTGGATAAGCAGAGAAGAGCGGCAAGGCTATTGCGGATATGAGAAATGATGTGGGGAAAGGTTTGGAGACAGGAAAATACAAGTATTTAGCAAGAGAAAGCAGATCATTTTTTGCTATAGTAGAATAGGAGGCAATAGGTTAGAACTTTAATATTCTGATCAAAGACCACTGATGTGATTAGTGGGAAAGAAGAGACTGAAATTAAAGAACTTTGGAACCAGACAAGGGAGGGTTTTGAATGTCATGTTTCTGAGATCCATTCATGCTGCATCCATCCATCCATTTACTGCCAACTAGTATTCTATTTTAATGATATACCACAATTGATTTACCCATTCTTCTGTTAATGAACACTTGGGCTACTTTGCAGGTTGGGGCCGTTATATATAAAAGGCACAATACATATTCTTATACAGGTCTTTTTTGTGGACATATGGTCTCATTTATCAATATATAGAAGTGAAAGGATAAGTATATGTTTAATTTTATAATAAACTTTCATAAAATTTTTTCAAAAAAAAAAAAAGACACTGGATTGTTTCCTGAACACTTCCCAATATTTCCTATTGGTGCTCAAGACCAGCTGAATCTGTCTTTTAAATTAATTAACTCTATCCTCTCTCTACATCTACAGCCCTAGTTAGTTTTCCTTTGCTTTGTTTTCATTTTTACTTACAATATTACAATAACCCCTGTAGTGTAGGGCAATAAAAGACCATAAAGGTAATGAAGAACACTGGATTTTTAGAGAAAAAGAAACCTAAATAAGTAGAACCTCTAATGTAAGTAGGAATGGGGTGTGATAAGTTGGCATTTGATCCTTCCACAGAATGAAAATTTCTTAACGCTCAACTTCTCTGCCACTCTGTATGCTTTTCATGGCACTTACCACAACCTGCCCTATACTGCAATTATTTGTGTACTTGACTCATCTTACATGCTAGTGTTTCACTTCAGTTCACTTTAGTCTCTCAGTCGTGTCCAACTCTTTGTGTCCCCATGGACTGCAGCACACCAGGCTTCCCTGTGCATCACCAAATCCCGGAGCTTGCTCAAACTCATGTCCATCGAATCGGTGATGCCATCCAACCATCCATCCTCTGTCGTCCCCTTCTCCTCCTGCCTTCAATCTTTCCCAGCATCAGGGTCTTTTCAAATGAGTCAGTTCTTTACATTAGGAGGTCAAAGTATTGGAGCTTCAGCATCAGCATCTGGCCTTCCAATGAATATTCAGGACTAATTTCCTTTGGGATGGACTAGTTGGATCTCTTTATAGTCCAAGGAACCCTCAAGAGTCTTCTCCAACACCACAGTTCAAAAGCATCAATTTTTAAGCACTCAGCTTTCTTTATAGTCCAACTCTCACTCTAAACATGACTACCGAAAAAAAACTACAGCTTTGACTAGATGAAACTTGTTCGGCAAAGAAATGTCTCTGCTTTTTAGTATGCCATCTAGATTTGGCAGAGCTTTTCTTCCAAGGAGCAAGCGTCTTTTAGTTTCACAGCTAAAGTCACCATCTATAGTGACTTTGGAGCCCCCAAAAATAAAGTCTGTTACTGGTTCCATTGTTTCCCCATCTATTTGCAATGAAGTGATGGGACCAGATGCCATGATCTTAGTTTTCTGAATGTTGAATTTTAAGTCAACTTTTTCCCTCTCCTCTTTCACTTTCATCAAAAGGCTCTTTTTCGTTCTTCTTTCCTTTCTGCCATAAGGGTGGTGTCATCTGCATATCTGAGGTTATCGCTATTTCTTCCAGCAAACTTGATTCCAGCTTGTGCTTCATCCAGCCTAGCATTTCTTATGAGGTACTCTTTCCCAATTTGAAACCAGCCCATTGTTCCATGTCCAGCTCTAACTGTTGCTTGCTGACCTGCATACAGATTTCTCAAGAGGCAGGTCAGGTGGTCTGGTATTTCCATCTCTTGAAGAATTATCCACAGTTTGTGGTGATCCACACAGATAAAGGCTTTAGCATAGTCAATAAAGCAGA
The DNA here is from genome assembly GCA_007570785.1 of Antilocapra americana. NCBI lineage: Eukaryota > Metazoa > Chordata > Mammalia > Artiodactyla > Antilocapridae > Antilocapra > Antilocapra americana. The sequence goes on from ML661885.1 coordinate 23,060,394, forward strand.
AATAAATGTTTTCCTGGAACTCTCTTGCTTTTTCTATGATCCAGCGGATGTTGGCAATTTGATCCTTGGTCCCTCTGCTGTTTCGAAATCTAGCTTGAACATCTGGAAGTTCACAGTTCACATACTGTTGAAGCCTGGCTTAGAAAATTTTGAGCATTTCTTTGCTAGTGTGTGAGATGAGTGCAATTGTTTGAACATTCTTTGGCATTGCCTTTCTTTGGGATTGGAATGAAAACTGACCTTTTCCAGTCCTGTGGCCACTGCTGAGTTTTCCCGATTTGCTGACATATTGAGTGCAGTACTTTCACAGCATCATCTTTTGGATTTGAAATAGCTCAACTGGAATTCCATCACCTCCACTAGCTTTGTTCATAGTGATGCTTCCTAAGGCCCACTTGACTTTGCATTCCAGGATGTCTGGCTCTAGGTGAGTGGTCACACCATCATGGTTATCTGGGTCATGAAGATTTTTTTTGGATAGTTCTTCTGTGTATTCTTGCCACCTCTTCTTAATATCTTCTGCTCCTGTTAGGTCCATATCATCTCTGTTCTTTATTGTGCCCATCTTTGCTAGAAATATTCCCTTGGTATCTCTAATTTTCTTGAAGAGATCTCTAGTCTTTCCCATTCTATTATTTTCCTCTATTTGCACTGATCACTGAAGAAGGCTTTCTTGTCTCTCATTGCTATTCTTTGGAACTCTGGATTCAGATGAGTATATCTTTCCTTTTCTCCTTTGCCTTTAGCTTCTCTTGTTTTCTCAGCTATTTTTAAGGTGTTGCAGACAGCCATTTTGCTTTTTTGCATTTCTTTTTCTTGGGGAAAGTCTTGATCCCTGCCTCCTGTACAGTGTCATGAACCTCTGTCCATAGTTCTTTAGGCACTCTGTCTATCAGATCTAATCCCTTGAATCTATTTGTCACTTCCTCTGTATAATCATAAGAGATATGATTTAGATCATACCTGAATGATCTAGTGGTTTTCCCTACTTTCTTCCATTTAAGTCTGGATTTTGCAATAAGGAGTTTATAACCTGAGCCACTGTCAGCTCCTGGTCTTGTTTTTGCTGATGGTATAGAGCTTCTCTGCGACTGCAAGGGATATAATCAATCTGACTTCGATATTGACCATCTGGTGATGTCATGCATATAGTCATCTCTTTTGCTGTTGGAAGAGGGTGTTTACTATGACCAGTGTGTTCTCTTGGCAAAACTCTGCTAGCCTTTGCTCTGCTTCATTTTGTACTCCAAAGCCAAACTTACCCGTTACTCCAGGTATCTCTTGAGCTCCTACTTTTGAATTCCAGTCCCCTATGATGAAAAGGACATCTTTTTTTGGCATTAGTTCTAGAAGGCCTTTTAGGTTATCATAGAACCATTCAACTTCAGCTTCTTTAGCATTACTGGTCAGGGCATAGATTTGGATACTGAATGGTTTACCTTGGAAATGAACAGAGATCATTCTGTCATTTTTAAGATTGCACCCAAGGGCTGCATATGAGGGCTATTCCATTTCTTCTAGGGGATTCTCACCCACATTAGTAGATATAATGGTTGTCTGAATTAAATTCACCCATTCCAGTCCATTTTAGTTCACTGATTCCTAAAATGTTGATATTTACTCTTGCCATTTCCTGTTATAAATGTTGATATTTACTCTGTAAATATCCTGTTATAAATGTTGACATTTACTCTGCCACTTCTGATTCACCTTGATTCATGGACCTAATATCCCAGGTTCCTATGTAGTATTGCTAGAGTTTAAGTTTTCTAAAATTAAGAGACGTCTCTTATTTTTATCCATCCACCTTCCCTCAAGAAATGCTTGGTACAGTTTTGCTATTCAACAGGTGTAAAATTGAGATGAGCTGTGAATTTTTCTATTAATAAGTTTCTTGGGAGCTATCAGAAACACACATGTCTATTACTAAATCTGTTCTAAATTACATGGAATGTCCCCGTCTTCCTTCTAATATACACTAAATGTCTCTGTTTTCAAAGCTTCTCATCAAAAGATTATTTATTTAAAAAAAACAGAATAGTCATAAACATCTTTAAAGTAGCAATCTCTAGACTTCGTAGCCCTGAATTATCATCGTGTTGAAAGAGGCAATAAGGTGCATTGTCAGGATCACAGACTCTGATCTAGATCTATTTGGGTCGAAATCTTGGCTCCACCCTCAGAAGCTGTGTGTCCTAAGTAAGGTACTTAATCCTCCTGTGCCTCACTTTCAGTATGTGTAAGACAGATGATAGAACAAGATCTATCTCATAATGCTGGTGTGAGAGTGAAACGAATGACTCTATATAAAATGCTTAGAAAAGTATTTGGGATGTTGTCAGTGCTCAAGTGGTGTTATATGCACTCAGTTGTTTGTCTGCCCCTCCCCTGAAAGCATGAACTTCTAAATGGTTGATACTGTGTTTTCTTGGTCTTTGTATTTCAAGTGACCAGCACAGTGCCTGACACATTATAAACTCTGAAAGAGAAGAACCTGGGATAAAATTTCTTCTTATCCTAGAGGTGAACATAAACTTGCTCCCTGTCTTGGATATCCACAGAACTTTATTTTCCTCTTGTCATCAACCTCATATTTAACCCTGCTGGTTTTCATTTATTTTATAATTCAGTCATAATGAATTTTAAAATCCACTCTAACTTCCAGAGATCTCTGGAGACTTGCCTCATCAGTCTGATATCACATTCATTTACATTCCTTGTTTTTTCATTTCCTTGTATGAGGACTAAGAATTGTTCCAATAAAACACTTTTAAGATTCCATTACACATACTGTGTGCTATTTATTCCTGCCTACACATTCAAATTAACAAGTAAGAAAGTGCGTATGCCCTGATCTACTATTAAAAACTGTAATGCTACATCTTTTATAACTGAAAAAAATTAGACCTGGACTATGCTTTGGTAACCATCTAAACTAATAGTTTAAATGGAAAGTATTTATGCTACTTGATCATTCTCCCATGATGGTAAATTCTTCAGTAGCCCCCATGATAAAAAAATAATAATAATAATCTGTCTTTGCCTGTGTTTTCCAGAAATAGAGAACGTATTACTCCAAAGTCATCTTGTTCTTTTGGTGGGAAATTATTTCTTATATTGAATATAACCTATTGCTCTAAAAACTAACATAGGTTAAAACAGATCACCATTTTCCATGATGGTCTTCAAATATTTGAGAACAGGTATTTTATTTCCTGATATAAATCAAGACTATACTGATGGCGTTCAAAAATTTTTAGAATTAAATGCACATAAATATAATTTAATCCTATTATTTTACAGATGAAGAAATGGAAAAGAAGAGAGGTTGAGTAATTTGCCCAATGTCACACATTTGTTCATTCACTGTGTACTCAGACATCAGCCTGATAAATTCACAATTTTATAATTTATTATAACATATGACAGTTTTATGGTTGAGTATAACATATATCATTTTATAATATATGATATAATTTGCTGTAACAAATACATGATGCACAAATTGTTATTTTATTACATAAATAACACTGAAGACCTTACAGCCAATTCATTCTCTCCCTTCCCTCCCCAGGGGCTACCACTAACCCCTATTTGTTATTTAACATTCAAACATATTGTATCAGTCAGTGTTTCAGCAGAGAAACAGAATCACCGTGGGTGACATGGAATAAAGGATTTATGTTAGGGATCTGATTTTATACAATTGTAGGCACTGTCGAAGAAGTGGAAGCCTGTTGCCTCTGCATCTGGGATGGAAGTCATTGAAGATTCATAGACATGAAGCAGGGCAGAATGACAACTGGGAACATAAATCAGCTCCTCATTTTGCCTCCAGCCTTGGCAATGCTGGTGAAATCGAAGGAGCTGGAACCCTTTGCCATGAGGCTGCACACATGCCTGGCACTGGACTCAGAGTAGCTGAAACAGAAGCTGCTGGCCTGGATGAGGTGCAAGCCTGGTGGCTCCTCCAGGCCAGTGAGGAAAGCAACAGTCAGACAGAATGTGTGGGCTCCGTCACGGCTCCTGGTCGCCACAGAATGCATAATGCTGTGTAGTTGCCTACAGTATGCCCTTAATCTCTGCCAGTCAGCCAAAGCCAGGGCTCAGCAGCAAAGAGGACCCACAGAGCTCTTCCCTCACCTTGCTTTGTCAACAGATTTCTCAGTGTGATGTTTTCTCAGGACTGACAACCGGCTTGAACTAAAAAGTGTGTCATGTCTATCAATTTCAGTACCTGAACCATTCGCTCCTTTAATCACTTGTAAAGGGAGGATGTGTCATGAACATGAGAATCAGTGCATCATCTAAACATTGTCCTGAGGGTGAAATGAGATGATTATGAAGTACCTGGTTTAGTGAGAGGCATACAGTAAGCTCTCGATAAATAGTTATAAATATTAATAGTATTACATAGTATTAGTCCCTCAGTTATGTCTGACTCTTTGGAACCCCATGGACTATATGTAGCGTGCCAGGCTCTTCCGTCCATAGAATTTTCTAGGCAAGAGTACTGAAGTGGATTGCCATTCCCTTCTCCAGTGGATCAAATTGCATTGCAGGTGGACTCTTTACCGTCTGAGCCACCAAGGAAGTCCGCAGTATTAGTGTACCTTAAAACTCTCTCTGCTTCTCAGGACTTCCCTGTTGGTCCAGTGGTTAAGAATCCACCTTCTAATGCAGGGGACCTGGGTTCAATCCCTGGTTGGGAAACTCAGATCCTGCAGGCTGCAATGAAGATCTTGCCTTCCACAACTAAGACCCAATGCAGTCAAGTTAATTAATTAATTTAAAAACTCCTACTGCTTCTATTTGTGTTTCACCATTGAACACTAGACTTCTTGAAGATAAGGTTTCTGAGTGTTAAGTACTGTATCCTCAGAAGCCTAGCTCAGAGCCTGATCTATAGAAGGTGTTCAACACTTGGAGACTGTATTGAAAATGAATTTGTAAGACGCTTTCCTGGCAGCAGTTCCTAGGAGAGGAGAGAGAATTTATGAGGATATTCAACACATGAGAATGAGGAGGGCACCATCATTGGGGGAAACACTCAAATACCAATCCTGTTTGCATGAGTTCTGTGATGTTAGAACTTAAGCTGTTCTTGACTTATTCTGTAAATGGTATTGGTATATTCAGCTACCAATTTAGAAAAATTCGAGTTCTATCACTAGGTAGCATCATATGGTAAAATGAATTTCAGGTGGATAAAACATTTAAATAGAAAAAGTAAAATCATCGAATTTTGGAGGAAAATAAGTAGGGATGAATGTGTAACTTTGGAGCAATATTTTCTAAGCATGTTACCCAAGAACAATTTAAAAAAAGCTTTAATCCTATAAAAATAAGAAAAAAATTATCTATTTAAAACTCTTAATGAACTGAGGAAAAGAATGAATTGTACTGATATTTGCAAAATACATGACATAAGTGTTAACATGTTAACTTGTGAGGGATTCCAATAAACTAGTATGAAAAATATGAATAAATCAATAGAAAAATGTACAAATGTACAGTCATTTCAAAAAAGAAGAAAGAGAAATTGCCAATAAGAATACGAAAAAAATAGCTCCCCTTAATTGTTTAAAAATTGCCAGTTAAAACAAAAAATATATAAACAAAAAGATCTACTCTATAATACAGGGAACTATATTCAACATTTTGTAATAACTTTTTCTATAATGAAAAAGAATATGGAAAGAATCACTTTGTTGTACAATTGAAACGGACATGACAGTGTAAACAACTATACTTCAGTTTAAAAAAAAAAATCTGGGGTCTTCCCAGGTGGCTCAGTTGATAAGAATCCACCAACCAATGCAGAGAACATGGGTGAGATCCCCAGTCCAGGAAGATTCCACATGCTGTGCAGCGACTAAGCCCCTGTGCCATAACTACTGAAGTCTGTGTGCTTTAGGGCCCATCAACAAAGAGTAGCCCTCACTCTCCGCAACTAGAGAAAGCCCTCAAACACCAATGAAGACCCAGCACAGCTATAAATAAATAACGTTTTTTTAAAAAATCTGGGACTTCCCAGGTCGATCAGGTGGATAAAAATCCACCTGGCAATGCAAAGGACAGGAGTTCAATCCCTGGTCCGAGCAGCTCCCACAGGCTGCAAAGCAAACTACTGAGCCCGTGTGCCTCAATTACTGGACCCCACATGCCTCTGCTCTAAAACAGAGATGCCACACAATGAGAAGCCCACACGCCACAACTAGTCCTAGGGACTAGGAAGTCCCTGCTTGCTCCCTGCAACTGGGGAAAGCCTGAGCACAGCAACGCATACCCAGAGCAGCCAATAAATAAAGAAATAACTGTTAAAAGTTCTACTTAAAAAAATTTTTTTTTTTAAATCTGGAAAGTCCCTATTGTTACACAAAATAACATGTTCTCAGGCTCTAGGGATTATGACATAGCAGCATTTGGGGATCATTACTGTCTGCCACAATAGGTTTAAAATGATTGACTCTTACGTAGATTTCTCATCCCCCTCTTCTTTGAGTGAGAACACCAGTACCAGAGTAGTCACAAACCATACTAGACAGCAAATTGCAGTTTCACTTTGCCTACAGTTTGAGTAGCTTGGGCCTGGCAACACTGTCCCAGCCTGTTCCATTTATTTTCTGACATTTAAACAGGAGTCAATCTTTCAAAATATTGATTCTGAACTTTTAAAAACCTCTATTAAGTAACCATAAATATTAATTTTTTTATCTCCTGCTTTCTTATCCCTCAACTTGAATAGTGTGTCAAATATCATTTTATACTCAAACCATTTTCCTTTTCTTTTTTTTGCTAAGTATTAAATTTGAAGGTTGAACAAAGGAAAGCACCTCATCAAGAAGTAATGGGTTTACCTTGCAGTCAGGGTGAAAAAATTCTCTCTGATCCAGACATACAGGAGTCTCCATCCTTCTTAATTGATTTTACACTTCTACTTCACTTGCAGACACAAAAATACTTGGTCCAAAAAAGAAATGAGAAATCACAATGGCTTGAGTTTGAGTTTTTGAGTGAATCAGCACAAAGTTGTTCCATGAATGTTTCCGTCGTTTTTTAAGAGGCAATGAAATTAAGTGAAAAAAAACCTCAGTGAAACCACTGCTTTCTGCCTCGTGTTTCCCATCTACGAGTTGGAAGAGCCCTGTCTTCCCTTATCTTATTATGTAATTTTAAAACGTGAAATGTACAGGCTAATGGGCCTTTATAGTATTAGGTTACATACATGTATTTGATATGCATATGTTGAAGGTTGAATTCAACCTTCATTCTAAGCATTCAATCTCTCACTCAGCTCACTGGATATTTGGCAAGTATCTATTCCTTCAATAAATATTCAATAAAATGCCTGCCTTGTGCTCTGAAAGGGCAAACTGGAAATTCCCATGCAATATAATTATAAAATTTAGACAAGTGCATAAAACCTTGAATGTGGAATAAGCTGTAAGCATAAATGATGAAGAATGGGTCTGGAAAAAGTACCATCAATGAATTGGCAGAAAGGAGATGGGCAAATGGAAAAGCTGCAGGGAGTCTAAAACTTTCAGTGAATCATTTTGTATTGACTCCTCTATAATAAGCAAAAACCAAATATGAGTAGCCATTTCAAATGATTTATACTATATTAACATTCAAATGAATGGCAATATTAAAAAAATCAATTCAGTTTATTTAAGCTAAAATTTTCTAACAACTGCACATATCACACACACACACATATACATGAGTAGGAATAAGATGCCTCACTGCCTAAACTTCTAGATAGATAACTGTAATGGTTCTTCAATACTCTCATTGTTGTTAAGTCTCTTACGTCACTGACTGAATCTTTCTCCAGTAGCTGGATAGAACCCGAAACAAGACGCATAGTTTCTTTGAGGTCCAGAGTTTCCACCTAGAAGATAAACCTTCAAGAGTAAAGAGGGAGTAAGGAGATCATGACCACTGTGGGTACAAGTGCCATTGATCATGAGAGTTAAGGTTCTTATCTTTTATCAAGAGAAGCTCAATTTCTGTGATTGGTTGCTCTGTACAGTTCAGCTCAATTGCATCCAATTGTTGTGACCCCATGGACTGAAGCAAGCCAGGTCTCCTTGTCCATAACCACCTCCTGGAGTTTACACAAACTCATGTCCATTGAGTCAGTGATGCCATCAAATCATCTCATCCTCTGTCATCACCTTCACCTCTGGCCCTCAATCCTTCCTAGCATCAGGGTCTTTTCAAATGAGTCAGTTCTTCACATCAGGTGGCCAAAGTACTGGAGTTTCACATTCAGCATCAGTCCTTCCAATGAATATTCAGGACTGATTTCCTTTAGGTTGGACTGGTTGGATCTCCTTGCAGTCCAAGGGACTCTCAAGAGTCTTCTCCAACACTGCAGTTCAAAAGCATCAATTTTTCGGTGCTCAGCCTTCTTCACCGTCCAACTCTAACATCCATACATGACTACTGGAAAAACCATAGCTTTAAATGGACCTTTGTTGGCAAAGTAATGTCTCTGATTTTTAATATGCTCCTTAGGTTGGTTGTAACATTTTTTTCCAAGGAGTAAGGGTCTTTTAATTCCATGGCTGCAGTCACCATCTGCAGTGATTTTGGATCTCCAAAAAATAAAGTCAGCCACTGTTTCCCCATCTATTTGCCATGAAGTGACGGGACCATATGCCATGATCTTAGTTTTCTGAATGTTAAGTTTTAAGCCAACTTTTTCACTCTCCTCTTTCACTTTCATTAAGAGGCTGTTTAGTTCTTTTTCACTTTCTGCCATAAAGATGGTGTCATCTGCATATCTGAGGTTATTGATATTTCTCCCAGAAATCTTGATTCCAGCTTGTGCTTCATCCAGCCCAGAGTTTCTCATGATGTGCTCTGCATGTAAGTTAAATAAGCAGGGTGACAATATACAGCCTGATGTACTCCTTTCCCTATTTGGAACCAGTCTGTTGTTTCATGTCCAGTTCTAACTGTTGTTTCCTGACCTGCATACAGATTTCTTAAGAGGCAGGTCAGGCGGTCTGTAATCCCGTCTCTTGAAGAATTTTCCACAGTTAGTTGTGATCCACACAGTCAAAGGCTTTGGAATAGTCAATAAAGCAGAAATAAATGTTTTTCTGGAACTCTCTTGCATTTTCGATGATCCAGTGGATGTTGGCAATTTGATCCCTAGTTCCTCTGCCTTTTTGAAATCTAGCTTGAACATCTGGAAATTCACGGTTCACATACTGTTGAAGCCTGACTCAGAAAACTTTGAGCATTACTTTGCTAGTGTGTGAGATGAGTGCAATTGTTTGAGCATTCTTTGGCATTGCCTTTCTTTGGGATTCGAATGAAAACTGACCTTTCCCAGTCTTGTGGCCACTGCTGAGTTTTCCAAATTTTCTGGCATATTGAGTGTAGCACTTTCACAGCATCATCTTTCAGGATTTGAAATAGCTCAACTGGAATTCCATCACCTCCACTAGCATTGTTCATAGTGGTGCTTCTTAAGGCCTACTTGACTTTACATCCCAGGATGTCTGGCTCTAGGTGAATGATCACACCATCGTGGTAATCTGGGATATGAAGATTTTTTTTGGATAGTTCTTCAGTGTATTTTTGCCACTTCTTAATATCTTCCGCTTCTGTTAGGTCCATACCATTTCTGTCCTTTATTGTGCTCATCATTGAATGTAGTGTTCCCTTGGTATCTCTAATTTTCTTGAAAAGATGTCTAGTCTTTCCCATTCTATTATTTTCCTCTATTTCTTCGCATTGATCACTGAGGAAGCCTTTCTTATCTCTCCTTGTTATTCTTTGGAACTCGGCATTCAAATGGGTATATCTTTCCTTTTTTCCTTTGCCTTTAGCTTCTCTTGTTTTCTCAGCTATTTGTAAGGTGTTGTCAGACAACCATTTTGCCTTTTTCCATTTTTTTTCTTGGGGATGGTCTTGATCACTGCCTCTTGTACAATGTCATGAAACTTTGTATATAGTTCTTCAGGCACGCTATCAGATCTAATCCCTTGAATCTGTTTGTCACTTCCGCTGTATAATCATAAGGGATTTAATTTAGGTCATATCTGAATGCTGTAGTGGTTTTCTCCACTTTCTTCAATTTAAGTCTGAATTTGGCATAAGGAGTTCATGATTTGAGCCACAGTCAGCTCTCAGTCTTGTTTTTGCTGGCTATTTAGAGCTTCTCCATCTTTGGCTGCAAAGAATATAATCAATCTGATTTCAGTGTTGACCATCAGGTGATGTCCATGTGTAAAGCCTTCTCTTGTGTTGTTGGAAGACGAGTTTGCTATGACCAGTCTGTTCTCCTGGCAAAACTCTATTAGCCTTTGCCCTGCTTCATTCTGTACTCCCAGGCCAATTTTGCTTCTTACTCCAGATGTTTCTTGACTTCCCACTTTTTCATTCCTGTCCCCTATAATGAAAAGGGCATCTTTTTTGGATGTTAGTTCCAGAAGATCTGTAGGTCTTCATAGAACCATTCAGCTTCAGCTTCTTCAACATTACTGGTTGGGGCACAGACTTGGACTACTGTGATATTGAATGGTTTGCCTTGGAAATGAACAGAGATCATTCCATCTTTTTTGAGACTGCATTTCAGACTCTTTCGTTGACTATGATGGCTACTCCATTTCTCCTAAGGGATTCTTACCCATAGTTATCTGAGTTAAATTCACACATTCCAGTCCATTTTAGTTTGCTGATTCCTAAAAATGTTAACATTCACTCTTTCCATCTCCTATTTGACTACTTCTAATATACCTTAATTCATTAGACTTCCCTGGTGGCTCAGATGGTAAAGCATCTACCTACAATGTGGGAAACTCGGGTTCAATCCCTGAGTCAGGAAGATCTCCTGGAGAAGGAAAAGGCAACCCACTTCAATATTCTTGCCTGGAAAATCCCATGGACAGAGGAGCCTGGTAGGCTACAGTCCATGGGGTCACAAAGAGTCCGACATGACTGAACGACTTCACTTTCACTTTCATGGACCTAACATTCCAGGTTCCTATGCAATATTGCTCTTTATAGCATTGGCCTTTGCTTCTATCAACAGTCACATCCACAGCTGCATGTTGTTTTTGCTTTGTCTCCATCTCTTCATTCTTTCTGGAGTTCTTCATTCTTTCTCCACTTATCTCCAGTAGCATATTGGGCACCTACCAACCTGGGGAGTTCATCTTTCAGTGTCCTATCTTTTTGCCTTTTCATACTCTTCATGGGGTTCTCAAGGCAAGAATATTGAAGAGGTTTGCCACTCCCTTATCCAGTGAACCACATTTCTTCAGAACTCTCCACCATGACCCATCCATCTTGGGTGGCCCTACACAGCATAGCTCATAGTTTCATTGAGCTAGACAAGGCTGTGGTCCATGTGATCAGATTGATTAGTTTTCTGTGGTTGTGGTTTTCAGTCTGTCTGTCCTCTGATGGAGAGGATAAGAGGCTCATGGATAAGTGACTGCACGGTGCTAGAGTGGCCATGAGGAGACACTCCATGTCCAAGGTTTCCCTGAGGTTGTTACTATTCATTCTGTTGCTAAAAGAGGCTTCATGCAAGCTAGATAACCTCCTGTGTTGGTCTAGATAGGATGAGTATTTATGCTGACTCTGATACCCCATCCATTGAACTGCCCAATTCTGCTAATCTTCACAGTAAGCAACCCCCACATGTTTGCTTAAAGAAGATGTTACTTCTGGAAATGGAACTTACCAGTCATGATTCACATAACCATATACTCTATGGAGAATCCTGTGGACAGAGCAGCCTGTCAGGCTACAGCCCATAGGATCACAGGGTTGGATACAACTGAAATGATTTAGCATGCATTCATGACCTATGGAGGGCATTCAAGAAAGTTGGAAAAATGAAATGGAAGTCTTAGAACTAAGTTTAATAGACATGTTCATTGGAACACAGTGAAAAATGAAGTTTGAGATTGGAAAACTGGATGAGACACTTAGATTTGATCCATTTACCCTTTCTTATCAAAATCCTTTTTTTTTCCTAAGAGCAAGGGAGGGTAAATTCACACCCATTGGGATGTGAAGGGTATGGGATGAGTGGGATGCAAAGGACTGGGATAGGAGGCACTCATTGGCTATCAGTTATTTCATTATTAGATTTAATCTGAAGCTTCTGCTGTGTTAATTTTAAAAATCCATTTTATTTAACATAACCATAATTATCAGATTACTTAACATATGTAACAATTGATATCGCAATGATGAACTTTTTTTTTTAATTTGAAATAATCTAGTTTAGCTGGAGAAGGCAATGGCAACCCACTCCAGTACTCCTGCCTGGAAAATCCCATGGACAGAGGAGCCTGGTAGGCTGCAGTCCATGGGGTCGCTAAGAGGTGGACACGACTGGGCGACTTCACTTTCACTTTTCACTTTCATGCATTGGAGAAGGAAATGGCAACCCATTCCAGGGTTATTGCCTGGAGAATCCCAGGGAAGGGGGAGCCTGGTGGGCTGCCATCTATGGGGTCACACAGAGTCAGATGACTGAAGTAACTTAGCAGCAGCAGGAGTTTAGCAGGTCAACATGAAGGCTATGATTAAATGGACTTTGAGTTAATATCTTAGCATTGCTACTTTCTAGCTGTAAACATAAAACAAATTATTTAACCTCTTTTTTTTTAATAAAGATTTTTTGTAGCACTCCACAGTATGTGGGGCCTTGCTTCCCCAATCAAGGACTGAAAGCCATATCCTCTGCATTGGAAAGCAGAATCCTAACTCAGATATGCAGATGACACCACCCTTATGGCAGAAAGTGAAGAAGAACTAAAGAGCCCCTTGATGAAAGTGAAAGAGGAGAGTGGAAAAGTTGGCTTAAAGTTCAACATTCAGAAAACTAAGATCATGGCATCTGGTCCTATCATTTCATGACAAATAGATGGGGAAACAGTGGAAACTGGCAGACTTTATTTTGGGGGGCTCTAAAATCACTGCAGATGATGATTGCAGCCATGAAATTAAAAGACACTTGTTCCTTGGAAGGAAAGTTATGACCAACCTAGACAGCAAACTAAAAGGCAGAGACATTACTTTACCAACAAAGGTCTGTCTAGTCAAAGCTCTGGTTTTTCCAGTGGTCATGTATGGATATGAGAGTTGGACTATAAACAAAGCTGAGCGCCGAAGAATTGATGCTTTTGAACTGTGGTGTTGGAGAAGACTCTTGAGAGTTCCTTGGACTGCAAGAAGATCCAACCAGTCCATCCTAAAGGAGATCAGTCCTCAGTGTTCATTGGAAGGACTGATATTGAAGCTGAAACTCCAATAATTTGGCCACCTGATGTGAAGAGCTGACTCATAGGAAAAGACCCTGATGCTGGGATAATTGAGGGCCAGAGGAGAAGGGGACGACAGAGGATGAGATGATTGGATGGCATCACCGACTCAATAAACATGAGTTTGGGTAAACTCTGGGAGTTGGTGATGGACAGGGAGACCTGGCGTACTGCAGTTAATGGGGTCGCAAAGAGTCAGACACGACTGAGCGATTGAACTGAACTGAACACTGGACTGCCAGAGAATTCCCTATTTAACCTTTCTTTATGCCTCAGTTACCTTATTTTTAAAGTGAGGAGGATTATGTTAGTACCCACATCACAGGGGTGTTGTGAGGATCAAAAGATAAGTGGCACTTGAACTGAGAACCATGTTTTGCACCTTGTAAATGTTCAACAAGTATTGATTATATTATTATTATTGGTATCCCAAAGTTCAACATACCTTTTGGCTCTGAACTATAGTTAAAGAAGGCTTCTGCAGAGGCTCACTGGTAAGGAATCTACCCACAGTGCAGGAGATGAAAGAGACTGGGGTTCGATCCCTGGGTGGGGAAGACTCCCTGGAGGAAGAAAATGGCAGCCCACTGCAGTATTCTTGTCGGGAAAATCCCATTAACAGAGGAAACTGGCAGTCTACAGTGCATAGGGTCATGTAGTAAAAGAATGAAGGCAACTGGAAATCACTGTAGACTAACATAAATTCTACCACAGTAAGACAAAAACAACTTCCTTTCCCAAATTACTTACAGAGATGATAATTTCACACAAACTCAGTGGTGCTATGGAGCACTGTGTCAGTTGATGGGAAAGAAGACCTGGTGAGGCAGCCCATAACTCTGGTTCCTGCTGACAGCTGGACCACTAAGCTACAGAACTCCTCCTCTAAATTTGATGAAAATTTTCACTATGGCAAAGTATGAATCTACCCCAGCGGGACTTCAAGAGCTGGGATGAGAAGAGCAGACAAAAGCATTTTCATCAAAGCTCAACTGGGTGGAATGTGTGCCATTGACCTGACACTTTAAAATAAGACTGTGGTGACTTGGACTCCATCCAAATATGGCTCGCTTCTCCAAGACCGTCCCCCTCTCAGTAGCATACGGAAGAAATCACCATTCCTTCACGTCCTCATCTTATACCCTTCTTGTCATTCATATGAAACACTCGGCTGGATTAAGTCTTTATGGGTTTGGGGTACTGAAAACACCATGATGCTATGCAGATCCACTGACCCCTAACACATCATTCAAAAACAGCCATGAAGTCTGTAAAAGGAATTGTAGCACTTGTTACCTTGAACTTGCATATTTACCTATCTAACATTATCAGGGACCAAGGTTTCTGAGGACATCAGTTAGTGCCTTTATCCATTTCTAGATCCTGGCTACCTAACACAGTGCCTTGCACATAGCAGCTATTGAAAAAAAAATGGTTCAACATGTAAATGAATGAAAGAATGAATGACTTAATTTTATGTCAGCCTGTCTATAGAGTGGCCCTGACTTAGATAAATAGGATGATTGTGTACTTTTAGTATTAGTTTAAGCAGAAAGTGCAATACTTTAGGGGAAAGTGTTCATTCTTCTTGGATGGTTGCATATATGTCTATACTCAATCACTAAGTCGTGTCTGAGCCTTTGCAACCTCATGGATCCTCTGTCCAGGGGATTATCCAGGCAAGAATACTTGGATTGCCATTTTCTTCTCCAGTGGACCTTCCCAACCCAGGGATCAAATCTAGGTCCCCTGCATTACAGGCAGACTCTTTATAGCCAGAGCTACCAGAAAAGTCCCTGAGTATATGTCTGACTGCCCTCAAAATTGAAAGAACAGAGTTCAGGGTTCTGGAAAGTTTCTTAGGCATTTTCCAGAAATACTCCAAAATCGCAATTCCTGGGGAGAAAAGCTAACCTCATTGGTGCTTCCTGGCACAAGTGCTAAGGCTGCATCCTGGTGACCAATTCCTAATGATGCATCAAGTATTTTCTTGTTCAGGATATCAATTTAAACAGGCTGAAGCAAAATGATGAAAAGCAATTGAACATTCTTAGGAGTGATTTGGAGTTTGAGAAGATTCTCTAAGATTAGAATCTTAGAACCAAAAGATTCTAAGATTCTAAGGATTCCTGAGATACTTAGGAATCCTAAGAGTCCTTAAGGAGGTCACACTATAAAGGAAGAAAGTAAATGAGATCTAAATAGGAGACAGGGGGACAGATGAGATGAATTAACCTTAGTTTGAAAAGTTTTATTTTATTGTGTAGCAATACACAGAGAAAAATTACACATAGAATGTTAGAGCTGGCTGGAAACTTTGGGAAGATTTGATTCTGAATTCTACAAATCAGGGGGCTGTGGCCAGGGTGTTAAAGCAAATTGTCCAGAGGGACACAGGGGATTAGTGACGGAGTCAGGATTGTAAAATGGGGTGCCCTGTTTCTAACCCCTGCTCTTTCCAATCTCCTAGCTGGCTGTCTAACCCTGGATCAGAAGCAGAAGGCACTCCTGGGGTTATTTGGAAGAGCATTTGTCATCTGGCTGCCGCACTCATGGGAGAGCCAGACCACTTGATGGTGGAAAAAGACGATGGAAATGCGAAATGTGAAGATGGAACTGCAGACTTTATATGGAAAACATGAACCAACGATGGTTTGAAATATTAAAAATAGGTTCAATTCAATTTAAATTCTATTGGACACCAGCTTAAGGGCTATAAACAAGATGTCTGGAAAACTTTATGTAGCTATCTTCCTTTCTGCTGCATTAGGCAAATTAAAAGGATAGTCCCCATCCTCTGGGAACTTATTTAAAGGTTGAAAATGTTGAATTTAATAAAGAAAAGGGAATAAAATATAGACCAAACATTACTCCTACGATCTCTTGGCCTTGGCTTCTGTGATGTAGAACAAACAGCCCAGAGCTGGAAAGGAAAGAATTGGATTCTAATCCTATTGGATTCTAATCCTATTTAAGCAATGGCTTCATTCATTTTACCAATAGTCTGGGGTTCAGTGTATTTATCTGCAAAGTGAGATTTGATGAGATGCAGTATTATATATATATATATATATATATATATATATATATATATTACATGTGCATGCTTAGTTGTTAAGTCGTGTTCAATTCTTTGTCATCCTATGGACTATAGCCTGCCAGGATGCTCTGTCCTTGGAACTTTTCAGGCAAGAATCCTGGAGTGGGCTGCCATTTCCTTCTCCAGGAGATCTTCCCCACCCAAGGACTAAACCCATGTCTCCTGTGTCTTTTGCATTGCAGGCAGATTCTTTACCCACTGAGCCACCAGGGAAACCCCACAGTATCTTTAATAGTCTTTGCCAAATTTAACATTCTAGATTGACCTTTTTTTTTTTTTTAATGAGTAGACTTTCGTTTGTTAACCATTTACTGTGCACCAGGTATTGTGCAAGATGTTATGCATACTGAATGCTGAAAAAGACCAGTATGATCCTGACCTTGTGAAACAGAGAGATAAGAAATAAATAAGAAACCATAACTAGGTAACTTTTTAAGCTCTGTGAGAGTCCCTTGGACTGCAAGGAGATCCAACCAGTCCATCCTAAAGGAAATAAGTCTTGAATATTCATTGGAAGGACTGATGTTGAAGCTGAAATTCCAATACTTTGGCCAGCTGATGCAAAGAACTGACTCATTTGAAAAGACCCTGATGCTGGAAAAGATTGAAGGTGGGAGAAGCAGGTGACAGAGGATGAGATGGTTGGATGGCACCACCGACTGGATGGACATGAGTTTGAATAAACTCTAGGAGTTGGTGATGGACAGGGAGACCTGGTGTGCTGCAGTCCATGGGGTTTCAAAGAGTCGGACATGACTGAGTGACTGAACTGAACTGAACTGAATGACTAATAAGAGAAGCAAAGCTGGGTGAGAAAGTAACATCAGGGGTGGAAGACAGACTCCTTTGTGTCTTATCCATGGAAGACCTGAAGTTTAAGATGAGCATTTAATTGCTACAGAAAGAATGTTCCTAACAGAGAAGGCTGCATATGTAGAGGCCTTGAGGTCAGAAAGAGCTTGCTATGTCTGAGGACCTGACAGAAAGTGGCTGTGGCTGGAAGATGGTGAATAAAGGGGAAAGAATGTATGAAATGAGGACAGAGCAGGTCTTGCAAGATCTGGCAGACTGTGGGAGGCAGTTTGCATCTTATCCCCCATGCAGCAGGAAGCCATAGGAGACTTTAAAGCAGATGACCTATGTGATTTAATTCATGTATCAGAAAAATGACTTTTGATTTTGCATAGAGAAGGTAGCTGGACAGGGATGCAGAGAGAGATGGGGAGGAGGTGACTGAGGTAATTAAGTGAGGTGGTGGCTTGGATGAGAGTTACACAGTGGAAATGAAAAAGAGGGAGTAGATATAAGAGATGTTTTAGAGGTTGTGTTGCTAGGACTTACTATTAGCCTGTGTCTGGTAGGTTTGCGGAAAAGAGAAGTCAAGGTCAAAGGTGATTTAAGTATTTAAGTAGATGGTGGTGCCACTTACCTGAGAAGGCTGCAGAAAAAAAGAGGACTCAGGTGGAGACAAAAATTAGTAACTCTGTTTGGTCTTGTCAACCTTGAGTTGCTTATTAGCCATGTCCAGAGACATACCAAACAGATAATTGGTTACTTGAGCCTGGATCTCAGAGGAATAGTCTGGGCAGAAGACGTACACATTTTAGGAATGTCAGAATATGGCTTATAGCCAAGGTTATGCAGATACCCAGAGAAAGAATGAAAATAGGAGAGAATGTCCAAGATTGTGACATAAGTGAAGGAGTATGCTGCAGAGGCTGAGAAAGAATGATCAGTGAGATAGATGGACTAAAAACTCAAATAAGCAAGAAGACAATGTTTCAAAGAGAGAAAAGTTGGCAGTGTTGAAAAATACTGAGAAAAAAAGAAATTTGTTGATCCTTGATGTAGAAGAAAAATGAATTTACTTGGGTTTTTTCTTCTTGAATAATAAGAGTAATTGTTACGGAAGGCAGGTTAAAAAAGTAAATAACCCCCTCTGCCCCATTGATTCCCCTCCCCCCATCAGTCTGGTAACAGGAAGAAACCACACCATCAACACAATTGAGTTAGCATGTTTCTTTAACAACAAAGAGACTTGACTTTTTATATAACCAAATGTGGTGTTTTAGTGACTTTTGGATAATAAGCAGTTTTGTGAATTTAAATTTCTTCCTTTCTGTATTTTTAGGACCAATTTCATATGTAATAAGATGTTTTTAAAAAGGGGAAAAATTTTTGAGAAAAATATTCCTGTTTTTACCATGTGATGTTCCACAAGCACAGCTGTAGAAAAGGGCTCGTCAGTTGAATAAAAGTGACATTTGATAGAGAGAGGGAAGGAAGAAAAGAGAGTAGAGATGAGCCTCCATGGGGAACAGGCTAGAGAGAGATGAGTTAGTCTTGCTGAGTTGTCTGAAGCTATAAAACACTGTGGTAGAAAATCCAGCTGTGATGTGGTGTCATGTAGCCATAGGAGCAGTGGATAGAAGACTGGAAGTGCATGGAAGAAGTGACTGGAAGACAGGGACCAGATAAAAGTGACAGCAAAGGAGAGAATGGACATCCAAAGTGTAAGGAAAACCCTGGCTCAAACAGAGCTTTGCAAACCTCAGTGGAAGTCAGCAGGGGCGGCTGGTGGCCCCAAAACAGGTGTCTTACTCTGGATGCTAAGTTATTTTGATTCTTAGAGGTCATCAAACAGTGGGGGCACCTTACACTGACTGAGTTCACTTAGAAAGTGACTAGGAGAAAAACCCTTAAGTGACCGAATTTTCCTTGAAACTGCAAAAATCCAGTCTGTCCTTGGTACCATAAGTGTGGGACAGAAACTAGGAATAATACTTACATTTTTTGCATACTTGAGTTTTGTGGTTTGAAAATTTTAAAAATATTAACTGGAGTTGAAAGAGAGTGGGAAGAGTTTTTACACTGTCAGTTATTCTCTCAAGAAAGGGAAGAATATTTTTCCCACATAAATGATTTCATCTTCTGGACATACTATTTCATTCTTTAATCATAATTATCAGCATACTTATCATGTATAGGACTTATTATGTGTGAAACATGATATAAAAGACTTTATGTGTATATTTCATTCAATTCCCACATTATTCTATAAGCTAAAAGGAATTACCATTTTATCCATGAAAAACAAAGGTCTATATAATAATTTAAGTAGCACTAAGTAATTTTTCAAGTGTCACATAACAGAATCCACTTGATCCCTAAGTCTTTCTTTCTAATCTCTCTTTCTAGTTTCCATTTCACCCAGTCAATAGCTAATGATAATAATTTCCATTTAGTAAGACTACTCTTGACAAGTGCTGAGTTAATTGCTTTAAATATTACATTTCCCTTACTCCTTACATCAAGTTCATGTTTTATTATTTCCATTTAATGGATGAACAAACTGAAGCCCATGGATGTCACTAGACACTAGAGCCAGGATTTAAACTTAAGTCTGTCTTCAAACTCCATGTTCTTAACTATATTATCATACTTTGCCACTCAGACATCTGAGAGTCTATGGCTCTTAGGTAACCTTTTCCCAGTAGTCAAATATGCATGTGAGAGTTGAAGGCTGAATGCCTAATAATCGATGTTTTTGAACCATGATATGGGAGAAGACTCTTGAGAGTCCCTTGAACAGCAAGGAGATCAAACCAGTCAATCCTAAAGGAAATCAATCCTGACTATTCATTGGAGGGACTGATGCTGAGGCTGAAGCTCCAATAACTTGGCCACCTGATAAAAAAAGCTGGCTCACTGGGAAAGACCTTGATGCTGGGAAAGATTGTTGCAGCAAGCTCCAGGAAATGGTGAAGGACAGGGAAGCCTGGTGTGCTACAGTCCATGGGGTAGCAAAGAGTTGGACACAACTGAGCAGTTAAGCAACAATAACCATTTTAAACAAACTGCAAGAGTGGTAAAGAATCCTTTGCTTAGTCTATTAATTTAAAGGACCTGTACTGGCCATCCACAAAAAAAATCCCCTTTTTGGACACTTAGCCAACCTCCTTTGAAGTTGAGTGTGGCCAATAATAATGTGAGTGAGCATGAAACGTGCCATTTCCAGGCTTGGCCCATTAATCCAGCTATACTGCCCAACATACCTTTTCGCCTTGATCTGACTGGGTTCAGATTTCGAGTGGAGTCTAGGAAATGAAAGAACCATAGATAGGAGTAGCTGGGATCCCCGAATAACAGCCTGGAGCAGAATCATCTTCAGAGAACTGATAGCTACTCAGAACTGTTGGGGACAGTGGAGGAAGAGTTTTTATTGTGTTAAACTGTTATGTTTTGATTTATTTAGTATTTGCTACTGTATCTTAGCTTTCCCCAGAAAGTATGAATGGAAAAGGACATAAAGGGAGAAAAGATAGCTGACAGAAAGTAAAGGAGCTACATGAAAATCAGATAAAAATCATTGTAGAGAAATTACAATGGGCATGCTGCAACTATTTACAGTTTAGAGAGAGCATTTTTGATTGTTATGTGGTTGAATGGGAACAAGCCCAGTACAACAGTGGGGGCAGGAAGATCAATTAAAAAGCTTCAGTAGCAACCCAGGAAATACATGATGGTGGACTGACCTAGAATGGTGGAAGAGGAGTGGACAAATTTAGGCTAGTTTAATGTTATAGAGTCATCAGGTCTGGTGGCTGATTTTACAAGGACTGGGAAAAGGGGAGGGGAGGACTCAAGGATGATACCTTTGTTTCTGACCAGATGGTGGTCACGTCATTCACAGATGTATGTGACACAGGAGGAAGGGCAAGTTGGTGAGGTGGAGTAGAGGTGGTGAGTTTGGCTTTTGATATGTTGCCAAGAGGAGCTTCAGGAAGGATTGAACATACCAATCCAGAGCTCAGGAGAGAGAAACACATGGCAGGTCTCACTACAGAATGTGTTTAACTGGTGATTACTACTAAGGGAGGAGATGAGATTTTCCCATATTTTGCATAATGAATACAATGTAAACGCCCCCTCCCCTCCACCCCTGCTCTCTCCTGTCCCCCATGCACACGTTCTTGCTATGGATTCACCAAAAAATAAAATGCAATCATCTTCCTCTCTATCTTCATTTCTTCCAAGAAAATTCAGCAGGTCTGAGCTCTCTTATTTCCAAGAGGCTAGTGAATTCCGTGTGGGTGTGTGTGCACGCGTGCGCACTCACCCAGGCGAGCATGCAAACATGGGCTTGTGCATGCACAAGTTTTCAGTATGATGAAGCTGCATTGTCAGAGAGACAATGGGGATGCAGGCTGTGGTTTTGCTGGGTTAAAGGAGAGCCTGCTCAAAGCCAAGTCAGTGGTTTCATTCACTGTGAAGGTGGACAAAGGTTAAGAATTTGGAGGCTTTCTGCTCATCATAATGCAATGAAGGTAGAAAGATCTCTGATGAGGGGAGGAGGCTGTGCTGGTGCCAGGCTCATGGAAGCCGAGGTGAAGAGCTCTGCATCTAAAGGTGGCAAGATGAACATGGTGCTGCCTGCAAGACTACATACATTCGAATGGACGGCAGCCTTTAGAAGGAAGCGGTCGCAGGGGCCACTGCTTTGGACTGAAGCCCAAAGGTTTCTGTCATGTTCACCCTGTACTTCACAAGTCTAGGTTCTGCTGCTGACAAAGAATAAGGTAGAGAACTTGCAAAAGTGATCATTGAAAGTTTTGCTAATTTTTAGTAAGTGGCTACTCAAAATGGATTTAATTTGACTTAGTGGGGGGAATACAGTGGCATTTCTTCTGCCGGTATTTTTTAATAAAACGCGTTTCATATACATAAGGAATCTAGGCACCAAGAGGTTGAATGTCTTTTCCGCCATCACACAAGCTATGATTCTGTCTTCTAGACTCAAGTTCTTTTAAGACAGGTTGAAAGCAAATTGAGAGCTTCTAATCCCTTATCCCCTTCTCCTTCCCCTGCTGTGCACATCTTTCTTTCCAAAGCAAGTTACCTTTAACTTGAACAGGTATGATCACTGGAGGGTTTAACAAGGTTATGCACAAGGAGGACACTTTCATTGCCAGAAGAAATTCTCATGGGGACTAATATTGAATGAAATGTGATTCCTTTCTTTAGGGTTATATTTTTTTATAATTATCCCAATTTTTTTTCTTCTTTCTTTTTTAACTGAAAGCATTAGTTGCCCAGTCGTGTCTTTGTCTGACTCTTTGTGACCCTGTGGATTGTAGCTCTCCAGGCTCCTCTGTCCATGGAATTTTCCAGGCAAGAATACTGAAGTGGGTTGCCATTCCCTTCTCCAGGGAAACTTCCCGACCCAGGGATCGAACCTAGTCTCTTGCATTGCAGATGGATTTTTTACCATCTGAGTCACCAGGCAAGCTCTTTCTGTTTTAAATTGGAGTATAATTGCTTTACAATGTTGTGCTAGCTTCTGCTATGCAACAACTACATTATACATATATTCCCTCCCTCGTAAGCCTCCTTCCCTAGGGGTGTACTTCTGATCCACAAAACTGATGCTTGCCAAAATTAGCTTCCTTTCTCTCTTGTTACCTTTAATGCCTCATGTATTTCAGCTCAACAGCCCATCTCTGTACCAATCTGAATGATTCACGAAGCTGAAAGCGTAGCTATATCCAGAGGTGGCCTGGGTGACCTGCATTTCATGGGCTGCTACATTAGAGCCAGCACGGTTCCCTGATTTGCTCTGATGCTCTCAACTGCCAGAGACTGATCGGAATGTGCAGTCGCTCATGGTAGAAGGGGAAACGTGTTTCTCATTCAGCAAGAATGCGGTTCCAACCACAGAGTTTACACCACGGTTACATTTGAAGTTCAACCCTAGAACTTTGTGGCAGTAAAAGTGGTCGTGATTTATAGGAAAATGTCACTCGGCTGTCTCCTCTATAAAAGCCTTTTACAACTCTCATTGAATATAAATCAGAATGTATGCAGCCAACAAAGTGATGGTTTTGGCATAACACTTCCAAGACGAAAAGAAATGGACTAGAATGGTCTTGGCTTTTTACTGAGGACAGATATTACAGGAATTTATTACTGATCCAAAATCAATACTCTTGTCTTTAAAAATAGGTAGGAGTAAATTTATGTCTTGGGGAAATTCCAAATTAATTAAAGCTGTCATTCTGGAGTTTACCCACAGATACCGAGGGTGCCATGCTTTTGCAGTTTAAAATTAAGCTGAAAGTGTTTTTCTTTTCTTTCCGTCTTGCTAAACCACATTCTTAGATACATAACTCAAGCATTAGGCTGTATTTCATTCTAGTGGGGAGAAAAAGGGTGGGTCTTCCCAGGATTCGTTTGCTAAATTCGTCTTGGAGATACATGAGACGCCTCAAGTTATACTCTTCTCCAAGGGTCAAAAAGATGTTAAAAATGAAAGAGCAAACAATTGAAATCGGTGTTTGAAAAGGCTGCTCCCATTTTCTCCTGTGATTTTGCATCATAGAACATTGGAAGTGGAAATCTAGATACAGAATTAAGGGGTTGAGGGAGACTGACACTGTGAGAATCTGGAAAGAGCAAATCTGTGGCAGAGGGGAGGGAGCGGGTAAAATGTCTTCATGTGACTGCTTAAGGGGTGGAAAAAGAATGTGGAGAATTCATTTGGAAGGATGATACCATAAAAGACTCTCAGAAGGGTCTAAGATAGCCAGTCAGGCAAAGGGTAGAAAAACTTCTACTTCTCTCTATGGCAATTACCCTTACCCTCCCCTTCCCAACACACAGATTGGCCAGACCCCACCTGAATCATTGGCTTCTGAATGACACACCGTGGATGAGTAGGGCAGTCAATACAAGAGTTAATGATATATATTATTTAACAACTTTCAGAGGAATAAGGAGAGTTCATCATAGGTAAAGGAAGTCCTCAGAGGACATGGTACCTGTTTTGTGAAAGAGGAAATATGCCTGTTGTATAAAGTGTCAGTGGTTTGACGTAATGGTAACAGGAAGGTCTTACATTCATTCACTCCACAAAACATTTATTATGTATTATGTAGTAGGTAGAGTTTTAGACACTGGAAATGCAGTGAGATAGACTTTCAGTTTTGTAAAGAGTGTCACTCTTCCTCTTCCATAATCAGCATTATTGATTCTAAATAGAATTTTTTAAATTCATTTCATGTGTGGTCCCATTGCTCCTTTCTTTTTATAAGTTTTATTTCCTTTTCTTTTAACATTTTATTTTGCAATGGAGTATGCTTATTCTAAGGACTGATGCTGAAGGTGAAGCTACAATACTTTGGCCACCTAATACAAAGAGCCAGCTCACTGGAAAAGATCCTGATACTGGGAAAGATTTGAAGGCAAAAAGAGAAGAGGGAGGCAGAGAATGAGATGGTTAGATAGTATCACCAACTCAGTAGACATGAATTTGAGCAAACAGTAGGAGATAGTGAAGGAAAGGGAAGCCTGGCATGCTGCAGTCCATGGGGCAGCAAAGAGTCAGACACTACTTAGCCACTAAACAACAATAGCTGATTAGCAAAGAGACTCTGCAATACGTATACATGTACCCATTCTCCTCCAACTCCCCTCCCATCCAGACCGCCACATAACATTGAGAAGAGTTCCCTGTGCTATACAATAGGTCCTTGTTATCCATTTTAAATATACACTGCTCCTTTCCTTAGTCTCTGCTCTCCTTTAATCTTTGTTCATATAGACATGAAATCTCTGTGGTGGTTATAAGGACCAAACACAGTTCACTCTCAGAGTCTGAAAATAAACCAATAAGCTTTCTAAGGTATGAGGTATGAGCTTTGCAGTGATGGACTGGGCTGACTTAACATATGCGAGTTTCCTATCATGAGGTCTTTCAAGCATCATCTTGATGGTTACTTGAAAGAGATACTGTGGAAGCTATTCTAACACTTATGACAGAGATGGGCTTGTTTTGAGAAGGTATAAAAAGAAGCATAGTGTTGTGAAAAGATGCCTAGTGATTCAGAGGTCTGGTATTCATGTTTATACAGAGGTTTAATATTAAAGTAGAGTTAGAAGTGAATTCACAGAAGCTCATCTTTCTCTCTTCCCTCTCTACCTAATGTTGTATCCTAGTTCCTGCATTATAATGTTTTTGAATAATAGTCTTTTTTATTTTTCCTAGTTATTTTTCTTAATAATACTATGGCTTTTTAAAAAAATAATATCCTTCTGATATGGTACAACTTTTCAGAATACAGAAAATTCAGTTAACTTGGGATCTTCCAGACTTACTTACTACCAGACTTATGACATTAAACAAGAGTCTCTAAGGAAGAGATACCATTCCTGGATAAGAGAGTGCTAGGCTCCTGTTTCTCTGCCCTTTTGTTAAGTGAACAATCATAGTAAACAAGAGGGGGAAATTGAACACAGAATCAACAAGATATGATACTAAGATGCGTGCGTGCTAAGTCACTTCAGTCATGTCCAACTCTGTGTGACCCTATGGACCATAGCCCACCAGTGTCTTCTGTCCAGGGGATTCTTCAGGCAAGAAGACTGGAGTGGGTTGCCATGCCCTCCTCCAGGGGATCTTCCTGACCCAGAGATCAAATCTATGTCTCTTACATCTCTGCATTGGCAGGCAGGTTCTTTACCACTAACACCTCCTGGGCTCCCTGTGATACTCCTGTGTCGTGCTTAGTCACTCAGTTGTGTCTGACTTTGTGACCCCACAGACTGTAGCCCGCCAGGCTCCTCTGTCCATGGAATTCCCCAGGCAAGAAGACTGGAGTGGGTTGCCATACCCTCCTCCAGGGGAGCTTCCCAACCCAGGGATTGAACCCAGGTCTCCTGCATTGCAGGTGGTTTCTTTACCATTTGAGCCGCCAGAGAAGCCCATTGTACTAACAACATTATACTAACAAGACATATAAAAAAAAATCTTTGTAAAAGTTTCTCTCTCTAGTTGTTTAGTTGAGCCCTATGACCTTTATGACATGGTTGAAGCCATGAATCTAAAAATAATATCATATCTGACTTGCATAATTCTACTAGTCATATAATTTTTGACCCTTTTACATCACCCCAGCATTACAAAGTGTTGTGACATGGGTCTTGGAACCCTTAATATTATCAAATGGGACAAGTTAATGAATGACTTACGTTAAACTTTTCAAAGGAGTGGAAAATGTATGTAAGGTAATGTGGGGTTGAAGACATCAGAAAAAAGTCAGCTTGAATAATGAAACAATGGCAACTTCAGTATGATTAGAGTTTGATATAATGTCACAAGAGGCTAAAGTCATTTCAGTTTGCTTTATTAAAAGACCCATTTGCAGAAAGGTACCAATGAACTTTTCCCACTTAAGAAAACATCTGGGACTTTCCTGGTGGTCCAGTGGTTAAGAATCTGAATCCACTTGCCAAGGGTGAATACAGGGGATATGGGTTTGATCCCTGGTTCAAGTTTTCACATGCCACAGGGAAACTAAGCCCATGTGCCACAACTACTGAAGCTTGTGCCCTTAGAGCCCATGCTCCACAACAAGAGTACCCTCGGCTCGCCACAACAAGAGAAAGCTGGCACTCAGCAATCAAGATCCAGCACAGCCAAAAAAGAACACACCTGGAGCCTAGGTTTCCTTTCCACCCAACACACAATTATGAGGAACATTGGTCAATGGAATGGACTCAGAAGTGGTTGCTTCTATGATCCACCATTTGGAAATGATTGAAAGAGCTAAGTATACTTAGTATGACTAGGGTAGTGACATGAGAGTCACCACCAAATAACTGAAGAACAGACAGAGGGAAGAAGAAAACCACGTGTGCTATTCCAGATGCGAAAGCCAATCTAGGACCAGATGTGTAATTTAGCTTCAATATAAGGAGATATTTTGTAATGGTTCACATTATTTAAATATAGAAAGAATCTCCTTCTGAAATGTTCTTGTCATTGGATGTGTTCAAGAGGATGAGTAATAATCCCACTGTGGCTATTAGAGAAAGGATTCTTGTAATTGTTAGAAGAACAAACTAGATGTTTCTTTTTACTTCAAATTTATTATTGTTTTAACAAGGGTTCTGTAAGTGAATTTGGTGGCTAGAAATTCTTATGGTGTTCAGAGGCCTATAGAAAGAGGAATACCATGCTCTAAGGCTATTGGCAGAGAAGTGACTTGGATGACCCTTTGCAAACGGTCATCCAAATCACTTAGGCAATCAGTCAATCATTGATGGTAGATAGCACAACCCTTGACAAAACTCCAGATTTCCTAGACCATGTATCCCCAGTTTATTATCTAAAAGGGTTCTTTTCATTTCTTCATGGTACTTTGGGAGAAGAAGGATACAGGAGAGTAGAGGGGATATCACAGGACTAGTAGGTATGTGAGAAAGGAATTTTGCTACCATTTTCCAATCACAACCATGTGTTAGAAGCTATTGAAAGAGTTTGAAAGCTATGATGTCAACAACTTTCTAGGCATTTCCTTTACTGACACACTGCTGGTAGGCTGAGAAAACTGATACCAGGAGAAATAGAATCTAGCTGATTAAATATATAATAATAATTAAATAAATAATTCAGGTATGTGATATCCCTGACTTTTATATAAACTAACCCATTCCCTCAACCATATCCACGGGATGCCCAGTGGCCTCCTTACAGTCACATGGACATCTCTGCTTCTAATTTCCTGTGCTTTCTGAACCCTATGTCTTACTAATCTCTCATCAGCATTTCTTTTTCTTGTTGGATACTTTTCATACAAGTATGGGAGAAGGCAAGGCAACCCATTCCAGTTCTCTTGCCAGGAGAATCCCATGGACAGAGCAGACTGGTAGGCTACAGTCCATGGGGTCTCTAAGAGTCGGACACGACTGAGCCTCTTCACTTTTACTTTTTACTTTCATGCTTTGGAGAAGGAAATGGCAACTCACTCCGGTGTTCTTGCCTGGAGAATCCCAGGGACAGGGGAGCCTGGTGGGCTGCCGTCTATGGGGTCGCACAGAGTTGGACATGACTGAAGCGACTTAGCAGCAGCAGCAGCATACAAGAATTGTGAGTAGAATGTGTAGATTTTATCAGAAGATAAAGGATGTTTTTATAGAGATACATAGCAAATAACTCGAACACTGAACGTAGGCAAACCTTTGTTATGAAAAATCTGGACTGTTTGTCACCTGCCATTTCTCCCAGACAGCGTTTCTTCTCTTTCTTACACACAGCATTTCTTGACAGGCTACAGACACTGTTAAACATACACTCTAGGTGTTACTTTGTCCTCCTCCATCTCCCTTCCCTCCTCCTCCATCTCTCTTCTTTCACTTAAACCATCAGTCACATTCTCACTTTCCAGAGCTGAAGTCGCCAGTTGTGATACCTTTCCAACAAACAAAATTCTTTCCCGAGTATTCAAATTGCCAATATATGGGATTTTTTCCCCTAATTTCTCCTTTAGGTTATCTAATGGAACCTCTGTTTGCTATATCACTGAAACCAGACTTGATTGTTGAGGATAGAGAGTTCAATGGAAGCAAAGTGAGATTTGAAGGGAAAAAAATTTGATTTAAATACCAGCTTTGGGAGGGGACATATGTACATTTATGGTTGATTCATGTTTATGTATGACAGAAATCAAACCAATACTGTGAACCAGTCACCAATCAACTAAAAATAAATACGTATTTAAAAACTAAAAATAAAAAATGCATAAATAAATACCAGCTTTGCCATTTAATGGCTGTGTGACCTTGGGCAATAAACATAACCTCTCTGAATCTCTTTGTCTTCATAAACTGGGAATGACTTTCATCTTAGAAAATAACTATGAGGATTACCAGAGCATATGTAGACATATCATTCAAGGATTGATACTTGGCAAATGCTAATATCTCAATAAATGTTTATTTCTATTATCTTGGACTCAATTTCTTTTTTTTTTCTAGCTTATTTTCAATGTCTTATAACCACGTTCTGATCGATAGCTTGAAATCTTGAGGAACATTTGTGCTATTGAAATATTGAACAAGCAGACAGATAAGTTTGCTAAGATAAGTAAAGTTTATAGATAAATTCTAGCCTTTTCTTTGTATATTGTAAAACCAAATTCCTACATTATTATACACCCAAACAATGCAGTTGAGGAACTAGATTCCAACAAAGTAGAAAGCAGGATAACCATTGACAAAGAATTTACTTGGGAGGACACCAAGCTTTTAAATGATGGGATTGTGTGGAACATTCCATATACTGTTAATATGCTTTCTTCATTGGTGGCAACTGATGGAATTTTTTCTTTCTGGGGGGGTGACAGAGAATTCACTCAGAGAATGATGTCAAGCAGGGTGAAAGTTTGGAATCTAAGTTGGACACAGGCCGGTCCTTCAGCAGCTCTTTGGAAATTCTAATGACAATTTGATAATGGAAAAAGAGTGCTGTTTACAGCTAAATTTCAAAAATTATGTCCTTTTCCCCTTTGGCAATTTTTATCCTTAGCAATCTTTTCTGCCTCCTACTCACAGACTGGCCAGACAATAGCATCAAATCAATTTTGATTTTCATGCAAATAAAATACACTAACTTAATGTGACGTGAAAGAGCTGGCTTCAGAATAAATCTTTGTTGAAAGACAGCTGAATTAGATTTAAAATGGAAGTGAAACAAAGTCGAATTTTAAGGCATTGGTTTAAAAGACACTGTCTTACACTGTTTAGGGTTTGACCCATATAAGGTAGAGACCAGAATCAACCAGTCCCACTATATACATTTCAACTGTTTGATTGCATGTGTTTTCATTTTTATTTATTTTTCCAATAATTTATTTTCCCTCAAAATACTAAGTTAGTGTTTAAATACAGAACAAGTCCACGTATAGAACTGTGTTGGAATAGACACAATATAAAATGTCCTAATCATTATCATCCTGTTTCATTTAATTTGTGAAGTTCCTTGCAGTTTCCAAATCTGTCTTCTAAATTTCACTTGCTTCAGTTGTCATTATCCCTAAACTACAGTTGAAGGTACTGTAACCTAAGAGAGGTGAAGAGACTCACCGAATCCATCTATTTGAAAGCACCATCACTGCTTTCTTCTAGATCTAATTTCCTGGCCGACTGAGTTTCAGTGGTAGGAAGTAAACACATGTGGTTTTGATACTGGAGCATCAGTTTTAATCTATGGTGAGTTATTTTCTCTCCCCAAGACTACAACCTCACTATAAGCTCCAGGTTGTCCTCAGAAGTCACCTTAATGGGTGACACATTCACTTTCTTCTTACAATAGCACCCCCGCCCCCGACCCCAGTCTTCATGTTTTATGTTGACTACCGGTGACAAAATTATGATGACTCTTTTTTTAAAAATAATTTTATTTATTTATTTTTGGCTAAGCTGGGTCTTCACTGCTGCATGGGTTTCTCTCTAGTCATGGCCCACAGGCTTCTCACTGTCGTGGCTTCTCTTGTTGCAGAGCATGGGCTTTTGGGCATGTGGGTTTTAGTAGTTGTAGTTTGTGGGTTCAGTAGTTGTGGAATGTGGGCTCAGTAGTTGTGGCTCCTGCACTCTAGAGCACAGGCTCAATAGTTGGATGGGCTTAGGTGCTCCATGGCATGTGGGATCTTCCCAGATCAGGGATCAAACCAGCATCTCTTGCATCGGCAGGCTGATTCTTTACCTCTGGGCCACCAGGGAAGCCTTGGTTGTGGAGGCTTTTATCTCATTTTATTTAGGCCAGATTTTGCAAGGGGTCTCATCTGTGAAGAGGAGATTGTGCTTTGTCTCCTCAATGGAGACATGGAGAAAATTAATGCCAATAGGGTTCCAATTCTTGTGACTATACAAAACCATCAGGATACAAGTATCACAGAACAGTACACAGTCTTAGGCACCACCCCACTCTTGAACTTTCAATGAAGCAGTTATGTTCTCCTTTCCTCTTTCTTTTATCCTCATAGGGATATAGGCCGGAGGGACCTTGCAACTTTGGAAGATTTTGGAGGGTCAGAAAATGATTTCTCTGTCACCAAAGAAAGCTACTAAGCTCTTTGAAAGACACTCAGCTCTCAAAGAGATTTTGTATTTGGGGAAGTTTTGAATACAAAGAAATTACAAACTATCTAAGGTATGAAATGTCTGGCTATATAACAGATGATGTCTTCCCTGGTGGCTCAGACAGTAAAGAATCTGCTTACAGTGCAGGAGACCTGGGCCTTCAATCCCTGGGTGGGGAAGATCCCCTGGAAAAGGAAATGGCACGCCCCTCCAATTTTCTGCCTGGGAAATCTCATGGATAGAGGTGCCTGGCTATAGTTCATGGGGTTGAAAGAGTCAGGCACAACAGAGCAACTAACACTTTCACTTTCACAACAAATGATTTAAAAATTAGCAATTTTCATACTCATCAATCTGCAGATTGACTGCTTTGCTGAGACAAAGAAGGTCTAAGGAAATTCAGAGAAGAAAGACAAGAATCCAAGTGCAGAACACTACACTGGTGTCTGTCCTCTGGACTCAAGGACTGAGGAGCCACTAGTAGAGGGCATAGCACATGCCGAGAGAGATGGATATCTTTTACAAACAGAATCTTGGACCTAATGGATGTTGCCTGTCTCTCTTTGGACAGCTGAGTACTGATTCTAAATATCAGGGAAGTTTAGCATTATATCTGCAGCAATTCCCCAAATGATTTCTAGGTAAAGATATTTTTTAAAAATTTTATAATTTGTTTATTTATTTTTGGCTGTGCTGGTGTGTGGCTTTACTGCTGGTGTTTGGCTTTACAGCTGTGTGCACGCTTTCTTTAATTTCCATGAGTGAGGGGCTACTCTTTTGTTGCGGAGCATGAGACCTAGGCACGTGGGCTCAATAGATAAGGCACACTGGCTTAGTTGCCCCATGGTATATGGAATCTTCCTGGTCCAGGGCTCAAACAAACTCATGACCCCCACACTGGCAGGCAATTCTTAGCCACTAGACCACAAGGGAAGTCCTCTAGCTAAGGATTTTATAAAAACAAAATATGTATTTGTTGACATGCTTAACCCAGCGCTCAATTAAAAGGGGAGTATGCTGTATACACACATATACGTAACCAACTGTTAAAAGACATACTGTGCTGTGCTCAATTGCTTCAGTCGTGTCCAACTCTGCGCGACCCTATGGACTGTAGCCCACCAGGCTCCTCTGGGCTCCTCTGTCCGTGGGATTTCCCAGGCACATAGAAGTAATAAATTCAATATCACATTCCTCTTCACTTAGAAGCTAAGACACACAGGGACCAGTAGATGATCACCTCCAGAAATAACCAAGAACATTAATGTGAAGTTCTGAGGTTTATAAATCTACCAAGGGACTCTTTGCTGTTCTGTTCTGGTCTGCAGTCTTCACCTTTTGCATCCTGAGTCTTCTCTGGTGGAATCCACACCACTGAGAGGAAATGATTTTTAGTTGGGTGAACATGCAAATGAGTTTCACTGATGTTAATCTTCATTGTATGTAGTTTTATTTCAGTCCCAATTTCATTTCTTTTTATTCTGGAGCTTATGGAAGCTGTGTGTCTGGTTTTGAGTGTAGTGACACAGAATCAGCAAAGTGAAACTGAAAGCCTTAGTGTTAGTCCCTCAGTCGTGTCTGACTCTTTATGGTCCCACAGACTATAGCTTGGAGGCTCCTCTGTCCATGCAATGTCCAGGCGAGAATACTGGAGTGGGTTGCCATTCCCTTCTCCAGGGGAACTTCCCAACGCAGGAATCAAACCCAAGTCTCCTACATTGCGGGCAGATTCTTTACCATCTGAGCCACCAGGGAAGCCAGGAAGCGACCAGGGAATCAGCAAATCACACTAACGTTCCATCCTTTCCCAGGCTTTTTCTGTTTGTTTCTGTAGCAGCAGTGTACACTCTGTACGTTGCTTTATTTATTTATTTTTGCTGGCAAGTGCTGTATAGTGAATACATTTCTCTATGAAAATCATAAAAACAAGCCAGAAAACCCTCCAGAGCTTTACAGAGATGGAAAGAACTCCATAAAGATGCTGTGTTTGTAACTTTATTCAACATTCTCTGAAGCAGTGTCTAACTGCTTAATCGCCTCATCACCAAGAGTCTATGGTCTCTGTGTGTGCAAACACACAAACACAAAAGACACACATCAAGGAATCGCGAAATCGCCATGTTATTAATATAAGGGTCTCTAAATCTCTCTAGAGATCTGTCATCCAGACATCCTTACCCTATGATAGCTTCCCTTCATACTTTTTCTAAGCCTTTATAATATTAAATTTACCAGCAGGGTGCACAAGAATAGGAACCCAGCTAAATCCTGTGGCTGCCAATTTCATTATTGTCTCTTCTAGTTGTTAAGGATACTTTGCTTTTCTCACATTGAGCAGGATTCCATCTTCTCATAAGCACCTCTCTGGGGTCCTAATTAACCTTATTGAATTAAAATCACCTATGAAAACTTAATTTTTGCTGCACTCTGCACACTGCACTGTGGATTCTTGGGACAGAATGTTTGCTCAGGGACTCCATAATTTTTACTTACCTGCTTATCACTTTAGTTCGCTCCTTAACTCAACTGGAAACACCAAGAGGCCTCCAGGATAGAATATGGAGTCCCAAACAATTAAGAGATGCTGAGAGTTATAGGAAGATTGAGAATTGTTGGGACTGGTGTCTGGGGAGTCATAGCCAGGGCCTGTAGCCCGGAGACAGATGATTCTGATTTCCCACCTTCTCTCTGATGTCCTTGTTGACAGATGATGTGAAGCTAGCTTCCAGGAGCCTAGTCTGTCTGCATTTACTGGGTTTGCAGGTGTTTGGCTCCATCCTTTTAATGGAAAATGATACAAATTGTCCCTCAAGACCTAGTGCAGAAGGACCTCGTGTATCATAGCAAACCAGAACATTAGACAGTTGACTTTAAGGAAGATCTAGTCTCCCCCCAATTTTACCTACTTTTGTATTTACATTATTTTCTTCCTTCTAGACCTCAAGGATAAAGCACTGAAATAACTGTATTTCCCAAGTAGTTCAATGTTATCATTGATGGCCATGTCTTGCTCTTGTTTATTTCTTTTTAGCTCTATCTCCTTTACTGTCCACTTCTCCATTCTCCTCCTCCCATCATGGGCACTCACTCTAATGCCCTTAAAGATGTATAGTTCTATGAAAAAATGAATGCTGTTTTATGTACATACGTGTTTCAAGCTTGCATAAATGCATGGCACATTGTATCTCACAGTTCTTAGTTCTTTTTCCACCACCATTTGTTTTGTATGTCTGTCTTCTGGGTTGCTTGTGACAGCTACTTAGTGAACATTGAACATGCTCACCACTCTCTACTCATCTTTCTATCCATAGATGCATACCTGGGTTGCTATCAATTCCACATCTCCATACACAACACTGGGAAGCTCATTCTTGTATGGACCTAAGGATGATCCTCTCTGGGATATATATTAAGAAGGGAATTACCAGGATTTACTAATATTTAGCTTCTTTTTTTCCCCTAATATTTAATTTCATTAAATATTTCAAACTGCTTTCCAGGCATTAGCCTACAATTCCACCTGCAGGTGTGTTTCCTTTCGGCCATAAATATGTGAAATATGTTGTTACTCTTGTTTTGTGTGGGGTCAGTCTGCCTATAGTGGTGCTATAGGCTAGGAATGCCAGGAGGCACTCACTTAGAAGGGTGCTATTATTTGCACAGGGAAAAATACTGCAAAAGTAGCTCAGTTGCGTCTGACTCTTTGAGACCCCATAAATAGGCCATGGAATTCTCCAGGCCAGAATACTGGAGTGGGTAACCGTTCCCTTCTCTAAGGTATCTTCCCAACCCAGGGATCGAACCCGGGTCTCCCGTATTGCAAGCAAATTCTTTACCAGCCGAGCCACCAGGGAAGCACACCAGGCTCTCACTTGGACCTATTCTATTTATGGCAAGAGCCCACAGACGTTTCCCTGACAGAGCCAATGTTGTGCTGGAGCATCTCTTGCGGTTCTTATTATGATTGCTAGATGCACCTCAGTCACAGGCATCCAGGACTTTGAAAAAAATAAGTTTCTTCTTTAATTGAGGTATAGTTGATTTACAATGTTATATTAATTTCTGCTGTACATAAAAGTGATTGTTATACATATATGTATATATATACATATTCATTTTTATATTCTTTCTGTATGGTTTATGATAGCTATTGAATATACTTCTCTGTGCTATACAGCAGGGCTTTCTTATTTATCCATTCTCTATATAAAAACTTTCATCTGCTAACACCAAAATTTCCACTCTCTCCCTCCCACAACCCTCTTTTTCTTGGCCACCACCAGTCTGTTCTCTATGTCTGTGATTCTGTTTCATAGATAGGTTCATTTGTGCCATATTTTAGATTCTACATAGAAGTGATATCATATGGTACTTGTCTGTCTCTTTCTGACTTAAACTCCACTTAATATGATAATCTCTAGTTGCATCCATGTTGTTGCAGATGGCATTATTTTGTTCTTTTTTTTGTGGCTGAGTAATATTCCCCAGGAACCAAAAGCTAAGTATCAGTTGTTTGGACTATAATCTAAAAGACTAATTGTCAGGCTCTTAAACTTATATATATCACGTTATGATGTTTGCCAAATTAATGGGTATAAAATAATTTAATGTAATTCTGAATTACATTTCTCTGATTACTTGTGCATTAAGCATTTCATTTTATATTCGTTAGCTTTTCATATTTCATGGTCTGTGAATTTCCTATTTATAACCTTTGCCCATTTTTTAACTTAGTTCACTAGTTTTTAATGTACATTTATAGAAATTATTTGAATATTCTAGATATTAAACTTCTGTTAGTTTTTCACATTGTTGGTATCTATTCCAATAAGTCTGCATAGGTTAATTTTGTCAATGATGTGTTTTATATTAAAACATCCTTAATCTGCAAATAACTTTTTCACCTTATGGCTTGTACTTTGGGAAATTTACTTAAGAAGTTCTCATTTCAAACTTATAAAAATGTTCCCATACATTGTCTTCTGTTAGTTTTATAATTTTCCCTTTCAAGATTGGGCTGAATCCCTATGTCTTTTTATATATGGTGTGAGGTAGAAATCTAAACCCATTTTTTAAAAATATAATGAGCCATTTTATCCAAGCCTATCTATTAAATGATTCAACATTTCCCATCAGTTAGTGAGTGCCACTGCAATGATAAATCAGTTTCCCATATTTACACAGGTCTATTTTGGGCTCTCTATTACATTTTACTGGTATATTTATTTGTTTTTATGTACTACACCCTATTTCTGGCTTTATTATGTCTTTATGTCTAGTCAAGTAAGCGTCTCACTTTCCTGTTCATCTTAAAAATGAACAACTATTCATTTTTAATATTTTTATCCAAGTTTTGAAATGAGTTTATATGGAATTTTGGTTGGAAGAGCATTATATTATACATTAATTTGGAGAAAGTAGCATGTTTATTATACTAATTAGCCTTACTTATGATCATGGTATACTGGAAGTTATTGATAGGATTTATTGCTATTGATAGAATATTTTAATTTCTATTATATTTTTTAATTACTGATAGAGGGAACACTATTGATTTAAGCACTATTAAATTTGTTGACTTCTTTGGATACAGTTGGTATCTCTAAATATTAAATTATAAATACCTCAGTTTATTCCAATCAATTTTACACCTTTAATAAAATTAAAACTTTTTTCCAAAAAATTCATGGATATTTTTGTCCAATTAATGCCTAGATATTGTACATATTTTCAAAAATGTGCTCTTATAAATCCTTTCATCAGACAGGAATGCAACTGGTTTCGTAAGGTGATCTCAAATCTAGCAACCATGCTTATCTCTGACTTTTCCAACATTGTTTCCATTATTTTAGGTTTTCTAAGTTAACTACATTACCTGCAAATAATGGCAGTTTCATCTCATTCTCTTCTATATATTTTTTTTCTTTAAAAAAAATTATACTAAAATACTTCTCAGCTTAAAACCCTGCAATGGCTGTGTTTTAACTCAGACCAAAGTCAACATCCTGCCAATACCTAGGAGGGCCTACTGTGCCCTCTCAGACCTCTGACCTCAGTAAGCTGCTCTCTACTTTGGTCCTCTTTCACTAGACACTCTGAACACCTTTCTATCCCTAAAACTTACCAGGTATAGTTTGCCTGAGGGCTTTCCAGGATCAACTGCATTTGCATGAGCTGAAAAAGAGTGCTTTCTTAAATTTTGCAACCAAAGCACCTTACTTGCTGCACTTTAGTCCATGTTATGCTTTACATTTCATTTTACGTCTGTCTGGAAAGCTTTTATCTCAGTATCCACATTATTCCTTCATTTCTATCAAGTATTTACTTAGATAGTCCCTCCCCAGGACATTTAAAATGGACAGAGAGCACTCTGCAATTACTTTTTATCTATCTTTCTTGCTTTATTTTTTTTTTCTCTGCAACATTTATAACTACTTAGCACGGTCTTAACACTTAGATCAATTTGTTTTTCTTTTCTTTTTTTTTTTTTTTTGCTTCTCTTTCTCTCCAACATAATGTCTATAAGGGCAGATATTTTTTGTTTGCTTTCCTTACTGTTATATCCTCAAAGCATATAATTGTGTCTGGCATATAAAAGAGGCCCTAACATTATTTTTTGAAAAGTAAAGAAATGAATAGGTGAATGAATACTATTTATGTTCTTACCTTATTCTACATAAAAAATAGAATTCACCTGACATTTGTCCAGTTGTAGGAGGTTATCAGTAGGTTTCTGACAATTAACCTTTATCAAATTAAAGTTAAATTAAATCTTGTGTATTCAATATCATTTCTTAAGGTAAATAACAGAAAATAAATTCAGTTTTAAAAAGCCTCTATAGCATACAAAAAAAGATATTGATATCTAAGTTTAAAGTGTATGAAAAATATTAGAATGATGTGAAAAAGAAGTTACAGCAGTGGCTATCTCTACATTGTGGTACTATAATTTTATTGTATGTATAAGTTTTCTATATTAAAAATAATAGATGAGATTCAATTAAAAAGAAAATAACCTCAAGTCTAGGCAATTAAACTACTCAAGAGTTTCCAAGAACATTAAATTCCATTTTATTCTATTTATTTCCATTTACTAATTCTTTATTGAGCAAAACACTGTGCCAGATGCCAGGAAAGATATGAAGATGGATAAAACACAAGCTGTGTCCTTAAAAGAGTTTATAATCTGATGTACACCAGCCATGCAAGGGAGTGAAGTGCTGAGTGTGCACTAACTATGGAACTCTTGACCCTCTGAGTTCCAAACTGGAATCCTGGCACTACATTTGAGCCTTCAAAATTTCCACCCCAAGAGTGTGTTTGACGTATTTCTTCCCTGGACCAAAAGGTATTGCCCAAGAAGATGACTTAAGAAGGAAACTCGAAAACTGGAAGAGGCAAGGAAATTGTTTTGAAATGGAAGAAAGAGAATAAAATATGGTAGGTTGACTAGAAGATGACTTGGCCAGATGGACTGATGGATGGCAGAGGATATTAGAGTGATGACGGCAGAGGACAGCATGAGTCAGTGATGCTGCCCGTACACTTCTAAGGGCGTTCTGTCCATGGAAAGGATAGCTTAAGAGATGGGCTAGTACAGCAACAGAACAGAATAGACTAGAACCCAAAGAGGTTTTCTTTGTTGTAGGAAACACACATTCCTACTGTAAGCAATGATTTGTCTTGAATTTTATGGAAGATGTCCTGGCAAAGCTCTGACAACTGGCATTCTTATTGGTAGTTGGGTAATGAGAGATTCAATCCTCAAACCAAACTCTCAAATTACTCTGAGTACATGCCAGCTCTCACAGTTCTGGTCCTTCAGGAAACAAATGTTGAGATGAAGTTAGAGTTGCAAGAGGCTCCCTGTAAGAAATGTTTGAAAGATAAAAGGGAAGGAAAATGATTAAGAAGGGGAAGTTTTCAGATCTGCCATTCAGATCTAATATCTGTGAAATGAAAAGCAATGGACACAAGACTGAGTAGGGAGAGAGCTTTATATGAAGCAGGAGAAATTCTGGAGCAAAGATTTCTGATGTTGAGGAGAAATGAATGGATCCTCATATCTTCTTAATGATTCATCATTTGCCAAGGGCTATGTAGGAAGCCAGAATCTTACCTTGAACGTTAAGATCAATGAAAAGGCTTTGTAGTTGCAGGCCATCATCCAATGCCCTCTTTGCAGCTGAAGGGCAAGTTTTTTCTTGAAGGGACATTTCAGTAGAGTAATGACCTCGGTAATGACCAATAGTAATGACTAATAAGACTGCAAGGATCGAGCACACACATACAAGGGCTGGCTTTGCATAGATGCATGGACAGTGTGTTTATAGTCACACCACTCAAGGCAAGGTTTATAGGTACAGATACTAATGGATATACAGTTGTGGTGGTGAGCATTTGTGTATGTTCTCTTCTGATGGCCTCATTTTTCTTAGTGAAGTAGAAAGCAAAATTATCTACTGAGTATGAGGATAAGAGAGGAGGCATAAGAGGTCTGAGAACAGAGACAGCAGGTGTGCTACCAAACGGAGAAAAAAGGTGAAAGTAAAAGCATTAGTACTCAGTCGTGTCCAACTATTTGAGACCCCATTGACTGTAACCCACCAGGCTCCTCTGTACATGGAACTCTTGCATAGGCAAGAATACTGGAGCAAGTACCATTCCCTTCTCCAGGGGATCTTCCTGACCCAGGGATTGAAGCTGTGTCTCATGCATCACAGGCAGATTCTTTACTGTCTGAGCCACCAGGGAAACCCACTAAATGGAGAAGGACATTCCAAAAGATCCAGTTTATGTGTATAGTTGGACAAGTAGCTTTGTGTGGTCTAGAGTGTTACTGGAGGAGGTTGGGATGAGGCTGGAAATATAGGTTGAGACCAGGTTATGAGTAGCTTTGAATAGCATGTGAATAATTTACAGTTTTTTGTCCATAAATTGTGGAGAACTCTTTGTGGTAGGAAACATTAATTAGAATAGTGTTCATGTTGAAAATATGTCTTTTAATAGCACAGAAAGTAAATTGAAGAGAGAAGTACAGGTACCCCTCACTGTGTGAACACTTGATATTCAAATAGTCACTCTAACTACTTGCAAAATATTTATTCTAAATTTACTACTTTAGTTGAAATCCTTGCAAATGAAGCTACATGATAATACATGGGCTAGCAAAAATTGTTTAAACTGAAATCTGAACAAGAGGATTCAGAGGGGACTATTCCCATCTCTTCTCTATTCTAATAGGATGGTATCTTATGCTCCTGTTTTGAAACCATTTTATGTATTCTTGCTCCCATCTTCCTGATATTCTCAAGTAAAAATATTTTTAAAGAGAAGGTCAGTCTTTATTCCAATCCCAAAGAAGGACAATGCCAAAGAATGTTCAAACTCCTGCACAACTGCACTCATCTCACACACTAGCAAAATAATGCTTAAAATTCTCCAAGTGAGGCTTCAATAGCAAATGAACCAAGCTGGATTTCAAAAAGGCAGAGGAACCAGAGATCAAATTGCCAACATTTATTGGATCACTGAAAAGGCAAGAGGGTTCCAGAAAATCATCTATTTCTGCTTTATTGACTATGCCAAAGCCTTTACCTGTGTGGAGCACAAAAAACTGTGGAAAATTCTTAAAGAGATGGGAATACCAGACCACCTTACTGGCTTCCTGAGAAATCTGTATGCAAGTCAAGAAGCAACAGTTAGAACCAGACATGGAAAAACAGACTGGTTCCAAATTGGGAAAGGAGTACATCAAGGCTGTATATTGTCACCCTGTTTATTTAGCTTATATGCAGAGTACATCATGCAAAATGCCAGGCTGGGTGAAGCACAAGCTGGAATCAAGATTTCTGGGAGAAATATACATAACCTCATATATGTAAATGACACCACCCTTATGGAAGAAAGTGAAGAAGTAAAGAGCCTCTTGAAGAAAGTGAAAGAGGAGCATGAAGAAGTTGGCTTTAAACTCAAAATTCAGAAAACTAAGACTATAGTATCTGGTCCCATCATTTCATGGCAAATAGATGGGGAAACAGTGGAAACAGTGGCAGACTCAATTTGGGAGGGCTCCAAAATCACCTCAGATGGTGACTGCAGTCATGAAATTAAAACATGCATATTCCTTGGAAGAAAAGTTATGACCAACCTAGATAGCATATTAGAAAGCAGAGAACTGCTTTGCCAACAAAGGTCCATCTAGTCAAGGCTATGGGTTTTCCAGTAGTCATGTATGGATGTGAGAGGTGGACTATAAAGAAAGCTGAGTGCCAAAGAATTGATGCTTTTGAACTGTGATGTTGGAGAAGACTCTTGAGAGTCCCTTGGACTGCAAGGAGATCCAACCAGTCCATCCTACAGGAAATCAGTAGTGAATATTCATTGGAAGGACTGATGCTGAAGCTGAAAATCCAATACTTTGGCCACCTGATGTGAAGAACTGACTCCTTAGAAAAGACCCTGATGCTGGGAAAGATTGAAGTTGGGAGAAGGGGACAACAGAAAGGATGAGATGGTTGGATGGTATCACTGACTTGATGGACATGAGTTTGAACAAGCTCTGAGAACTGATTATGGACAGGGAAGCCTGGCATCCTGGAGTCCACAGGGTCACAAAAAGTCCATCATGACTGAGCAACTGAACTGAACTGAGGAAATAACTTTAAAGAAAGGAGTTATCATACACTTTTTAAAAAGTTCATACATTTAAAAGAAATGCTGGAGGTGATAAAGTATATTGAGCAAAGTGAATGCTTTCAATGTATAAGGCTGGGCCATACACATATCTGGATCTGTTGGGCATGTGATAAGAAAATAAATGTTGTGGAAGTGTTGTTGATGCTGGAAAGCTCCATTGTGTTACTTGAGAACAGCATAATATTGTTTAATAAGTAGAGAAATATCTTATGCAATGGCTTCAGAGCTACACTCAGCATGGGATGTCATTTAGCACCATGTTGAGATAGCAGAAGGCACTAGAAGTTTCTAAAGATCTGAAGAAAGCAATGGATAAAGGGAAAGATGGGTGGGAGAGATGAGTTTCAAAGCAAGTCAGAAATGTTTTGAGAAACCTAAGAAGCTGTAAGATTTGATAATTTTAAGATTCTTGGCAGGCTTACTCTAAACACTTGCAGAGCAGGGGATAAAAGACAATCCAGCTGGCAATCAACCCAAGCTTGCCTTGACCAGCTCCATCACGTCCTTGAGGGGTCTCACCCACCTGAGTGTAGACACTCCAGCCCATACTTCAAAACTCCACCCATGAACTCTTTCCCAATCCCAGGCTCAACAAAGGGCTATGCATAACCATTCTTTGTGTGGCATCCAACTTTTGTAGCAACGGCCTAGAGAAAGGCCTGTTCAGGCCCTGGAAATGAACTTTTATCCATGTGGGCAGGGGATTCTGGGGTTTTAGACACCCCGATTCTGCTTTAAAAGAGGGACAGAGAAAAAAGGTGGTCACATCCTCTTGATCTATAGGAAGGGATCTGGAAGAGGGAGGACCAGAGATAGACCCAGGGTAGGTTTGCTGAGATCTAAAGGCACTATTGTTCAATCATTGCCACTAATAGAGAGGATGAATCAATCTTAGTGAAATAGAAGGAACCATTGATGACAAAAAGGAAGAGCCATGAATAGTAGACAATAAACCTTTGAAAGAAACTTTAGGTGATGTAGGTAAATTATTGCTATTGTTTGTGACTATGATCCTGACCTGAATAGGAACATCAAATTCACAAAAGTGATAAATTTACATTCACCACCTCACATTGAAAGAAGCTGTTTAATTGCAACCAAAAGACTTCAAAAAAGTTGCTAATGAGAATTCCATCCCAATGCTTTGTCTATGGCTTTAGATGGTCATCTATTTCCAAAGTATTGGGTGCCAATAAATGAAATTTGTAAATATCAGACGTTAACTTTTTCACTTGTTTTTTCACCAACTCTTTAAAGCTAATCTTGGTCACCATCAAAACTCCAGCGACTCCATCCTCCCCCTTCTTAACACCAAACCTAACTCAAGCAATTCTTTAATCAGTACTAAACCATATTTTCCCCTAAAATTTTTAAAATGCTATTTGTTTCCTTTACATACCCTAAGCATATTACTGGGTTTCCTGGGTGGCTCCGCTATAAAGAATCTGCCTGCCAACACAGGAGACTCAGGTTTGATCCCTGGGTGGGGAAGATCCCCTAGAGAGGGAAATGGCCACCTGCTTCAGTATTCTTGCCTGGAGAATTCGATGGACAGAGGAGACTGGAGGGCTACAGGTCATGGGGTTGCAAAGAGTCAGGCACAACTGAGCATATGCACACAAACATACTACCATATTTCATATTTGCATTATAGTTATAGTCATAGATAATTTGCAAAAATTCTTGTAGTTTCACTGGGTACTACAGATAAATATATCCACTCTGTCAATTAATATTAGATAATTGGTGCTTTATATGCTTTGTATCACAAAGGAATATTTGAAGGGTTACTGTACAAATATTTACAATAGTGTTTCTAAACCTAGCTGGGGAGAAAGGCCCACTTATTTTAGAAATTTCCAATCTCACACAAATCTTACACAAAATATAATAAAAATAAATTATAAACCTAACAAGTAGGTTAAATTGATTGAATTCAGGGAGCACTGTTTGATGTAACCTTTCCCACTGTGTTACCTATGCTGCAGAGGAGAACTAAAGGTAGCTCTTCAAGGGAGTATACTTCAAAGTCACTGGAGAAAGGTGGTTAGTAGTTGGGTGAGCAGATTGACTTGAAACATCCACTCCAGCATTTCAAAGGCATTCTAAATCTTGGGACACCTTATTCTATAGTACACAAGAAAATTCTGACATTTGAATTTTACTTAGTGTAATGATACCTTTGGGTTAAGGTTGACTCAGTCAACCAAGTGAAATGCCAAAGCTAATCCATGACCTTTGAAATTATGCATTGAATCCAGGCTCTACTCATTCATATCAATGAATGAAACCAACATAATTCTTTCACTCTGGTTCAGTTATGGTGCTGGAAAAGACTCTTGAGAGTCCCTTGGACTGCAAGATCAAACCAGTCGATCCTAAAGGAAATCAGTCCCGAATATTCATTGGAAGGACTGATGCTGAAGCTGAAACTCCAATACTTTGT
Organism: Antilocapra americana; assembly: GCA_007570785.1. Lineage (NCBI taxonomy): Eukaryota > Metazoa > Chordata > Mammalia > Artiodactyla > Antilocapridae > Antilocapra > Antilocapra americana. Next base: position 23,104,858 of record ML661885.1, read on the forward strand.
CCACCTGATGTGATGAGCTGACTCATCGGAAAAGACCCTGATGCTGGGAAAGATTGAGTGCGGGAGGAGAAGGGAACAACAGAGGATGAGATGGTTAGATAGCATCACCGACTCAGTGGACATGAATTTGAGCAAACTCTGAGAGATAGCGGAGGACAGAGAAGCCTAGTGTGCTGCAGTCCATGGGATGGCAGAGTCAGGCATGACTTAGCAACTGAATAACAAAAGCACCATTAGGATCCATTTCTATACATATTTCCTTGGCCCCATAACTTCTGATGTTGATACAAATGTGGAATAAAAGAAACTTCATACAGTGCTATGATGGCCAGTTTTATGTGCCAGCTGAATTAGGTTACAGTCTCCAGCTATTCTTTAAAACACCAACCTAGGTGGTGTTATAAAGATGTTTTGTGGGTGTGATTAACATTCATATTCAGTTGAATTTAAGTAAAGGAGATTACTGTAGGTAATCTGGGTGTGCCTGATTCTATCAACTGACAGTCCTTAAGGGCAGAACTGAAGTAGTCCTGGAAAAAGAAGACATTCTGTCTGTTTATTGCAGCTTTAGCTTGTATTTAAGAGTTCAGTTCTTCCTTCCTGATACACAGACTTTGACTTTACCTAGAGTGACCCTCATAATAGCATAAGCCAAGTCCTCTCAACAAATCCCTTAATATATGTCTCCCACTGGTTTATGTCTCTTGTTGAATTCTGACTGATACTGCTTAGGCTGCAAATTGATATAGAACATCTTTGAAGGCAATCTGGGATATTTACAAAGTTGAAAGTGTGCCTATCCTAAATTCCAGTTTAAATGTTTAAACATTTAATTTAAACATGCTGAGTTTAAAACCCTAGGGGGAAACTCTTTCATTTGTGCAAAGAATATATATATATATATATATATATATATATATATGTAAAAAAATTTTTATTGCAATATTGTTTACAATGTGACTATTTGGAAATTAATTGTAACTCAGTTGGAGAATAGATAAATATACAAATAAATAAAATATCTCATATGAACAGAAATGAACAAACTAGAACTCCTTGTATTAATATGAATAAATATAATAGAATATAAAAGAGAAAAAGGTAATGCTGTCAGTCAGGGGAGTCATTTTAAAATCTCCTTGAATTAAATCAAAAGAAAACAAGGTAGCCACCACAAAACCAGAGAAAATGTCTTTAACCAAATTAGTCAACAAAATATCCTCATGAACTTAAGAATATAAGTGGGGCCTAACTAGCAAAACCCAAAATACCTCATGTGATATCTTTTAAAAGTGAGGAATAAAACAAAGAAAAAATAAAGAACATCTGAAGTTTCTTAACTTGAAGCACCCCAAAGACCCTAGTGAGTACTCATTTCCAAAAAGTGACAGGATCTTCTTAGGAGACCCTGTCAGGAAAACATGGTTAAATGTGTATTATTTATAGATATCCACATATGCAGCAAAATTTATAAAGTGTAGAGTAATAAACAATATTTGAGGATAGTAGTTATCTCAGGGTATGAAAAGAATGAAATCAGGGGTTTTACACATAAAACTTTACTGTACCTATAGTGCATTTTTGGAAAAAGATTTAGAAAAATATCTGAAGTGAATATTGCAAATATTAATATTTGGCAAATTTGGGGGGATTGGGCTTAGGCTTCTCAATTCTCTCATTATAAATATGCTTGAAATTTTTCATTATTTATTAATATATTTAAGATAAAGAACAGGAGCAAATTGTATGACTTCCCTATTCCTAGTCTGAGCGCTTGGGTGGTGGTGATGTCATTCAGTGTGACAGAAGGAAAGAACATCTGCTTTCTAAGCAAAGATAAGGGATTAAGCTGTGGATATATTAACAGAGAAAAGCCTGAAGTGTATTTCCACCCTATGCAGAGAAAATTGTCCTCATGTCTTTCTTTTTCTATTGTTTTTTTTTTTTTTTGAGTTTTCTAGACTGGTTAGGCTCATCATGAAAATGAATGCCAGAGTATGTCTAGACTTTGATAAAGAATGTAATGACGCTTGCCATGTGTCTTGAAGACCCAGTGGAGAAAGGTGGACTAAATGCAAGTCCAGTTAGCATTACTCAAGATTTTCCATAGAATTAGTTCTAGTTTGGCCCTAGATAGGTTAGTATCAGATAGCACCGGTGTCTCTAATAATTAAATTGCATTTGTTAGAGTGACTATATTGCGAGTGGTAAGAACAGGTTAACGAGCTAATCTTCATGGCAAAAAAAAAAAAAATAGTATCTAAGGTTTAACGCGTTCTGAGCACTAGCTACACTGTTTCATAAACACTTTATGTATGCCGTAGCATTTTAGTCATCACAACAGCTCTTTGAAATAAGTATTGTGACTATGCCAGGTACACTACTAAGGGAACTTGGACTCAGAGAGGTTAAGTAACTTTCCAAGGTCATTCGGTAGTTCACACACTTACTTTTACTGCCTTACCTGAAACTTCCTAGGGTTCATGGGAAAAAGTAATAAAACAAGATGGTTACGAGTGTGGGTGGTGGGAGTCAGGCCAGATCTTAGTGTGAGTTTCAGTTTTCCATTCACTAACTCTATAGCTTTGGGAATTACTTCATCTTTCTCATTCTTCACTTCCTCATTAAAAATGGCAATAATAAGTGTCTGATTTCACAGGGTTTTGTGGAGAAAAGTAACATGATGTACGTAAATCAAACCCTTTTTATATGTGCAAATATGGTTGAAGGTTAGCTAGGAGCCACTTTAGGATAATAGAAAGGAATGACTAATATGAATGATAACCTCTTGGAAAGAGATCTTTTTGCCTGATATCCTTGAAGTTACATCATCCCCTTGGCTCTCTCATGTAGTCTAGATCCAGGGTAACCCACATTGTGGATTATGTGCATGCGGATCATTTTGGAACTTTTCTACAATAATGACCAAGCAGAGACTGAGTTCTTGGACTTCTTTCTCTTGTTCAGAATCCAGTAAGCTGGAGTCCAAGTTCTTTTCTTCTAGAAATCCGGAAGAGTAGCCCTGCTGATGGGTGAGGTTATCACATATTTTTAAGTTTTGGACAAGCAATTAACTCACAGTGGATTGCCCTGTCAGTGCTGAGCAGGACACAGTGGAGAAGCTTCAAATGATAACTTGATGATAAATGTTTCTTTCAGTCAAGCTTGCCAAGCTCATTCTGACCCAATAGGACCTATTAGCCCAGAGCCAAGAGGAAGAGCTCAAAGCTTTAAAAGGCTTTTTAATACTACTTTGCTTATGGTTAGTGTTAAATAGTGTAGAAAATTGGGAAACAGAGATTTTTCTATGTATATTACAAAAGTAAGGATATTCTCCACCAATAGATAGTTACAATCACATCCTCATCTAGATTTTCTTTGAAGTGTGAAGTTTCATGAAAAAAAATATGGATCATTTCGAGAGACAATTTTACAGATATTTTTCACTTGTGCTATATATTTCAGACTTCGGTTGAAAAGACTTCTTTCTGTGTCATGCTATGAAATTTAAGTCAACATGACAATTTTTCTGTTTTTTTGTCTTAGAAAAGCAGGCTTAAGTCCTCAGATTCAGTAATTGGATAATTTAAACCTCAAAGACAGAGCTTATGGTAATTATCTTTCATCTGAGGTTTTAATCCCATGAGGAGGGATAGTATTTGACACACTAGATTAAAATATGAGTTGAATAGGACCCCGTCCCCAACCCCCCCAAGCAGCACAGTTCTTTGGAAAAATAATTGCTTTGCTTTGCCATGTTCTTGGCTTCTGCATTAAGACAGGAAATCTCCAGGTACGGAGTTCAGGAGAGTATAAGTATTGTGTCTTTGATAAGGTTTCAGAGGACTTTCCCCAAGTATGTTTTTAAAAAACATATTTTCCAATAATTTTTATTTTGTGATCACTCAGAAAAATTCTGGGAAGCTAGAAATTGCCATCTATAGCTTTCAGATGAAAAGTTTATTTTCCTATTCAGTAAGTAGTTATTTGGGCTCTCTCTGAGGCCATGACCTTCCTTTTTAAAGGCATCAGAACAATGGATAGATGTATTCCAGTCACCTCTCAGGTGCCACAGGAGAACAGGGTAATTTCAGAATTGGTGATGCTGGTGGCATGTGTTTATCAAAATCCAAGGCAGATTTTGCTCTCTAGCAAAAATACTCCAAGGTAAATGATTTAATGTATAAACTATGCAGGGTAATGTGAAACTTCTCTTGAATATTTTTGGGAAAATTCAAGAAAAAGTAAATTATTTAGCAACAGCAACAAAAATATCCTGCATTTTAAAGGCTCTTTTAAATCCCGGCTTTACCTGAAAGTAATTCTTCTCAGGTAGCAAGTGTGATCCACTGATTTTGGGGGTTTAAAGAGAAGGTGACAGTGTTAGGGAATGGTTAGATGCTGTGGAGCTTGTTTTGTTCAGCCTCTGCCAAAGTCTGAGCCTCAGTCTATTTCTTGAAAAGCGTCTCTGTACCCAAGACCATTAGTGGAGGAGGATGAAGCTGGGGAGCTGTGCTGTTCAGAACTTCCCATGAGTTGTTAAAAAAAATCATACGTGATCTCAGATCAGAATCTTAGCATATATGTACAAAGAGATAATTATATGTAATATTGTGGATATGCAACCATGAGATTAAAAGATGCTTACTCTTTGGAAGAAAAGTTATGACCAACCTAGAGAACATATTAAAAAGCAGACATTACTTTGCCAACAAAGGCCCATTTAGTCAAGGCTGTGGTTTTTCCAGTAGTCATATATGGATGTGAGAATTGGACTATAAAGAAAGCTGGACATTGAACAACTGATGCTTTTGAACAGTGGTGTTGGAGTAGACTTTTGAGAGTTCCTTGGACAGCGAGGAAATCCTAACCAGTCCATCCCAAAGGAAATCCTTTCTCAATATTCATTAGAAGGACTGATGCTGAAGCTGAAACTCTAATACTTTGGCCACCTGATGAGAACTGACTCATTGGAAAAGACCCTGATGGTGGTAAAGACTGAAGGCAGGAGGAGAAGGGGATGACAGAGGATGAGATGGTTGGATGGCATCACTGACTCAATGGACATGAGTTTGAGTAAACTCTCTGAGTTGATGATGGACAGGGAGGCCTGGCATGCTGTAGTCCATAGGGTCACAAAGAGTCAGACATGACTGGGCAACTGAACTGAACTGAATTGAACTGAATATTGTGGGAAAAGAAAAAAATAGACTGTTACAGAATAATTGACTAGCTGTATCAGATCAAACATTTCTCTGAGAATAGCCAAATAAAGGAAAAGGAAAAAAAAATGACTGAAGGTATCTGAAGCTTCCAAGAGGTCTGAGATTTGTGAGTCCAAGATTCAAGAGAGGAAAAAAGGGCAGAAAGCACCGTATCAGGCACCCCTTTTCTCTCAAGGTGTTTGTAAGTTTGAAAGCAGCAGAAGAGTTGAGCTGAGCAGAGATGTTGGCTGAACATAGGTCTGGCCAGAGGATAATTGGAATTTGGAGCCTTCCAAGGCCACACCCTAGATTTGAGGATCAGCTAGGAACAAACCAGTCCTCAAAAGACAGAAATCCAGCTTCAACTGTATTCAGTCTCAAAACAGAAACCAAACAGAACAAGAGAAAAGACAGAGCTAGCCCATCTCTCTGTCCCACCAGTCACTGGAGGGAAGTGACCTCTCTCGTACCCAAAGCCAGACCCTCCTCCATGGCCCTCTGTTAGTCATCCCCACTCCATCTATCTTTTTCCTGCACTTACAACCACACCACATTGCCTTTCTGTGCTCCAGTATTTTTGATTCCTTTGGCATGCACTGTGCCACGAAGGACTTTTTTCTTGTCATTAGATGTTACAAAAATACTTCTCTGAGTAGAGTCGACTGAATAACACTATGGCTTGATGCAACAGCTTTCTCTGGCCTGTTTTTCTTCCCCAGATGGTCTTCTTAGACATATTTCAGAAACCGTAGAGTGATTATTATGCTAATTAAACACACAAATTTTCTTGTCAAGAATCTTGCTCTTTGCTGATTACTCACTACAGTGCAAATCATGTTACACGGCAGACCGTCCCGGATAAACCAATGAAACATGAGCTAAGATCCCCAAATACACATTTTGGCTGAATGCTAAGGGACCAAGAGTTAAAATCAATATTTGACCAAAACGAAAGCTTAAGACTAATATTTACCTCATGGAATGAATTTCCAGGACACAAGATAAAACATTAAAGTCAAGTTTTAATTTCTTTTTTTTTTTTTCTTTTTTTTTTCATGGGTTTACATATGCTTCCCCTCCGGATCCCCCCTCCCTCCTCCCTCCCCCCCGGGAAATCTCACTGCACAAGTTTTAATTTCATCATTAAAAACGCCAGTAGTCAATTTTTTTAAGTTTGACTTTATCATACATGACGACAGTTTCTTAGACTTCGCAGCTGAGGGCCATACACTCAGCCTTCACAATACTAAATAAATTCTCACTTTCAATTCAGGTCAAGGAAAGAGGAAACTATTCTCTTTTGAGCTTTTCCATTGTAAGTGTTTCAGATGGTGAAATAATCCTCAAGTCATTGAGCTTTACTTCTGGACAGAATTGCAACATATAAAGCACATAAGAAGATTATATTATACTCTAAATTACATTTTTTGGTTTATTATTTTGTAATTTAATTCTTATTTTATATTGGAGTATAGTTGATTTACAATGTTGTGTTAGTTTCAGATGTGCAGCAAAGTGACTCAGTTATTCATAGACATATATTCTTTATGTTTCAGATTATCCCATATAGATTATTATAGGATAATGAGTAGAGTTCCCTCCTTGTTGGCTATTTTATATATAGTAGTGTGGATATGTTAATCCTAAACTCCTAATTTATACCTCCCAATCCTTTGGCAACCATAAGTTTGTTTTGAAAGGCTATAAGTCTGTTACTGTTTTGTAAATAAGTTCATTTACATCATATTTTTAGACTCCATGTAAAAGTTATATCGTATGATATCTGTCTTTTTCTGTCTGACTTCTCTTAGTATGATAATCTCTAGGTCCATCCAATTTGCTGCAAATTGCATTATTTCATTCTGTTTATGGCTGAGTAATATACCATTGTATATATGTACCACATCTTTATCTGTTCCTCTGTCAAAGGGCATTTAGGTGGCTTCCATGTCTTGACTATTAAATATAGTATTGCAGTGACCACTGGGGTGCATGTATCTTTTTGAATTATGATTTTCTATGAATATATGCCTAGCAGTGGGGTTGCTGGATCATATGGTAATTCTATTAGTAGTTTTTAAAGGAAATTCCATACTGTTCCCCATGCTAGTCTTACCAATTTACATTCCCACCAACAGTGTAGGAGGGTTACCTTAGGAATCAAGAAAATAATGCTAATTTAAGAAAGAAAAAAATGTTTTCGTGCAGAAATCAGCCTATAATACAAGCTTATAAGGCAAATATAATCTTTTACCCCAAACTAGTCTATGTAGGAGAATCTAAATAGTGAACTGCACCCCATAACAGAGGAAGACGGAATTGAGTGTTTCTAAATGGCAGCTCTGGATATCCTAGGTTAGAAGAAAGAGAGAGAGGAAAACGAGTCTGATAGAAAGAGTGAGAAAGACAGTGGTAGACCAGAGACCAAGGAGAAGAATGACTAGTGAGAGATTAAATTCCTGTGTTCAAGATAAGCAAGGATTTTCATAATTGTGACATCTAACAATTTCTCTCCTTCTATGATTCCACCAAGTTGCAATAGAAGATTCATAAATAGCTTTCAGTAGGTGGTTCCTTGGGGGAATGAAATATAGGCAAGACCACCAGAACCTGAGGCACAATCATAGCTGACCAGGGGACACTGCCTCTGAGAATAAGATGAAAGAACCTGGATGGTCCATTCTCTGTGATGGTAAATCCAGAATGAGAGGGGTCTAAGAGACTACCGGGTCCACAAAGTACCCCCTGGAACATTGGAGGAAAACTAAACTTTGCAAGTGTACTAGATGGAGGCTTGAGACATTTTGCTTTGCATTACTTGTGACTGATGTCCAGAAACTTTTATATTAGAGACTTAGAGACACTTGAATTTCACAAGTGAAAGCTTTTTAACAGCCTAAATTGTTTTTAGATGAAAAAAAAAAATGGGTGTTTTGGCACTACAGGTATATAACATGATTTAGAGGGCAGCATTTGCAGGGATATTAAGTAGGGAATTCGTGGTCTTGATTTTTGGATAGCTACCATCCACGATGCCCTCTGGTATAATGATTCTGAAACTCTAATGTTCAGTGCGAGTTTTTGGTCTTTCTGAATTTCTCATGTATTTACCTGTTTTATTTAGTCATTCTTCCTATGGATTCATATAGGAGTCTCCACCTGAAACTTTTGTTCAGATCTGCTTTGAATAGCAGCCAGAATTTGTAGAATGTCGTGAATCTCTTTTATAACAGGCTCACATAGAATGGTCACTGAATAGCTACCTGAGCTTCCATACTTGTTGAACCTAAACCCACTGAAGGCTCCAGAGGATACATGAGAAATTCAGTAAGAGTGGACACACCATGAACAGAACACAACCTGGGGTCACATATGAAATAGTCACACCTTTTATAAACAGATGGAAGGACATAACTTTCTAATCTTTTTTTTTTATTGTTTTTGCCATACATTGTCATGATATCACCATGGGTTTACATATGCTTCCCCTCCGGAACCTCCCTCCCTCCTCCCTCCCCCCCCCCGGGAAATCTCGCTGCATCAGTCCCGAGCATCAATCCTGGGCTGGCGATTGATTAGACACATGACATGTAACATGCTTCAATGCCCTTCTCCCATATCATCCCACCCTTACCCTCATCCACAAAGTCCACGAGTCTATTCTATACATCTGCGTTCCTTTTGTTGGCTCACATGTTGGGTTCTCGTTACCGCCTTTCTAAATTCCATATATATGCGTTAATATACTGTATTGTTGTTTTTGCTTCTGCTTACTTCACTCTGGATAATGGGCTCCAGTTTCGTCCATCTGAGTAGAATTGCTTCAGATGAATTTTTTTTTAATGCTGAGTAATATTCCATTGTGTATATGTACCACAGCTTTCTTATCCATTCGTCAGTTGATGGGCATCTAGGTTGCTTCCATGTCCTGGCTATTGTAAACAATGCAGCGATGAACATTGGGGTACACGTGGCTCTTTCAATTCTGGTTTCCTCGGTGTATATGCCCAGCAGTGGGATTGCTGGGTCATATGGCAGGTCTATTTGCAGCTTTTTAAGGAACCTCCATACTGTTTTCCATAGTGGCTGTACTAGTTTGCATTCCCACCAACAGTGTAAGAGGGTTCCCTTTTCTCCACATCCTGTCCAGCATTTATTGCTTGTAGACTTTTGGATGGCAGCCATTCTGACTGGTGCAAAGTGGTACCTCATTGTGGTTTTGATTTGCATTTCTCTGATAATGAGTGATGTTGAGCATCTTTTCATGTGTTTGTTAGCCATTTTTATATCTTCTTTGGAGAAATGCCTGTTAAGTTCTTTGGCCCACTTTTTAATTGGGTTGTTTATTTTTCTAGAATGTAGCTGCAGGAGTTGCTTGTATATTTTTGAGATTAATTGTTTGTCCATTGCTTCATTGGCTATTATTTTCTCCCATTCTGAAGGCTGTCTTTTCACCTTGCTTATAGTTTCCTTTGTTGTGCAAAAGCTTTTAATTTTAATTAGGTCCCATTTGTTTATTCGTGTTTTTATTTCCAGTATTCTGGGAGGTGGGTCATGGAGTATCCCACTTTGGGTTATGGCAGAGAGTGTTTTGCCTATGTTATCCTCTAGGAATTTTATAGTTTCTGGTCTTATGCTTAGATCTTTGATCCATTTTGAGTTTATCTTTGTGTATGGTGTTAGAAAGTGATCTAGTTTCATTCTTTTACAAGTGGCTGTCCAGTTTTCCCAGCACCACTTGTTAAAGAGGTTGTCTTTTCTCCATTGTATATTCTTGCCTCCTTTGTCAAAGATAAGGTGTCCATAGATGCGTGGATTTATCTCTGGGCTTTCTATTTTGTTCCATTGATCTATATTTCTGTCTTTGTGCCAGTACCATACTGTCTTAATGACTGTGGATTTGTAGTATAGCCTAAAGTCAGGTAGGTTGATTCCGCCAGTTCCATTCTTCTTTCTCAAGATTGCTTTGGCTATACAAGGTTTTTTGTATTTCCATACAAATTGAGAAATTATTTGTTCTAATTCTTTGAAAAAGACCTCTGGTAGCTTGATAGGAATTGCATTGAATCTATAGATTGCTTTAGGTAGTATACTCATTTTCACTATATTGATTCTTCCAATCCATGAGCACGGTACATTTCTCCATCTGTTTGTGTCCTCCTTGATTTCTTTCATCAGTGTTCTATAGTTTTCTATATACAAGTCTTTTGATTCTTTAGGTAGAAATACTCCTAGGTATTTTATTCTTTTTGTTTCGATGGTGAATGGAATTGTTTCCTTAATTTCTCTTTCTGATTTCTCACTGTTAGTGTATAGGAATGCCAGGGATTTCTGTGTGTTGATTTTATATCCTGAAACTTTGCTATATTCACTGATTAGCTCTAGTAATTTTCTGGTAGAGTCTTTAGGGTTTTCAATATAGAGGATCATGTCATCTGCAAACAGAGAGAGTTTTACTTCTTCTTTTCCAATCTGGATTCCTTTGATTTCTTTATCTGCTCTGATTGCTGTGGCCAAGACTTCCAAAACTATGTTGAATAGTAGTGGTGAGAGTGGGCACCCTTGTCTTGTCCCTGATTTCAGGGTGAATGCTTCCAGCTTTTCACCATTGAGGATAATGTTTGCTGTGGGTTTGTCATATATAGCTTTTATTATGTTGAGGTATGTTCCTTCTATTCCTACTTTTTGGAGGGTTTTTATCATAAATGGATGTTGAATTTTGTCAAAGGCTTTCTCTGCATCTATTGAGATAATCATGTGATTTTTATTTTTCAATTTGTTAATGTGGTGTATTACATTGATCGATTTACGAATATTGAAGAATCCTTGCATCCCTGGGATAAAGCCTACTTGATCATGATGTATGATCTTTTTGATGTGTTGTTGGATTCTATTT